>CM031244.1:628167339-628494967 GCA_018340775.1 Taxus wallichiana var. yunnanensis
AAATCTAGCTTGTCATAATGGTGATATAGTATAATATCATTTAAACTATTATAATAACATTGTTTTATAAATATATAATATAATGGGACTCTAAGATATATGTGCTTACTTTACCTCGCCATAATTAAAATATTATGTTATACCTATTAATAACCTTATAATCATATTCTTATAAACATTGCGAAAGAAACTAAAAGTGTCAAAATGAAACCACACTAGAATGTAATGATAGTGTTATACTATACTAATATTTTAACATTTTCAAATTTACCCTTTAGATTATTATAAACATTATAATAATATAATTGTGTACTTTATCGATTACATACGACATATTAATAATACTATATTATATTGATATATATATATATATATATATATATTACAAAATGTTTAACACTAAATTCATATCATCATTCTATTAATTGAATGTTATGCTAAATGTTTATTTTATATAACAACTATACCTAATACCTTATTATACATCTCCAATATATATATATATATATATATATATATATATATATATATATATATATATATATAATACATTACATATTTTATATCCTTATATAATATAATCCATTGTAACATAGTTAATACCTTTTTCGAGTAAGAGTTTATATATCTCATATACTATGATCAACACTAAAAAATCAATATACTAACTGTTATAAAAGCTAAAATTAATATTCTAATCTAAAAGCTAAAATGTAAAGCAAATCTTAAAATGCACGGCATTAGTTTCCTTTTATAGTTATATTTTATTTTATCTTTGGTTTTGGCTCTTTACAGATCTGAGATTATACAGATTTTAAGTTTATTCTCATCTCATACTCCATTATCAGTATCACATTTTAGGCTTTTTTCCAGGACATTAAATAGAAATATTCCTTGGAGTTGTAAGATTTCGGTTGAGTCGTATAGCTTCAAAAGTAACGTATTGGACAAGTTAACAAAATTTGAGTTGGAGAATTTAATTATACCAACAATGCCACCAACCAGCTTTAAATGTTCTCCACAACCCGAGGCAGCACATAGACAGTAGTGCTTTAAATGGAAGCTCAGACCTGCCATCCTTCTTACATAAATATCCAAGCATTTATTTGAGATACAGAGGTCTTGACCACGCAAAGGATCAATGTTAACGTTCGAAATGTAGTAGCAACTGGATAGTTGCAGCAATTACTATATCTCTTCATTGTTATATACAAATTGATTTTATCCGGATCTGTTTCACTATTCCGAAGCGGGTTCATTGTCTCTGCGAGGAAACTACTGCTAGCCGCTGTTTCTTTTTGGGCTGTATACATACCCTTTTTTTTTGGTTCTGCTCTTTATCTTTTATTTTAAGTAGTTTATATTGAATAAAATATTGAAAGTGCCCCTTTCTTTTTATCCCACCATATCTTTGCAAGATTTGTCTGTTTCACTCTTCCTCTGCTCGAATCCATTGTTTTATCCATTCTCAGCCAAAATATATTCTTAACTACAATCAATGACCTCTCAGTTCCATTTTCAGATATTATTGTTCTCAAAGTATATTTAATGGTTTAACAACATCACTGTATGCATGTGTCACGGAGTTAAAGGTGACAAGAATATCACATTTTTGTTAGTATGAATTGACAAATAACAAGTGTCTTCCTTCACCAATACCAGAGAGACTTTATGCTTGGGTTTTTTTTACCCTGTTCAAAAATATTGGGAAACATCAATCAACTCGGTATCACAATCCTATGGCTTTATGTGTGAATAGATAACAAAGATAGAGCCTTTGCCCTCTATGGCCTGGTTTGGTCTTTTCGGTTGAAGAACTCATTTTAAAATTTCTATTTTCTTTTCACTCTCTATACAAATGGTGTGTTGTTGTAGCATAATATATACATTTCTGAATTACACATCAGTGTGAGAAATGACCAATATTGTCACTAAATTGCACAAATTTACAAGGATATAGTTGAAAGCAATGAAAAAAGTATTCATTGTTACTATTGAAATTGTCATATCAGTCGATTAGAGAATGGAGTATATGAGCCAGCTTCCTGAGAAAATGGTATGCCTATTAAAATAATATATTAAAAATAATATTTAAACGATTTAACTCTATTCAATAAAACTTAGGGATTAAAAATTGTATTCAATGTTTTTAAGGGTACTTCCATAAATTCAAAGCTATTTAGAAAAAAATGAAGTACATGCAAGCCATTCAGTCTATGGATGCAAGCAGTTCCCTTGTCATCATTATGCCCTTCATCTAACCAATTTTGTGAATCCCCACTAACTAGTCACTTTCCATTGCCCAATTAGGAGTGAGGTTAATTTTTCCAAGAAAATGGTCTCCATGTCAGGTGAAAATTTGATGATTGTCCATCGTAGGTTTCACACCACACTTCTGATAAAAAAGATGAAAATGCAAGTAAATGAATTTACAAATAGAAATTTAAAATGTGAGCAATGGTTTTGAAGCTGCTTACCTAGGAGTGTTTTACTCAACACCAAACAATCCTAGGAGTCTATGATATACATCTAACTCAATATGTATTAGGCTTTGTGTTTTTGATGTAACATCATCTCTTCTCCACACAGGTAAAGAATCCAATTGTAACAACCTCTCCTCCATAGTCAAATCCATCAAATCAAAACAATGCGGGATAGGTTATTGCCATGAATTAGGTGAATGATAGTGCAAATGAAAGTGTGTACATAAAAATGTTGTACTTGGCTCCAAACAACCCTTTGCTTCTTTTAAATGCATCTAATTCAACTTGTTTTAGACCTTGTGTTTTTGATCTAGTGTCATTTTCTCCACACAGGTAAATAATCCAATCATAACCTCACCACCTTAATGAAATGTATTAAAGTTAATCAATGCAGGGTGGATGAAGGCTCTGTTATCCCAATTTTACCCCCTGGAAAAATTGATCAAACATGACCCCACACAGAAGAAAATTGGAAGGGTCGTTTTAGTCCAATGGCTCACAATCGATCCCAAATCTGAAGGGAGGTAGGCTTGACAATGGAGGCTTGACAATGGAGGATCAAACAATGACAATAAAGGAGGCTAGAGACTCATAGAGAAGATTGAAGAAAGGGCTCAAAGTTTTTGGACTTTCCACATATGAGTTGACTCGGGGCCAAACAACACACTCGTGGAAGGTGCCATGTGTTAGATTGACACAATTCCAAAAGGTGCATCAAAAGGCATTTCCCAAATGTGCACCAGCCCTCCATGTGGTTAGAGCATAAAAAAGTTGAATCGATCATTGAAAATTCTAAGGCTAGCGGAAAGAACCACGTGTCAACTTGATGGAACTTTAAATGTACAACCCAAAGTGGAAACTCAAATGAGCGTTAGCCCTCCACGTGGTTAGAGTTTAAAAGGCAGCACTAGCCATTGAAGAGTCTAAGCTACAATAGGGCTGATGGAAGCCTCCATGTGTCTCATCAATGACACACCTCCAGAGGTCAGGTCCAAACAGGGTCTCCAAATGTGTGTGAATTCTCCATGTGTCTAGGGTGCAAAGAAGTCAAATGGGAAGCATGCCTAAATCGCTAAGTATAAAAAGAAC
The DNA here is from genome assembly GCA_018340775.1 of Taxus wallichiana var. yunnanensis. NCBI lineage: Eukaryota > Viridiplantae > Streptophyta > Pinopsida > Cupressales > Taxaceae > Taxus > Taxus wallichiana. Next base: position 628,170,912 of record CM031244.1, read on the forward strand.
CGGCATAATCTCTATGTGTCTCATCGGCGCACCTTCAAGGGTCGAAGCCAAATGCGGTCCCCCAAATGAGCATGGAGCTTCCACGTGTCCCAGGTCATAAAAGGAAATAGAGCCGGTAGTTGAAAAGTATCGATCAATGGACGGTGCCACATGTCTCATTGGCGCATGTTCAAAGCCGTGGCCCAAAGAAAAACCCGAACTAGCACCATCCATCCATGTGTCCTAGGTCCGAAAAAGGGACATTGGTTGTTGAAATGCCCAAGCTCAGTAAAGCCAGTGGAAGCCTCCACGTGTCATCTTGGCGTAACTTCAAAGGAAGAATCAAGAATGGGTTCCCAAATGAGTAGGCTCGCCACATGGTCGAGTAAAAATGGGGTAGAACCGATCGTTGAATTAGCTAAGTATAGAAGGATCAGTGGAATCCTCCATGTGTCAAGCTCGGTGTAAATTCAAAGCCAAAATATGGATGTAGGTCCCAAATGTGTGATGAGCCTCCACGTGTCAGGGGGGGACATATGGCCCCGCTAAACAAAAGGGACTTATCCAAAACACAAAGAAACAAAGAAAAGCTATGGAAGGAGCCATGTGTCTCTTTGGCGCTCTTTCAAGAGGTGAATCCAAAAGCATTCCTCATACATGCACTAACTCTCCACATGTTGCGGGTTAGGTAGAGTGTTTCCACCAACACGAGGGACTTAGGAAGAACACACAAGAGCCCACTAAGCCGCCACATGTCATCCGGTACAACTTCAAGAGTGAGAAGAGGGGGCTGAATCTTCACAACACACGAGGATGCCATGTGGGTCTTGCATGAATGGACTCTTTTAAATATTGTGAGTTCCCAAACCTCGACCTTTAGGAAGCCATATCTTTTGATCTGGGAACTCGGTTTGAGTGGGAAAGGATGTTTTGGAAAGCTCCCAATGCCTCGTTACTCACCTACCACCATTAGTGTTTCAGCCTGCCATATTGAGGCTATCAAGTCTCCCACCTGTTGAAATGATGAAGAATGGGCCTCTTTTATTTCCCAATAAGGAAAAGTACATGAAGGCATGAACTCTATCGGGGAACCCATCATTTTGTAGGTGAAGTTCAATGCATATCTTAGGGTGGTTAAAGTAGGATTCAAATTCTTCCGTCTCTCCTTCTCTTTTTCTTCTATATATTATAAAGGAGGGGCATTTTCTAAAAGTTTGGTCATTTTTTCTCTCCCACACCCCTCTCTCTTTCTTCCTTAGGGTAGAATGTGGAGTCCAAGCCTCCTCTCTTGGCTTCAGTATTGGCATTTTCTTGCCTCTTTCCACCGATGATGTATTGTGTGAACTTGTGGAGCAATAAAACTTGTTTTGTGATGCATTTGTCCATCCTTCCTTATTTTATCATCTCTTCTTACCTCTCATCATTCTAGGGTATACTTTACATATCTCTAATGTCTATTGTAGGTTTTGGGAGCTGTGTTTAATGGGTTTGAAGTGGTGTTCTATGTGAACTCTATCTTTGGTCTATGATGCATCTGTCCATCCTCTCCTTTCTCACCTCTCTCCATTTCAGGAAGTTGAGGTTTGTGATCAGCCAACCCCTTCCTTTTATGGTGTATCACCGCTTTAGTGTAGGCTCTCTTTCACTTACTCTCTGTCCTTATCTCCTGGAAGGTTGGATTAGGATTAAATAGTTTACCCGCACTAGAGTAGCTTTTTGCAGCATTTTAGGAAGAAGAATTTGACTTTATCGGAGGGCTATCTCAAGTCCGCAAGTCCTATGGCTTTGAGAGATGGTCCCATGTTATGCAGTCACACCGGATGCCCCACTCAGATCTAAGGCCATTTAGGGGGTGCTATTGATTTTGCATCAATAGTTTTGGCACACCTGGTGGGACATCATAGAAGTTAGAGTTCAATCTTTCAGAGGTGTCTCATTTTCAAACAATAAATCTTAAGCCACCATGCGACCACAACAAAAATTTTGGCATGCCTGGTGGGATAGGTTTGAAGCACCTTACCACTTCACTTCATCAGGTTTGATGTCCTCTTGGTTAATATTACAACATTTGGAGGTACTTTCTAGCACATCTCATGACTCCATCTAGTCAAAAACCCATCTTTGAAGTTGTAGACCTTCCCCCATCCATTTTTCTTCCATCTTTTATCTTGTTCCATCCGATGAAGTTGTGCAATCATGACTTCATTTCCTCTTAGAACTCACACTTACAAAGAACAATAGTGCATTCCACCTCCAATGTATTTCCCAAATCCTCCAAATCAGAATTATGATTAGATTCAAAACCAATATGGTTACCCATATGAGTGCAAAGTTGTCAAATCCATTTTGGCCATGGAGCTTAGCAAGAACAAGGGGATGCATGTAATGGTGAAAATTATGTGGAGAACGCTGATTTAAAGGAGAAGATTCAAAAAATAGAGGCACGCATGGTACAATCAAGGGCCACACTCGATTAAAGCATTCGGAATTGGCTATAGGGCACCTTTTCCATGGGCCTACGCCTTATGCCAAGATATTTCAACCCAAAAGAGAAGCTTGATTTCATGGTTGAGATACTACCTCAACTTGCACAAATGGATAGAGGAGATAGAGGCCTATGAGCTTGGTACCAGACAACCTTGTTAATGGGTAAGTCCACCATCTCATAGCTTTTCTTTTCCTCTTTCTCAAATAGCACCATCTCAACCCGAGCTTCGGATATTAAGCTTCCCATCTCGCTGCCCAATGTGTTGGTTTATCTTCTCCATCCCCTAATCTTCCATCTCACCTCAATTATTCTACCATTTTGCCTTCCATATCCTATTCCCCTCCACAAGATCCCAAAGCAATGCCTTCCCCTCCACCACAAACAAGGAGACAATTAGTGCAGAACCCCACACACCACTCCTCCTACTCTCTCGAGTCAATGTCGGGAAGAAATTCAAAAAACAAACCAATAAGAAGAGCGAAGAAGAGAAGAAATGATCAAAAGCTTAGTGAGCTTGGCTCTTAAATTTGGAATTGAAAATATTCCCTTATTTTTTAAGGCCATGGAGGAGGCCATGGTCAGACCACAAGTGGTGGAAGCTGAGTTTGTAGAAGAAGAAGAAAAAGAACAAGAGGAAGAAGATCAGCCATCTGTATGCTCTGAATACTGTGTCCATAATGGTAATTTGTCTTAAGAGGATGCTGATATAATCCAAGTTGCACAACCACCCAAGAGAGAGGAAGAATAACTAGCTCCAAGTCCCAATGAAGAGAGTAGATGAGGGATGAGAGGAGATCATTATTGAAGAAAGCATTATTGATGATTTTTTGATTTCATTTGATGGGCCTAATTGATTAATAAAACCATCACCAAGGAGGACCATACGGTTCCAGAGGCTTCAAGTGTAGAATAGGGCACAAAAGAACATTGTTCTTCCTCCCACTTCATCCCTGTCAAGCTCTAATGTTAAAGAAGAGTATGAGATTTCAAACTTAATGTTTGAGGTTGAGGGGAACCATGGTGAACAAATTCAAGGATACCATGGAAAAGGTCGAGCAGTGTGCGTAGCAGGAAAATGAGGAGGTAGATTGTATGTCGACTTGGAGGATTGTCTTGATGGAGAGGAGCCCAAGGAGATCACATCATTTACTCCTCCATCATGTGCCTTCCAAGCACATGAGTATGCTGCCACATGGAGGGAGTATTCAAGGACAACACCTATGTCTCACAATAAATCTCTAGAACCAAGGTTGAAAGATCATAATCTTCCATGTTCTTCTAAGAAGGATGAAGGGAAAAAGCATGAGGATCCCATCTCTTCCATATCACTCAACCTGGGAAGGTCTACAAGAAGGCTCCAATCTTGGAGTTGAAATTCGAACCATGGGCACATCCATCGGATCATACCATTCCTAATTAGATACTTGAATTCATTCGAGCTAAGGAGAAGCCAAAACCAGTCATGCCCACTTCAAGGCATGAGAATGAGTATCAAAGTGCCAAGGGTCACCATCAACACCTCAAGTATTTAATGCCAATCAGCCCGAGGAGGTATTTTTTATTAATGTTGATAACATGATGATATGGGTGGAGGATCAGCCTCTTGTTAGTTTCTCACTCATAATAAGAGCCATGTCTAGTGCCAAATCATATACATGGCCGCATTTTTTAAAGAAGGGAAGTTATTTCTCCCTGCCTATGGCATGATTTATTTAGCTTTTCTTTGATAGGGTTAATTTAGGAGTAGGATTAGTAGATTTTCTTTCAAAAACATGTGCTTTTGAACACTCTGCATGTTCCACTTGGAGCATGTGTGATTTTTAGTTTTGTACATAGTGTGTGTTGTGGTTTTTTGTTGCTCATGCACACCCCGATCCAGGATAGGTGAAATCCCTAGGTCAATACAATTTTCTACTCTTAATCTCACCTTAAGACTTTCTAATGAAAATTGATAGTGCGGATAGCGGGTCAAGCTTAGGGTCACCAAGTGTAAGCAAGTTGGGCTCACGGTTCAGTGGACAAGATAAGTACTACTGGCTCTCATTCATGACTCCATGCCCAATGGATACTTCCAAGGCTACTTGTCTCTTCATCTAGTAGGAAGATGTCCCCATGAGTTCACCTCGACTTTTATCCCAATTTTTCCCCCCGGTAAAATTGATCAAACATGACCCCACCGGGAACAAAATCGAAGGGTCATTTCAGTCCAAAGCCTGGGCTCACAATCGATCCCAAATCTAAGCGGCAGGAAGGCTAGACAATGGAGGAGTAGGTGGGCTCGATAATGGAGGATCAAACAAAGACAAAGGAGGACAGAGGCTCACATGAGAAGATTGAAGAAAGGGCTTGAAGTTTTCATCCTACATCACATACGAGTGGCCTTGGGGATGAACAACTGACTCGCGGAAGGTACCATGTGTTAGCTTGATGTAATTCCAAAAGGCACATCAAAAAGGAAGGTTCCAAATGTGCACCAACCCTCCATGTGGTCAGAGCCTCAAAAATTTGAATCGATCCTGGAAAGATTCACTTGTCAGCTCAATGCAACATTAAAGGTACAACCCAAAGCAGACACTCAAATCAGCGCTAGCCCTCCATGTGGTAATATTCTAAAAGGCAACACTTGCCATTGAAGAGTCTAAGTATAAGCAAGGCCTGGTGAAAGCCTCCATGTGTCTCAACGATGCACCTATATAGGTCAGGTCCAAATAGGTTCTCCAAATGTGCACAAACTCTCCACGTGTCTAGGGTCCAATAGAATTCAAATGGGTAGTAGGCCCAAATCGGATAAGTATAAAAAAACTAGTAAGAAGTCTCCACGTGTCTCATCGGCATACCTTCAAGGGTCGAAGCCAAAGGTGGTCCCCTAAATGAGCACGAAGCTTCCATGTGTCCCATGTATGAAAAGGAAATAGAGTCGATAGTTGAAAATTTCTCAAGCCGTGGACGACGATGCCATGTGTCTAATTAGCACATCTTCAAAGGTGTGGCTCAAAGAAAGACCCTGAACTAGCATCAACCCTCCATGTGTCCCAAGTCCAAAAAGGGACACCGACCATTGAAAATCCCAAGGTCAAGATAGGATGATAGAAGCCTCCACGTGTCATCTTGGCCCAACTTCAAAGGAAGAATCAAGAGTGGGTTCCCAAATGAGCATGGGATCGCCACATGGTCAGAGTAAAAAATGGGGTAGAGTCGGCCGTTGAATCAGATAAGTATAGAAGGATTAGCGGAAGCCTCCACACGTAAGCTCGACACAAATTCAAAGAAAAATCAAGGCAGGTCCCAAATGTGCATCGAGCCTCCACGTGTCTAGGGTTAGACATATGGCCCCACCAAACAAAAGGGACTTATCCAAAATAAAATGAAATAGAGAAAATGTTGTGGAAAGAGCCACATGTGTCTCTTTAATGCTCTTTCAAGTGGTGAATCCAAAAACGGTCCCCAAATATGAAATTGTAGTGAAATTTAGTGTAGCTAGCCCTTAGAAAAACCATGTGAAAAGTTTATAATGATTTGTATTGCTTGGACCAAGTTATACAATTTTTGACATTTGAATGATTTTTTCAATTTTTATGTTCAATGTTTTTTATCAAGACAAGTACCTTGTGTATACATGTGTTTAAGCTAAAACTTTTATATATGGCTATTATGCGTGTAGAATATACCGATGAATGACCCCTTTATTCAAGTGCATGTGATAACTAATTTGATCACATAACAAAAATTAATGGATGTGAAACAATGAATGTTGTGTTTGAAAATATTCATAAAATAACATGGAAGGTTATAGTGATGGCCCCAATGATGGGATTACAAACTCCAAAGGACATGCATATAGTATAAGCTAAATTACATGTAACAATAGAAACAATAGTACTAACACATGTATAATAAAATAAGTGAAGAGAGATAGTAATAGTGAAGTAGATCAAATAGTCTAAAAAACATCTCATAGAAGGAATAGAGGAACAAACATGGGACACCCACAATGTCACAATATAATTAAGGCCCTCAACCTTACAAACATGAGAAGTAAGATCAAATATGATAGGCATAGATCCACAAATATGGGAGACTAATGGTGTCACAGGAAAATCCTAAAAATAAATTTATGGTCATTCATAAATCCACACTAATCTTTTGTATCATTGCGATCTTCCTTTTATTTCACATTAACACTAAAAACCATTAAATGCAAAAAAACCTTAAAATGTGAAATATTACCTACTAGTAAAACAAATAAGATGGGCCCCAATTTTTTTGTAAAAATTATCCCTTCATAATTAAAAGCTCACACAATTTCTTTTCTTATTCTATAAAGCATATAAAAGTTATTGGAACTCTAAGTTCTAGACAAAACCAAAAAAACGTTGAAGTATATTTTCATTTTCGATTCCAAAAAAACCTCTCAATTTTCATATGACCATCACCATATCACGTTATTATTATACATTTATTCTCCTATTGAAATTTGTAGTGACTTTATATTTTTGCATTACTAACTTTCAGCTTTTTCCTCACTTCTTCCTATAATTGTAGCATGTATTTTGCAAATGCATCTACATCATCATTTATTTTATATTCACTAGGTAACACACTTAGATATATGAATCCCTTTAGGTTTCTACCATACAAAATACGGAAAGGATACCTGCCTATTGACCTATTTAATGAGTTGTTATAAGAAAACTCAGTATGTGATAAAGCCAAATCCCATTGTTTTGGATTTTCTCACACTATGCAATGTAGGATATTTGACAATCTTATGTTCACTAATTTTTTCTTCCCATCGATCTGGGAGTGATATGCACTAATGAAATATAGTTGTCCCCAATTTTCTTCATAGAGTCTTCCAAAAAGTGACTAAATTTTTTTTAATCCTGATCTGAAGTGATCAGTCTTAAACTCCATACAACCTAACCACTATTGAAAAAACAAATATGCAACTCTAGAAGCATCACTACTTTTCTTATAAGCAATGATATGTTCCATCTTAGATAATATATGAACCACAACAAAGAAATAATCATTCCATTGTTGTTTGTTAGGAATTCCTAACATGAAATCCATACTCAAATAAACCCATGGCCTTGTAGGGACATGTACTAGAATATACAACCCAATATTATGTGCATGGCCCTTAGCCATTTGGCACAGCATGTACATCTTGAGAAGGTCCTACTTATGTCCCTCTTTATTTTCAGCCAATAATACTCTTCTACCACAAGAGAATATTTATTACTTATACCAAAGTTTCCAACCAACCCCCAATATGAAATTCTCTTATAATATTTCCTATCATTGAACCCATAGGGATGCTCAATTATTTTTCCCTAAACAAATAACCATCCTACATTAAATAATCTAAAGAACCAATACCCACTCTAGGGTCCTTTCTTTCTCGCACAACATCACGAAAATTTGGATCACCTTCATACAATTCCTTAATTACCTAAAACCCTACTACTTCATTTTCCATTGTTACCAAAAGTGCTACTGTGCCTACTCAAGAAATTAACAACTTGATTTGATTACCCAACTTATTTTACAGGACAAAAGTATATTCTTACAAAAATGAAATTGAATTTGAAGGTCTACTATGTAGTGTCTTTTATGTGTTTAGATACCTCAATGCTTCATGGTTAGTAAAGATTAGAAAGTCCTTAACTACCAAGTAATGTATCCAATGCATTAATTCTTGAATAATTGCATAAAATTTCACATCATAAGTAGAATATTTATTCTTGACTTCATTTATCTTATCGCTGAAGAATACCATAGGACATTGTTCTTTACTCAATAAATCTCAAATTTTGACATGTGAGGCATCAAAATTAACCTTAAAGACCTTGCTAAAATATTTCAATACCAAAATATGTTTCTTAGACACTTTCTTCATAAAAATTAAAAACTATTCATTTCTAACATTTTCATACAAAAATCCTTTCCATTCTTACAATATGTTATGCATAAAGAAATGCTACTAAAATTATCGAAGAACTTCTGATAAAATTTTCCAATCCCTAAAAACTACGAACCTCTGTCATATTATTTGGATTAGCCCATTCCAAAATTACCTTCAGTTTTTCCTCATCCATCCTCACTCCATCGTCTACGATGAGAAATCCAAAAAAACTATACTTTTCTTAAGAAATCTACACTTCTTTAAGATTGTATACAAACTCCCTTTTCAAAACTATTCTAGCATTAATTTCAAATGTAACAAGTGTTCATCCACTTTCTTACTGAATATAAAAATATCATCAAATTAGACAACCAAAAACCGACCATTATATTCTCATATTACTTTGTTCATCAATTTATGAATGTACTAAGTGCATTAGATATCCCAAATAACATCACCATCCACTCGTATAATCGATATTTAGTTTTGAAATTCATTTTCCATTCATCCCCTTCACGGATTTTGATTTGGTAGTACCCACTCTATAGGTCAATCTCATTAAATTTTTTTCTCCCATTATTATGTCCATCATATCATCCAATCTTGCAGTTTGGAACGATACTTAATTATGATTTTGTTTATGGCCCTACCGTAAACACACAATCTATATTATAAATTTTATTTGGAGTCAATATAAATGTAGTTTCACCGTGTATATTAATTCTTTCTCTCATCAACCCTTTTTATATTAGACTTGTCACTTACCTATTCAACACCTAATTCTCTCGTGCGAATCATTATGTAGGTTGTATGATTTGGAAGGGTTGACCTTGGAAAAAATCAACATGATGTTGCATATCCCTCTTAGGTGGTAACCCATCCAATATCTTTGTTATCACCAAATCAAAACACCCTTTGGTTTGCACAAGTTTGTATGCTTGAGCTCATGGTGTGACCTTGGATAACATGGGTATCATCTCCAAGTTGTGGGACTTACTACTTGAGATAGACCTCCGTAAAACTTGATTCTTAATCCTAAACTACCTGCCATAATATACTCTAATGAAGGAAAAACTAACTTGTCTTCATCTAACCTTCCAAGGGACCAAGGAGAGAGAGTGCATGAGAATAAAGCCTACACTAAAGTGGTGATACACTAGAAAAGGAAGGTGTGAGGATAGCCTTCCAATGTGTGAAAAATAGAGGCAAAGTTCATACTAAAAGGGGTGATAACAGTTCTCCACATTATAAAAAATACATTCACAACAACATTTCCATACACACACAATGATAATGAATCCCTACAAGAGCATAAATAGACACAATATATTTGCATGAGATTGAAAGGGAAAGAAGAATGCAACAAACACAGCAGGGGAAGAGATATCCACAAACTTGTATCTATTTCCTTCATGATATGCAGAGTTCAATCATTCATGAATAAGGACCTCTGTATCACCATGTAATGATTCCACTACAAGGGCCTGTAACACACTAGCTTCACAAAATAATTTTTACATATTTTTTCTACCTAGAATCTATCTATTTTACCATGAGCCCAAAGACTCAAATTTATAGAATTTTGAGAGGAGAGGAGAGAAGGAAAAATGAAAATCCCAAAATTTGTCCTCCCACCACTTGCAAGATTTCATAAATTGAGTGAAATGATGTTTTATTGCTTCCAAAAGGCCCCCATAATGTCCCATAACCTACGGTAGTGGGAAATGTCTGCCCATGCTTCATTGAATGCATCCCAACTACCAAATAAAACACTATTCTAAACTAGGCACATTTTCTAAAAATCACCATCTATTCCTCAAAAAATTATGAATTTCTTGATTTTAGTACATCGGGTTTAGAAATATGATTCCAACAACACTCAATTTTGTGTGCTTTTCATTGAGAATTGCAAGAGATATGGCATTCTGAGTGTAGGTAGGTGTTTTGGGTTTCAGGCATTTCTATCATTTAATAGAATGAGCATTTGATTGACTGGGATTGAATATGTTTCCTTTATGTTTCTTTGGCTTAGAGGACATCGTGCTCATTAGAAAAAGCTATTTTTTTTTAAAAACAGAGCTCTGGGTCAAAAGTTATGACCATTTGAAGCTTGGAGTTCGGGCGTGGGAGGAATTCATCTAAGGGACGGCACATGGTGGAAATAAAGAAAAGAGGGCATGTGACCGAAAGGGTGTATGCAAGCATGCAAGAGGAAGAGAATAGACTTAGCCAATTTTAAAGGAAATACTATAAAGGAGTGTAAGAATGGCGCGATGGAATAGGAAAGAAAGTGGGCACACAAGAGGAAGGCACGGAAAGGCGCGCGACAAGAGGAAGGTGCAGAAGGGGAACTGGAAGGAGAAGAATGTAAAGGGAGAATAAAGAAGGTGTGTAAGGGCATGCAGAAGAATTGTAGTAAGGAAATAAGGTGCAAAGCAAGATGAAAGAATGAAAGGAAAGTAGAGGGAAATTATGTGCATAGGTGTGTGTGTAACAAGAAAGAAGGCATACTCATAGAAGGAAGGCATGGAATTAGGATACGAGAATCTAACTAAGGAAGGAAACATGGAGGTGGTCATAAAAGAGGGCATGTGATAGGAAGAGCAGGGACTCAGCCAATTTTAAAGGCTAGACTACATGCATTGGCGTGCAAGAAACATGCACAACCTGAAATGTGAAACATCAGAACCTGAATGAAAGTAAAGTTATCCAAATAACTAGGAGAGTTATTTGGATAACAATATCATATGAAAGACATATTTATATTCTTTTAATATAATTTCTACCACATTAAGTATATCAAATGCCTTTATTTCCATATTTTTGGCATCAAGTGCATAACACCTATCAACCTCTTCTATTTCTACAAAAAACTATTTGTAGCCAACAAGCCCTCACTCTTCTCTTGTTCCTTGAAGGGTAACATGACCACCTTTACACTATCCTTCCAAAAATTATAAGTATTTTCCCTCCATCATTTTTAATATTTATATCATATTTCCAAGGCATCCTAAGTAATATATGGAATTCATCCATCAATATAACATCAAACCACATGTCATCCTTATAGGTATTCAAAAAAAATTTACGAGGATTGTTCTATCTATGGTTTCCTCTTTCTAGGTCTTAAACCATGATATATGATAGGGATAAGGATGCTTCTCACATTTTAGAATGAGTTTATCAAGCATCACATTTGAGAGCATATTTTCATAACTACCACCATCAATAATAATTTTACATACCTTTCCTCAAGAGGCACATCTTATTCGAAAGATATTTGTTTGCATCAAAGAATTAACACTAGCACCATATTTTATTTCTCCATCCTCGGGAAAATCATCATCCTCCTTATCATGAGAGTTTAATTGAAGTGTAGATAAACCTCCCTTTCTTCTTCCTCTTCAACTTCAACAAAGTTTACTAGTTATTATTTTTCTTGACATGTATCCCAGGTGTAGGATAAAGTGAACACATAAAATATATATCCCCTTCTTCACCACATCAGTAACGTGTATACTAACTTTGGGGTATATTCCAACCCTACCTTCCATTATAACATATTCTCCTCTAAAACCCCTACCTCTTTGGTAGTTACCACGCTTTCACTAGATGCTTCTCGCCTTCTACATTATAGGATTAAATTTTTATATAATCAAATCTACCTCTTCCTCTCATCGAGATGATGATGAACCTCTCTTCACACCTATTATAAAATTACTCATATTTTTAATTCTACTTCTTTTTATGTGATTTGATAAGCACCATCTATGCTATGGATTTAGAGTATAATTAGTTCATCTTGTATGGTATAACTCAACCAATTTACATACCTTATAGCCTTTTTATATTCGAGACTCTCCCTATTCCACTGGGATTGATATCTTGTAAAATTCATTGGTATACTCATTAATTTTGAGATACTTATATCCAATGTTTTGAAACCTTATAAATTCTATTTGGGAATAATCTACATGAAGAAAATTTTCTTTCAATTTCTTCACCATTTTATTCCAATTTTGGATCTTATCATTTCCTTTCCTTTGTCTTTTATTTTTTCACGTGATCCCAACATATCAATGCATGTCCAACATACTTAGTACATGAAAACCTACCCTTCTTCTTCTTTGCAAGGGTTTTCTACTCAAATAATTTTTCCATATGACTCAACCATTAATTCGACTCTTTTGGTCGTAACCCTCAACCATAATAAAGAACATTAATTTTGATGCCATCATTTTTTGCCTATAAATATTGGATCAATATCTCCTCAAATGGTATCTAATTCAATGTGCATTCATCTTTTTCATTTTATTTTTCATTCATTTACGGAGGTAATTCTTCAATATCACTATCTAGGTTTGTATCCACATTTGCATGTCTCCTTTTAAGGCACGTAACTTCTCCTCCGATCTCAAAAAATTATATTTTTAGCTCCTACATATGTCATTCATTTAAGCATGACCTCCCCTCATGCATATATCAATGCTTATATAAAATATTGGTAATAAATTACACATCCAAATGTAATATATATATATATATATATATATATATATATATATATATATATATATATATATATTACCTTCACCATTCTCGTAAGATCCAAATCTCGCTTGTTACCAATTGATGTATATCCAATCTATAAGAGGTTGGAATACTTCCAAAACACACACAAAAAATTTACAAAACAACTATAATATTCAAAATATTTTTCATCTCATTCTAGGATTCACAATAATCTTTCACATCATTACAATCTTATTTTTATTTCAGATTAACTCTAAAAACCCTAAAATTTCAAAAAAACTTAAAATGCCAAAAACACTCTAAAATTCTAAAAAGTACCCGCTAGTAAAACACCTTGGATGGGCCCCAAATTTCTTGTAAAAAATATTTCTTCATAATTGAAGGCTCCCACCAAAATTTGACTAATTTTATGAAGGATAAAAAAGTTATTAAAACTCTAAGTTCTAGACAAAACATAAAAATATTTGAAGCCAATTTCAGACCACTAGACAAAGGAATCTGGCCTATAAAATATGAAGAAATGACATCCAACCTTTTTGATACATTTATTCATAAATTATTAGTAATCAATATCTACCACCATGGAAAATTTCAAGATGATCCAATGAACATATCAAAAGTTATGGCCTTTAGAAGTTATGCTCCCGCATCACTTTCCTTTAAATGAATCAAAATTTATAATATTTAAGTGGAAATACCTTAAGTGTAATAACTCTGTCTAGTTATGATTTAAAATTACAAATGTTCTCCTTTTATTTTCAAAGAACTCTTTGAATTTTAATTGTATCACCTCATTATGGAATTACTTTTGCTCAACAATTCTCCTAAATTCAAGAATCTAATCATTACAAGTATTTATAATCACTTCAAACCAAACCACTTAACTTACCATAAAAAGTAGTAAGGCTAGATATCTACTACAATCATTAGCTACGTGGTTATGTTTTCCTTATTTAGGTTTTAATACAAATATATACCCCTACTATGAACAAGGAAGAGTTACAAAAGCTATGGAATGAGGCTAAAGAACCTCAAAGCTTTGTTAACTCATCTATGGACCATAAGATTAGAGCTAAACAAGAAACTATCTATTTGCATGCATATATAAACTTGAAACAAACATTCAAACCCTAACATATCTAAATATCTCTCTACTCCATGAAAGCTTAATGAATGTGAACCTAGTTTAGATTCTAAGAAATCAAATTTGTTGGTTGTTTCTCAAGGTATTTGAGAGTGAGAGCTCACCATTAATGGCTACAAGACCATATGGTTCCTCTCATTTACTCAAATCTTGGATTATGGATGCAAATGGAGGCTATTAGCTCAAGATCAATGGAGGGGTTAAGCTTAAGATCAAATGTCTAATTAGCTTAAAGCTAATACAAATGGAATACGAAAGATAAGTGTTCTTAGTGTTAGTAAGATATCCTCAGTGTGAAGGTGTATGGTTGAATGGGAAGGCTTAGCCTTCTATTTATAGTTTTCCACTTGGGAGAGTTTGGAATTTGGGTACATGTGTGTTGTCCACTCTAAATTCCCTGCTCTTAAGAAGTCATTTTCAAAAAAATTTGAGTTTAAGTGTTTTCTCTAATGTACCGAAGTCGTGAAATTGAGAAAAGTCTGCAGTTTTGGGTCATTTTGTATGTATTTCGGGCCTGTCGGACATTTTTGTCCCGCGTGTCCCAAGTTCCGAAGTACGCTCTGTTCCCCGATCGGTCGAAATCCCCAAAGTTGTTCCATTTTTGGGCCCGTCGGAGCTTTTCGTCCCAACTGTCCCAAGTTCAAAATTACACTCTGTTCCCGATCGGCAAAAATCCCAACAGTACTTCACTCTTTCATGTTCCAAGTGTCCCAAACCTTTCGTGCGAGTTGTTCCATTTTGCCCGAACCTCCCGAGTCGCAGATTTGGAACTTTTTGTCCCAAATGTCCCAAGTCAAAAGTGCAAGTTGTTCCATTTTCGGTGAAACACCGAACCGCGTTTCGCTCTTTCATGTCCCAAATGTCCCAAGTTCAAACGGGCCTTTTGTTCCATTTTCGGTTGAAACACCCGAACCGCGTACTTCACGCGTTTTCGTCCCAAATGTCCCAAAATGCATTTGTCGCCTCTTCTCCTGCTTTTCGCCTTGAATCGGCCGAGCCTCATGTGTTTCCGGCGCATTTCGCTCTCACATGTCCCAAGTGAACCAAGTTTCATTCGTACAGTTTTTTCTACTCTACCCGAATATCCTACTTATTCAAATTGGTGGGTATGCATTAAATGCGCATTGATCACCCTTCTCTCTCGGTCGGCCAATGCCAACACGTCGTCCTCGTGGCGCGGGAGACATAGCTGAGGTGTTAAGGAAATTCAAGTAGCGGATTCTGAAGTCGGTGGGTCCCTCTCAGTGACTGGCCACCTGTCTTCTTCTCCTTGTTCTTTTCTCTTCTTCCCTTTCTTTTTCCGTTTTCTTCGTAAGAAGTTAAGGTATGCGATTGGCGGTTCTTAATCGCTTTGGTTAAAGAAGCGGTTATGAAGAATAACCGATTTGTAAGCTATATAATGGCCTTCCTTACACCATTCTAAAGAGACGAGGAAGAATTTGGCATATTTTCCGAAAGTGTAAATAGATGATAAAGAAATCAATATAGAAGGACTTTCCATTCTTTTCTATCTAATCTCCATTATCTCCGAGCTTCTGCTTAATTGTTTGTGAAGATCATTTGTTAATGATTTGTTAGTCTCATTCAAGTTGCATACTTTTCCAAATTTTTGCAAAGCATGAACTTTGATGTCAGATAACCAAGAAGGAACTTTGTGTCCTTGATTAATGAATCCGAAGGGTGTTATTTACAGAACTTTGTGTCTTTAAGTTTCATCTTATTCATACGATGCAAATGATCTTGTTTCGATTCACTGTAACTTCACATACATAATGAATTACTCTGATTCTCTATAATTCTACATGTTGCCTTTCTGCTCATTCTCGTCTTCTCATTCCTCTGTCCTTTTGTACTTGAACATCCTCATTGAAAACACTTTCGTAATATCCAAGTTTAACCAGAAAATAATGTTTTGTACATTTGTAAATAAGTTCATTTTTGAATAAGGGAACCTCTCCCATTAAAGAGGAGGGACTTCTTGTCCCCTGACTGTTGCTCTTCTTAAAAGTCCTATTTGATGACCAACAGTTTTTGGCGACTCAGCTGGGGAAGATCATATTCCAGTTTTGTAATTTTTCGATCATCCTTTGATCTGGCGACTCCGCGTTTTACTCGAGGGAGAAGGGCCCTCGGTATTGAAGATTCTCAGTTCCAGATTTTGGAGCAGCAGGGTTTTCCTTTTCCTTCAACAAGAAATAGAAGGACTCGTTCGACAAGCACTCCACCTGTTCAAGACAGAATTCCTACGGGCGGTACTCCTTTAGAGCCAGCTAGCCCTAATCTGCGAGCTTTGATTCTTGCTGGTGTTGCGGTTCCTCTCCAAGCCATTTTTCCAAGAATGGCGGCGCCATTACCATGGGGTCATCGTGTCGGGCCCCTTGCTCTTCCTCAGCCTTTGCATGAGTTACCTAGAGGTAACCGGAAGAACTTTCCTAAGTTCAAAGGCGATGGCAAAGTGCATCCTGATGAACACATCGCAGCCTTCATTGTTGCATGTGGAGTTCTGGGAGTTGAGCATGAAGACGTCTCCGTAAGGCTGTTCGTTGAGACGTTACAAGATAATGCTGCTGATTGGTTCTACCACCTTCCGGCTGGCGCTATCACCGACTGGGACACAATGAGAACTCAGTTCGAAAACTATTTTAAACCAGCAGAAGATGTGCATGCTTTGCTTGCCCAAATTTCTCAGATAAAGAAAGATTCATTAGAACCCATGAGAGAATTTGTGGCCCGATTCAACAGATTGATCCACAAAATTCCTGTAAATACTCGACCTGTTGATCAAATCCAAAAATGTTTCTTCTTAAATGCCCAATCATCTGAAGTCAGTTATGCGCTGAGAAGGGCTAATCTCGCAACATTGGTGGAGGATCAAACTCTTGCTGTTAGTGTCGAGGATGATCTGATCATGTCAGGGAAGTTGAGGAGAGACCCTTCCAAATCTAAGTCTGTTGCTTCCTCCTCCTCCACTCCTGGACCTAATACTGATCCGTTAGTCCAAAAGCTTGCGAATGATCTCATTGCTATAAAGAAACAATTGGCTCAGCATGCCCCTTATGCAGATGTTCCAAGAAGAAATTTCCAGCCCAGAAATCGTTTTGCCTGCTTCTCAAACAAGACTGGCACTTGAAGGACCTCCTGTTAAGGTTCCTGTGAATGCAACCTGTGAAGTTGAAGAGCCAGATGATGATGAGGATGATGAAGCTTGCGAGGAGTTTGTGGAGGAATTTGATGATGAGGCAGAGGAACTTGAGGGATCTCGGGTTAATTTCTTCACCACTGAGGGCATCGATGATGGAGATGATTATGATGAAGTGGTAGCAGACATGAATAGTGAATCATTTGCTGTCATGACTCGAGAGCAGACAAATCAGAGGGAGAAGGTGACACAGCCCATAAAGAAATCTAAGGAGCAGTTGGCAACTATTCCCGTAATTGCAAAAAGAGGATCTCCTATCCCTACGTTATCTACACCAAAGGTGAGTCCTGTCAATCCTACTAGCAAAGTTCCTTCTTTTTCTCCTAAAGTTGATAAGCCTAGAATTTCAAATGACTATGGCCCGTCCACTTCTCGGGTCTTTTGATATTATCGATCATCTAAAAATACTAAGGTTCAAATTTCGAGAAGGCCGAGTATTATCGAACTCATCCCAAAGCTTTTGCCAAAATGGTTCAATTTGTTAATTCCCACTCCAAAACCACCTCTAATGGCCTTTTACCTACTCCTTCTTCGCACCACAACCTAGTCTGGTAGCTCTTTGTCACCTGCTCGGTGACAAAATTAAACCATTTTATGTAACACTTCTTATAGCTGGTCATAGGCTCAAGTAATGGTGTGTCATTGACTCAGAGCCTCAGATAACGTGATGCATGCTTTAAAGTAGTTCATGCTTTAGGTCTGACCCTCACACGCACTTATGGATCTTGTTACTCCATGGAGAGTAAAGAAGTGCCCCTGGTCGGAAGAATTAAAGATGCACAAGTGGCTTTTGCTTTGCCTTTCGAAAAGAAAGTGTTGGCTACCATCTTAGTAGCAGATATCCCTCCTTCATACGGGATGTTGCTAAGTAGGAACTTCTGCAAAGATGTGGGTGGGGAAATCCAAATGGACTGGTCGCATGCACTCATACCTGTTAATGGACAAATGAAGAAGTTGATGCCTGAGAAGCAATCTGAGTATATTGTGCAAAAAACGGATGATCCTAGAGCACAAATACTCTACGAGGATATGGGGCATGGTAACTACATGATTATGTCCCTGATGAAATCGACCCCCAAAGTGTCTCCTAAAGATCCTAATGGGGTTTGGATTTTAGAGTTTGATGGAAGTTGTTCTCAGGTGGTTCGGAGCGGTGTCTGCTAGTGTCACTCGAAGGAAGCCTACACCCATTTTTCATTTAAGTTGCGGTTTGAGAATACTAATAACACATTGCAGAGAATACGAGGCTCTCATTCTCGGATTGCAAGTGGCCAAAGAACAAGGTGTAAAGAATCTTCGGCTCGTGGTGATGCGAGAATTGATTGTAAAGCAGGTGAAACCTTTTCAAGTAAAAATGGAAGGTGAAGCATTACGGAATCAGGTTTGGGATTCCATTGAATTTCTTGATGCTTTCTCCATTGAGGCAATACCTAGGGAGAAGAACAGCAGGGCTGATTCACTAGCTGTCTCAGGGTCGCTACTGATTCCTCATCCTGATTTCTCTCAAGACAAGTTCACCATTGAGATGATCCATCGACCCAGTGTACCTGATAACACCAATAACTGGCAGGTTTTCAATGATGATCAACATTCGGTTTCCTTCCTGGAACTCAAGGGTAATTTCGAACAGCTGTATTTTGAGGGAAGTGACAACCTACCTCGTGAGAGTGTGCCCTTTGACAAAGCAAGTCACCCAAGGGAAGAAGCAGTCGGGAAGGGTGCATTAAACTCAAGGGAATAAGATTCTTAAAGGATTGGTAAGCCTAGAGGAAGCTGTTTGATAAACATGACAGGTATGTGAAGTCTAGAGCTTCTACCAGGACCTCAAAGCAATTAGGCCGAGTATGACAAAATAAATATTGGGAGTTCTAATGACCCTAAGCTAGTGAATATTGGAAAATGTTGCACATCGAGGAGAGAGAGAAAAGAAATTGATCTTCTAAGGAGGTATAAGGATGTTCTTGCTTATTCTTATGAAGATTTGAAAGCTTTCAAACCAAAATATATACGCAGCACTCGATTCCTCTCAAACCAGAATTAAACCTTTTAAGTAGAAACAGAAGAGGCGTATAATCCCAAAATAGCTGACACCATCTTTCAGGAAATTTAGAAGTTGTTGAAGGCTAAAATCATTTTTCCCATTCACCATTCAACATGGATTGCAAATATTGTGCCTGTTAGGAAGAAAAATGGTGAGATCCGCATCTGTGTTGATTTCGGAGAACTGAATCGGAGCTTCTTTGAAAGATAATTATCCTTTGCCTATGATGGATCAGGTCTT
Source organism: Taxus wallichiana var. yunnanensis (assembly GCA_018340775.1). Taxonomy (NCBI): domain Eukaryota; kingdom Viridiplantae; phylum Streptophyta; class Pinopsida; order Cupressales; family Taxaceae; genus Taxus; species Taxus wallichiana. Next base: position 628,190,444 of record CM031244.1, read on the forward strand.
GCAAGCAGTAACAGGGTCTGAAATGCTATCCATGCTCGATGGATTCTCGGGATACAATCAAGTAGAGGTTGATACTGCAGATCAACACAAGACAGCTTTCACTACTCCTTGGGGTACCCTTGCCTACAAGAGAATGCCTTTTGGGCTTATTAATGCTGGTGCCACTTTCCAGAGAGCTATGGATCTAGCTTTTGGAAGTTTGAAAGGGAAGTGTATTGTCATATATCTTGATGACCTGACAGTATTTTCCAAGACAAGAGTGGATCATTTTGATCACCTAGAGACAGTTCTGCTAAGATATAGAGAGCATGGAATTTCTTTGAATCCTAAAAAATCTATTTTCGTGTCACAGAGGGAAAACTATTAGGGCACATTGTCTCCAAGGATGGTATTAATATTGATCCTGAATGAGTACAAGCTATCCAGCAAATTCCTCTCCCAACCAGTAAAAAGGGCATGCACTCCTTCTTCGATAAGATCAATTTTTTGAGAAGATTCATCCCTGATTTTGTAGAGTTAACTTTGAATATTTCTCAGATGATGAAAGGGAAGCAAACATTTGGTTGGTCTTCTGAAGGAAAGGAATCCTTTGAAGGTATCAAGAGAGCTATCACTAAAACTCCAGTTTTGGCACATCCGATTTCAAGATAAAGATTTCATCATCTATTGCTATGCTACAGATAATACCTTGGCTGTTGTCTTAACTCAAGAAGACTCTAATGAGCATGAACTCCCAATTGCGTTCATGAGCTATATTCTGAAGGATCATGAGTTAAAATACACCATGATGGAGAAGCATGCTTTTGCAGTGGTCAAAGCTGTTAAGCAGTTTCGTTTTTATATCCTCAACTCTCACTCCATGGTGCTGGTTCCAGATACAACTGTTAAGTCAATTCTCACACAACAAGAATTTGGATCCAAGAGAGGGAACTGGGTTGCTAAGGTCCAAGAGTATGACATTGACATCAAACCGACCAAGCTGGTTCGTGGAAAAGGCCTTTGTGAGCTCATTGCTGAAGGAGCTAAACATGAATTGCTGGAGGAGAAAGCTGACATTCCTACCGTTCTGTTCCTTAGCTCAGTTGATGAATGGTATGCTGACATCGCCCATTTTCTCACCTATGGGGAATGCCCCTCTCATTTAACTGCCAAAGAAAAGAGGACTGTTAAATTGAGGTCAGTGCAATATGTATTGTGGGAAAATGCTTTGTTCAAGCGTGGGTTAGATGGGAGATTTTTGAAGTGTGTGGACAAGGAACAACAGAGAAAGTTGCTCTCAGCTTTTCATGATCAGGCATGTGGAGGGCACTATTCATCAACGGTTATAGCTCATAAGATACTCCGTGGAGGATACTACTGGCCTTCCTTGTTCAGAGATGCATCCAAGTGGGTTGATAAATGTGAGGCTTGTTAGACTTTTTGTGGGAAGACCTAAATTGGCTTCTTTGCCTCTCAGAAGCCGATTGTGATTGAGGAACCATTTCAACAGATGGGGTTTGGACTTCATTGGTACACTTAATCCACGCTTCTAGTGCTGGTCACACTCATGTACTAAGCGCCACCGACTACTTCACCAAATGGGTGGAAGCTATTCGATTAAGAGCACTACTTCTGAAGTGGTATGCAACTTCATCAAAGAGAACATCTTAGTAAGGTATGGTGTACCTAACAAGATTGTAATAGATAATGCCTCGAATTTCTCTTCAGCTGAGATAATGGACTTCTGCTATGGATATGGCATCTCCCTGGCTCATTCTTCAGATTACTACCCTCAGGGAAATGGGCAAGCAGAATCCACAAACAAAAATCTGGTGACTATTATAAGGAAATTAGTCAATGAGTCTCAACGAAACTGGCACAAGAAGCTCTATGATGCTCTTTGGGCAGACAGGATTACACCAAAGAGAGCTATTGGAATGTCTCCTTTTCAAGTGGTATATGGAGAAGAAGCTCAATTGCCAGTAACAGTGGAACTGCCAGCCTTGTATCTAATGAAGGCCATTGAGGATACTAGTTTCAGTGATGCTCTGGATAAGAGAATTATGTACCTTCACAAACTGAATGAGGACAGTGGAGGTTGCTGATCGGATATCTGTTCACCAGCAGAAGGTAAAGGTCCTGTTTGACAAGAAAGCCGAGTTCGAGAGATTTCCAAGTTGGAGACACTGTGTCTTTATGGGATAAAAGGCATGAACCTCGTGGCAGCCATGGCAAGTTTGATTCCCTGTGGCTCGGACCTTTCAAGATCAGACACTTTGCTGGTGAGAATTCCTTTTATCTTGATTACATGGATGGTTCTTCTCTCCCACTTCCTTATAGTGGGCAGTATCTCAAGTTGTTCAAGTCATAGGTGATTAGGGAGTCCTTTGTATATTCTGTACAGTGTTTTTGTTTTTTCTTTCCTTTTTTGTTTTGGTGTGTTGTCCTCTATATTGGTCTGCTTTTTGACTCCGTGGCCCAATGGATAAGGTACTTGATCTGCTTCTCCTGAGTTTTTCTAAGTTCTTGCCTTGTCTCATCCCTTGAATTTATGCCAAGTCATCCCCAGAAGGAGCCAGCTATTGTCCACTCAAAATTCCCCCGTTCTTAAGAAGTCATTTTCAAAAATTTTGAGTTGAAGTGTTTTCTCTAATGTACCGAAGTCGTGAAATTGAGAAAAGTCTACGATTTTAGGTCATTTTGTATGTATTTCGGGCTGTCGGACATTTTTGTCACGTGTGTCCCAAGTTCAAGTACGCTCTGTTCCCGATCGGCCAAAATCCCCGAAGTTGTTCCATTCTCGAGCCCGTCTTGAGCTTTTCGTCCCAAGCTGTCCCAAGTTCAAAGTGCGCTCTGTTCCCGATCGGGCCGAAATCCCCAAACGCATACTTCGCTCTTTCATGTTCCAAGTGTCCCACCTTTCGTGTGAGTTGTTCCATTTTCGCCGAACCGCCTGAGTCACGTACTTGAACTTTTGTCCCAAATGTCCCAAGTCAAAAGTGCAAGTTGTTCCATTTTCGGCCAAAACACCCAAACCACGTACTTCACTCTATCATGTCCCAAATGTCCCAAGTTCAAACGGGCCTTTTGTTCCATTTTTGGTCGAAACACCCAAAGCGTGCCTTGCAGCGTTTTCGTCCCAAATGTCCCAAAATGCATTTCAGGCGTCTTCTCCTGTTTCACCGAATCGGTAGAGGCGTGTTTGCGCATTCGCGTCTCACATGTCCCAAGTGAACCAAGTGTCATTCGTACCGAGTTTTTGCGCTCTACCCGAATATCCCGCTTATTCAAATTGGTGGGTATGCATTAAATGCGCATTGATCACCCTTCTCTCTCGATCAAGCGACCAACACATCGAGTCCCTCGTGTAGCGAGACATAGGCGAGGCGTTAAGGAAATTCAAGCAGCGGATTCTGAAGTCGGTGGGTCCCTCTCGGTGACTGGCCACCTATCTTCTTCTCCTTGTTCTTTTCTCTTCTTCCCTTTCTTTTTCCGTTTTCTTTGTAAGAAGTTAAGGTATTGCGATTGGCGGTTCTTAAGCTGTTCTTGGTTAAAGAAGCGATTCGAAGAATAACTGATTTGTAAGCTATATAATGGCCTTCCTTACGTCATTCTAAAGAGGAGGAAGAATTTGGCATATTTTCCGAAAGTGTAAATAGATCATAAAGAAATCAATACTGAAGGACTTTCCATTCTTTGTCTATCTAATCTCCATTATCTCTCGAGCTTTCCTTTAATTGTTTGTGAAGATCATTTGTTAATGATTTGTTAGTCTCTTTAAGTTGCATACTTTTCCAAATTTTGCAAGCACGGTGATCTTGTATAACAAGAAGGAACTTTGTGTCCTTGATTAATGAATCAATGGGTGTTATTTCTGAGAACTTTGTGTCTTTAAGTTTCATCTTATTCATATGATGCAAATGATCTTGTTTCGATTCAATTGTAACCGCATACATAATGAATTACTCGATTCTCTATAATTCTCGCATGTTTCCTTTCGCTCATTCTCGTCTTCTCATTCCTCTGTCCTTTTGTACTTGAACATCCTCATTGAAAACACTTTCGTAATATCCAAGTTTAACCAACAAATAATGTTTTGTACATTTGTAAATAAGTTCGTTTCTGAATAAGGGAACCTCTCCCATTAAAGAGGAAAGACTTCTTGTCCCCCCGACTATTGCTCTTCTTAAAATTCCTATTTGACGACCAACAATGTGGGAGTAAAGGTAATTGAAAAATCAGTTTTAGATTAGATTAAGAGCTAAGTAAATATGATTTACGCTTAGTTTAAATAGGATTATGCTAGTTAAACATGATTAACAAGTGATTAGAGACTCACTGAGAGTTGAGAGGAGTCGATTAGCCATTTATGGTGATAGATATTCTAGGAAGCCAATACAAGTTATCCAAGGAGAAAAAAATAGGGAGTTTATAAATGGTCGAAAGGAGGAATGTATAGCTAATAAGAGAGATATTAGACCAATTAGCTGATTATAGTAGGAATATGATCGAAAGAGTGTCATGAATGGGCATCTGAGAATGGAGCAAAGAATAGGGAATCAAAAAACTATCATTAATCAGTTGAATTGGAGGAAATGTAGAGTGTAAGCATATTTTAGGTGTCTACATTTTCCCCTCTTAAGGGTTACCTAAGTGATGTTACTTCAAAGAAAGTATACAAGTATAAACAAGTAAAATTTTGAAAGGGGAGGAAAAATTAATAGAATGAAGGATTCCCCCTCGATTGGAGTAAAATGAGTAGAAAGGGGAAGAAAAAAGGGAATAACTCGATTGATAATTGAAAAGATGACATAAAGAGAACAAAAGAAAGAATAGTGTGAAGAATAATAAAATAAAGAGGATATACAAGAAAAAGGATTATGATGAAGGGGTAATGAGCTAACATCAATCCCGGTTTGTTTTAAACAACACTATTTTTCATCATATTCCTAATGATTTTCATCATCGGTCCTTATTAAATAATGAACAAAAGTGTAAGATGAAGTGTAAATCCATATATGAACAAATTCCCTTTGCTAAAACACCAAATCCACGTAACATACAAAATGCAATGTAATACAAGAAAGTAAAAGATGTTGAACTCCATGCAACATACATAATGCAATGCAATATGAGAAAGTAAACAAGCTAAGCTAACAGAGAAACATAATGTAATTTTTTTGTCATCAAGCTTCAATTCCAACCTATTTGAGTTAATGACAAGGGTTAATGATGGTTCCCACGCAAGGATACATGTAAGGGGAATAACGAAGGACACTTGGGTCCAATGGAAAGAATTGTGCACTACAAAACAATTCTAAGAAACTTATTGTTCCCTGGAGTACGAGATGAAGTAAGAAACTTAGTTTCGTTGATGGAGGTAGATTAAGTTGATCTATCACTCATGCACATGAAAAGGTGTGAACCAAAGAGAATTCTTTTTTAGGATGATTTATATTGTTTTTTATTTTTATCGAAACATATTCAAATGTTTTGGTGATTTTTCTAACATATTTGAAAGTTTTTGATGATTTTGAAGTTTTTCAAACTATGTACAAGAATATAAAGAAAAATGGATGCCCCCAAAATAGATGGGATGTACAAGGGTAGAATTCTATGCACATGCACAATAAATTGAAGATGCAAAAATTACCCAATAGTAGGTGGGAGTATTCAAAGATAAACTCTTCACGTGCTAATAATGAGCGGGGTTCAAGGATAATATAAATAAGTTCAACATGATAATGAACACAAACCAATGAAGTCTTTGGGAAGGAGAAAGGATGCCCCTAGCATACATTTCCCAAGAAACACATGATAGAAAGGAAGTAGAACATTGTTTTGTGAAAGGGGGAAAATGTGTTCACAAACATCACAAAAAGGTAATCTTATACACATGGATGTTATGAATGTATAAGAATAATGAATGAAGCCTTTATTAGAAGCCGCACAAAAAGTGATTAGCCAAAGGTAAAAATCATGAGATGAGATAAGGAGTAAGGAAAGGGTCTGAAAAAGGTCCAAAAAAAGACACTTGGTAATATACTAATCATGTTCGCTCATAGAGATCGATTTTGTGTACATGGAAAGTAATTACCTCTTGAAGGAAAGAGTTAATAGACAACAAGTGAAGATACTAGTGATGTGTAGGATTGATTGATTTTGGAAGGTGATTTGAGAATGGAGGGTGGAAGGATAGCCATACATTGCTATGTTGCTAGCCACACATCTATAGCCTCGAGGGAGATGCATTTTATTCTAATCATAACATTACTCTATTGTCATTCAGGCATCCATAGCCTTGATAGAGATTATTTGAAATACCTCAAGAGAGAGTAATATATCAATTTTATTTTTATTTTAGCTTTTAGCTGTTGAATTTTGATTGATTTTGTTTATTCTGATTTCTAAAAACTTATTTCATTTCTCTGGATTATTTTTTTGACAAGGGGTTAAGAACCAAAAATGGCTTGATGGAAGGAGGTGGAAGTGATTACGATCATGACATTGGCTAGTGTCAAGAAATACATCCAAGAAGTATTCGTGCAACAAGTTTATTATATTTTGAATGTGATAAGATCTCTAAGAGGTTAGTTGTTCTTTAATTTACCAAGGTGATAAAATACTGTGGTAAAACAAATAACATAGAGATAAATATCACAAAATGTGTGTGAAAAGGATAACCTCAATATCACCAAAGGAATGAAAATGGTAGGAAGACTTACGGAAGAATAACAAGGAAGGGAAGAAACAAACATCCATGTGTCCACAATACCTGATTGCAATGTTTGATCTTTGTAATTTTTATTTTTTATATTTTCTCGGAGTTTTTGTATTTTTGAATTGTTTTAGATTTTCAGATTTACGATAGTTTTGGAAAGGTGACACCCAAAAAGTCACTATGCGTGGTAATATCCAACAAAATGTTTGTGACTTCCTTGATAAGGGATATTAGGCATGTTTGTTTATCAAGAGTCATATTATATCTGATCTTGATGATCTTGGTGAGCTCGTACTCAACAAATGACTGTGATTTATCCTAAAACATGGATTTTTATGTTGGATCTTGAGTTCCCTATCTTGGTTTTTGCACTTTGTACCATACTTGATGGGTGCATTGGTGTGCATTCTTGAATCATGTTTGATTTAAAAATTTGATATTTTTTGAGTTATTGGGAGATTTGGAGCTCTTCGGAATTTTGACATGAGCTTGATTAAGAAACTATTTGGGTTTGTTATAAGTTAATGTGTGACTTGTCTAATCTTGAGAAGGATAATAAAGTAAACGTGGATGTTCAAAAATGATATGAGAAATTACCATGGGTTCTCCACAACCATTGATAGAAGAAAGGTGTGATGGATTAAAAGGATACGACCCAAGAATTTAAGAGGATGGGCTACCAAGAGGTGAGCCACTAATAGAAGATGATGAAGGGCATGAGGATATGGCCCTAAGATTAAACACAAGGGACTACTTGTAAGTTTCCCATAGATAGAACAAGATTAAGGGATACTAGGACTAGTCCAACCACAAATCAATTTTCTCTTTTCGACATGACATCACATACTAGTCCAACAAAAGAACAAACTTACGGTTAGGGGCATCCCATGGTGAAAGTATTTTTAAGGTTTCTTATTTACTAAAACATCTTTTAATTCTTAACTTACGTACTAGAAGATTCATGTTATACGAATCAAGCAATCATGTTTCCTCTTGCTAGGATTCCTCTAATCTGTTAATGTATTCTTACGGTAAGTCCCATTTAAAAGATTCATTGAAGTTACATTATTTACTTGTTTGATTTGTTCATTTATTAAGAGGAAAATGATTACACACAAGGCCATTTACCCACACACAAGCTACAATATCTTATCTCATACCTCCATTGCACGAGGAGGCGAGTGTAAGATCAAACTAAGTGAAAATCCATTTAGGTTTGGAATTAATAAAATTCCTTTTGACAGGGATCATAATGGTTAAATTAATCAAGAAAGGGTTGCAATGCACCTTCACAAGGGTTAGGGTATGAAGGTCAATATGCATTCATCTTCATGATCTCACAAGACATTAACCATAAGTTTGTTGAGACTTATAAAACAATAAGGATTAAGTAAGTGCATCAACTAGTCATCTCTTGATTAAATTCATAAAAAGGTTACAAATAAGGTTTTATAATAGATAAGTTGGCTTTAATGGTTTCTTGATCATTTATCCCCATTTAACATAACCTTGTAACCTCATAAATTACTAAACATTGGTTTACATTTTAATATCATTTTACATCCCATCAACACTAAGAATAATTTATTAGTATAGATTAAGAGTAATAAGGTACATATTTTTTTAACACAAGAAGATAGTTTCCTTTTATTCCATTTAAAGACTCTTTGCTTCATCTATAAGTTAACAACATCATATTATTTTATTTTCAGTATAACCTTTGTATGGATTATAAAACCACTCGGTGATACCTAGTATTACGTTATTTCTGCAATCTAGAAGGGTTTACTAACTCAAGGTTATAACTTAGTTTTCTTACCATTATCCTTTTGATAACTAGACATAGATACATAATTTCCTATCAAAGACGACACACAATCCAAAGATGGCTAAAAATTCTATTGTATTTTGACTCGGGATTAAATAGGTAAAATAATATTGGTCATATCAAGGATAAACTATCTTTCAACATTGTAATCATACAATAAGATGCTTCGTAACAATGATGTGATTTGGTTATATCATTCACAATATTATTCACAATTTTTTTAATCACTTACGACAACATTACTCCATAAGTAAAATTTGTTCCTTTCTAACTTTCCAAACAAACACCATTTTAGAGTCTTTCAACATATTTAAGCACACATGAACAAATGAACTTCAATAGAAACCCGATGCAACTCTCCCTTTTCTACTCATGAAGGCCATCTACACATTTATAGTCTGAGTTAGTTCACGAGAACTGAGCATGATAAAGAACTACACAATGAAATAGTATGCTACCATTAACAATACCATAAAATGAACCTTTTATTTAATGGAATAGTGCTAAACTCTAAACCACTAACAACTTCTTTAATCATGCTAGAAGATTTACTATTTCAAATTAAGAAAGAAGCCATAAGAATCATTATGAACATTGTTTCTAAAACAACAAAAGTCTAACCATCATTCTAGTAGGGATCAATGACCCAATGAGTTGAAATAGAGTGAAGAGTGTATTGGGATTTCAATCGTGTAATCATATAGATTATATGATTGAAATCCAATACTCAAACATCAATCAACATCTCCTTAAATAAGTCATGAGATCTAATAGGTTTAAAGTTAGAACTTCAACATCATTTATTTAACCACTATTTACTACTTTCAAAAATAAATTCACAACATTCCGATACTATGTTGTTTGTAAATTAACATACAAAGTATGTTCTAAAAGGGAAATTTCAGATAACATTTTTTATCTTACCATGCCATACGAGAACAATCATCATGTATGATAAAAGAAGTATCAATATTTAGTTAGTCAAACAATCAAATTTAATCCAATGCTGCAATCTTACCAAGTTTATCTTCAATAAAGTTCCACTAAGTTCAATACAACTCATCAATGGTACTAATATTGGACAATGTGGTTCCATACGAACCAACTACAACCCAACTAAAGTTTGACTAACACCACAAAGTTATCTATGACTTCATCACATCATGGAAGAAAGTAATAGATCTTCCAAAAGAAAATATTGTGCCCTTATCTCTAGAACATGGGTTAAGTAGAAATCTCATTAATGATCTATCAAGCACATTGGACATGAAGTTTCAACTACTACTTTACCAAGAATGTATCCCCTTTTTTTATACGATGAGTCAACTCAATACACAAATTCTTTGAGAAGTCTAAAATGACAGTAATAACAACTGAAACAACATGATAACAACAAAATCTCAAAATAAAAGGGTTTTCTAATACCTTCTCGAGATAAATCTACTCGATTTCCCAGAAGATCGATACCTCAGTTAAATTTTCTCTTACTAACATTTAAAATTACAGTCAAATTAATTTAATTACCATTAACCAAATATCAATAGATTCTAAGCAAACGATCCAAAGGAACCAATATATAGATGTTATATGAATTGCACTTAGTCATGTCTCCTTCAACAGATAACCAAATATTCTAAGTTTCCTTAAATTTAGTCAAATACCTAATCCCACCGAAATACCATTCTTTATATAAAATAAAAAAATGAAACTCTTCCCCTTTGGATCCCAAGTAAACAAGAATGGTTATAGTAATCATAAGCTCAAAATCCAACAAGCATTAAAACAAGCACATTGAAAATCAACTATAGCACCGAGAGAAGGGAAGAAATGATACTAGGGGGTATATACATCGGTAGAAAATGTAAGATTTTGACAACAATGAAATCGATTCAACCAAATGATAATCACAACAATCACTCTATGATCAAGCTTTATGAAATGAGGCACGAAGTATATGCACAGTTTCTTAATCTTAAAAATTATTTGAAACAATAAAACATCTCAAGATACCCAGGAGGAAAATCAACAGTTTACCAAGCCAGGCTATACTATAACAGTTAGATAGAAATATGCTAAAAGAGTAACCCTACACGCATCCCATTCATTTTCATAAACAATAAACACTCGAACATAAGTAAAAAAAAGGAGTTCCCATTTTTGTTTACAAAACCATATGCACATGGTATTATAAATCATCATCGCTACCAATTTGGTAAATAAACCAAGTTTGAATCAAGAGTCGAGATATAAACAACATAGAAGCCATGATTTTAAATGGGTAAACGTAATAATGCGGGTACCCCAGAGAAAATTATTTTCCTTAGTCAAATAATATCATTAATCCAAAACTAAGGCACACTATATTCGAGCCAAGGTTATACTTCTCAAAACAGGGACCCAGATATCTATTTTTCAAGGGAACAAAACTTAAATCGTGTATCTTCCTTCAACACCAAAGGAGACCAAGCAAGCAATGGTACACAACAAAAATAAGAATAAATAAAATACCATGTATAATTCCATACGCAACCCATATTTTGCAAAGAATTTCATTTAGAACTAGCTAAATTCAGGGAAAAACTAGAAGAATAGCCTGTAGGGTAAATCGAATGCAAAGAGAAAAAACCATAGCACTCCAAGAAAACAGCCATTTCAACAATTAAAAGAATTTTATTTCATGATATGATTAATACTAGCATAAAAATCAGAAGGGTAGTGTTTATCATGCATGTTTTTATGCTTCCACTATAGGATGCTTACTTGCCTCACGCAACAATACTTTTGTGGTTATATGAAAGAAACATCGTGGCAAAATTCCACTAAGAGAAAGTTTTTTAGCACCCACAATTTTATCACGGCCATGTCAAAAAATTGGGAGAACCATGTTTTTTTGCATAGAAAGCAATTTAAAATTTCATATCTATCATCAATGTTTTATTTTGGATTTTAAAAGGAGTAGGGAAGCGGCCTTGAACCAAAATACATTTCAATAAGTTTCAATGTCCCTTCTTAAATAAAGAACTAGTCTATTACATAAATCAAGAAAAAACAATCCACGTGACCACATTCTTTCTAAAAAAGTAGAAAAGTTGGATTTAGGATTAGTAGAAGATAACCAATGTGTGTGTCTTCATCAATAACATTTAAGGAATATTAAAGGAGCCACCAACTCCACCCCACCCTTGTCATTTTAAAAACATAATTTAAGCGAAGGAAATTCAAATCGGTGCCCAACATGGAATTGATTTTTTGTTGTTGGAGGAAAGGCCACACACAATCATGAACTAAGTCACTCTTATAAGAATGAGGGAATTGGAAATTAAATTCATTAAGTTCCTCATTAATTAGCAGTCCCAATAAGATTAATAAAGAATCCCCCCCAAAATTGGCACCACCACCAATTTTTCTCCCCTTCCACACATGCCAAGTCATTAAGCCTTCTAGTGATCAAAAGCACAATTATCTCACGGATAATGAAAGTTATAAAAGACCCTTGGCATTCAAAAAAATAACTTATGGTGAACGAGATGGAGAGAAGGGACAAAAGAAGGGAAGAAATTATCAACAAAAACTACGTAATAAGTTCATAGTCATGTAATGATCAAAAGGGAGCTCAAATAAATGTTTTGAAAAAAAAAAGGGAAGGATGTAGAAACAAAAGTCGATTCCCAATGGGGATTTACAATATTCTGAATATTGTTGCATATCAAAACTTACAATTTGAAGGCATGTTCGAGATTAAATCTCCTAATTTATTCACCTTTTCTCATGGGATTACAATGATTTGAATAAGTTTAATATCAATAATTGGTTTTAATCCTTTGATTTTTGTATTCCAATAACCATTGAATCAATTAGGGTTTTTCTTATTGATAAAATTTGGAAAGGCTCCAAGGGCCATAACATCATAAGATATTACAATGAAAGCTCACAATGAACCGAAATAAAAAAAAACAAAAATCCAACTAGGCTTGGCTCAAAAACCAACCAAAAGATGAAACAAAACCACCAAACAAGAACAAAAATCAACCCTTAGCAAAGGATTGAGATCTTAAGGTCATATGTGATGGGCATTTTGCCAAATTCTGCTTTAAAGAAAATATTTTCTTGATATTTCAAACAATGTCTAATCCCTATTTTAGATCATCTCCATTGGGATCATAATGAAGGATAACATTGATCAAAGAAATAGGTTGATACATCAATTTGGGAGGGAAAAAACAACCCTCTCCCTATTCACTTGTTCTGAATCCTGTGGTAAAACCTTCAAAGAATCGTGATGGGGCTCCTGAAAAGATTTCTCAACTACAGGAGTAGATTTGACCCTCGAAATGCTCTTCTCGGAAGATGAATCTTCCTCACAATCTAAAGGGGCTTCAATGATATGGTGAGAAGGACGAGAATCCTTCCACCAAGATGAGCTAGCTCTATTTTTACACTTGGGTTTCCCACACTCTTCACTTAAATATTTCATAATCTAGTCTTTGATATCAAACCCTTCTTTTTTTTGTAACTCAATCTTAAAAGTAGATCTAGGGAACATCCATATCTACCAATATAAAAGCATAAGAGGGATGTACCCATTGATTGGATACATCATTTGTAGCAACATGACCTCCCGTATAGATTTGTGCCATCAATAGCTTCAAAACATGATTGGACCATGAAGTTGAAGGGAGGACCTAGAAGCCTAACCTTTGGAGACAAACATCCGATCAAATGAATCTCTTAACGGATCAAAAGCTAGGTACCATGGTTTAGTCATAAGACCATGATCATCCCAAATCCAATAGGTATTATTGATAACATCCTATCTTGACCAGATTCAAAGACAACAATAAAGAAAGCTTTCAAACAAGGAAAAATTTCCACTTTACCCAAAAAAATTGGCCTCAAAGGATTCAAAATCGAGGAATGTAATTTAAATTTAAACTTTATCTACTTTAAGTATAGAGAAATAGTTGGCCATAAGGTGTTGAAACCTAATAGATGAAGCCACATTTATAAATATATTCCTCCCGCCCTTGAAATTGCAAGGGAAGGTCCTCTTCAATCTTAAGAATATGGATATTAGTTGAGGGTTTGAGGGGATTCCTCTCTCCTCTATCTTTTTCACAACCCCTATATAACAATGCTGCAAATGATTTTTTCTTTGCATGCTCTGCTACATTTTCTTTCATGTCCACCAATGTCAAGAGTAGATTCATTGTGACCATGCCATGCATGCCAATGGATCTCACACCTCCTCCCAGGCCTCACCCCTTCCTACATCTCTTTTTTTAACTACCATCTTCAACAACTAAATCCCTTCTATGATTTGGAAGAAATAACACCTCCCATAGTTTGGTTGCTGTTATCGGATGCTAAGGTTAGGGCTCTTTGATGGTGCGATATCATCTAGCAAATTGAATCAAATTTATAAAAATAATTTTAAGTATTTTTGTAAAAATATTTTATCACTTAATGTCTCTGAATGAGACCTAATATGATGTGTGATACCCACTGGCATGGTTTGAAAAAATCCATAGAATCGAGTTCTTCACGTAAATATATTAGAAATCTTCTAAGCATTTAAAGTTTAGAAATTTAATTTCATTCCTTCATTTGTAAGTAATTTGAAATATCTCTTGTGCCTTCTTGGATATGGTTATTACTACAAATTTTGGTTATATTCAGATTCATTCATTTCCTCTTGAACCAAAAACAAAGATTTTGTGTATTTCAGTTTTTCTCCTTTCACATATCTTCATGTATTTGTGTCACTTGTTGAATTTTAGAAATATTTTTAGTGTTTGCAAACCTATTTTTGAGAAACACCCACACCTCTTTAGAATAAAATAGGGTCTTTATTTTGATGCTCCATAAAGCATAATAGTTTCCATTGAAGATAGAAAATTAAGGCTATGTGAGGATTTCTCAGCTCATGCCTACCATTGTTGAGATAAAAACCTTTTTCAAAGTTATAATGCCAATTAGAAGGTATTGGATCAAAATTATAACCCTTATTAAGTATGTTAAAATAATTAAATAAGAAACTATACTAATTTGTAGATGAAATGAGAAACACTTACATTCCAAATGTATTCATAAATAGACATTTTTAAAAATACTATAACATTTTGGTGATTTTCTATTCTCTTACATTTTATATAGTTAAACATATAATTTATAAAGGTATTCCCCATTGTAGGGAAACCCTATGGTCTAAAACACTTTACGAATAATTTTGTTGAAATGCATAAATAAATTACATGCATAAGGATTTAATGTAGCCAACTTTAACAAAAAATCAATACACTACAAATATCTTGAACTCAAAGAAAATAAAATTTCTTCTTCATTATTGAATTATGAATTACAATGCTTCATAAATAGGAAAACAACTTTGAACTCGATTTTCCAAGAAAACTCTAACTAACTTTGACTAAATATACTCTAGGTGGTAGAATTTACTATTTTTAGTCAATTTACTAGAAATTGCTATTCTAAGTAAGTTATCATGATTATTTTGATGGGAAAAAAATTTTCCACGCATCTTCTACATGCTTAAATTAGAGGAATTTCCAACTTCCTAACCTACTATGCATTCAAGAGACTAAAATTTACTAATGCCCTAACATAGAAAAAACTAAATTACAACTTAGATCCTATTTTTTAGCCTTCAGATGGTAGATTTTGGGCGAAAATATGCCAAAACGTGCTCCAATTGGTAGGGTGGGTTGACTAGTGCATTCATCTCATCAAAAAGGTGATTAAGAAAAATGGACTCAAACGAACTCCTGGAGCACAAGTTATGACCTTTTCAAGTTCCTGCTAAAAATAGTGCATCATTATCCCCTACTTGAAAAAAACACAAAGTTCTCCTATAAGTTATTTTCTTTAAATTTTTGCCATGTACCTTTACCCATTTTTAAACTCCCACTTTGTGACCCATGTGTTTTCTTCTTGTGTTAATCCTTTTTATGTGAAACATCTTTTTATTGTCCATGTCACGTGGTCATTGCCGCAAATTTTTTTTTTCCAAAATTTGATCCACTTCTTCTTTCTTTTTCATCGGAACCTGCTGCCTCCAATCTACTACTTCTTCAATAAAATACCCTTCTTCACTATCCCCATGAAAATAATATAAGTCTGAAACATTAAACACTGGAGAGATATCAAAATTTCTTGGCAATTCTACCTCATAAGCATTATCATTTATCTTCTTCACGATTTTGCAGGGACCAATATTTTTGTACTTCATCTTGTTATAGGTTCCTTTTGGAAACCTTTCCTTCCAAAGGTATACCATAACCAAATCACCCACTAAAAAAATTTCCTCCTTTTGTGCACATCTGTTATTTCCTTATACTGATCATTACTAGTCTGCAACTTCTTTTGTACTTCTTCCTGCAATTGTTGTATATGTTTGGAAAATGCTTCTACATCATCACTGACTCTGTTATTCATTGGTAGTTGCACCAAATCTAACACCCCTTTTGCATTACTCTAGTACACAATTTAAAATGGGGACTTTGTTGTGGATCTATTTACGAAGCTCATATAAGCAAACTCAACTTATGGTAATGCTAAGTCCCCTTGTTTTGTCTTTTCCCCAACTATACACCTTAACAGGTTTCCCAAACTCCTATTTACCACCATTATTTTCCTATTGGTCTGAGGATGATAGGTACTACGAATGCGTAGTTTAGTTCCCAACTTCTTCCATAAATTCCTCAAGAAATGACTTAAGAACCTTGTGTCCCTATCTGAATTAATGGTTTTTAAACACCATGTAAGCGGAAACAACTTCTTTGAAAAATAAATCTTCTAATCTGCTTATTTTGCATCACTAGTTTTCTTATAGGAAATAAAATGAACCATCCTAGAAAACCTATCAGCCACAAAAATTAGTTCATTACCTCATTGTGTTCTTGGTAATCCCAAAACAAAATCCATACTGAAATATGTCTACGACCCTTTGGGAACATGCAATTGCATATACAACCTTGTAGTTTGTGCATGGCCTTTCAAGACATGGAAAATTTGACACCTCTCCACATATATTACCACATCTCTTTTCAACTTTGGTCAATAGTATTTCACTTCTTTCGCTACCAAGGCTATCATCTTATCCTTAGAAAATTACCCACCAATCCTCTACTATGAATCTATTTCACCATATTATCTCTCATAGACCCAACTGAAATACATAGTTTTCATCCCTTAAATAGATAGCCATCCTGTAAAGGTACTCATCCTAGAAATCTCTTTCATCGCATAAAAATGGTGTAATTAACCTTTCAATAATATCCTTAAAATCAGAATCAGAAAAATACAAATCCTTTATTCCTTTAAAACCCAAATCCATAGTTGTAAATAGAGTCACATGCCTACTCAATGCATCTAACTTGGTTATGTTTTCCTAATTTATGCTTTAGAGAAAATTATAACCCCACAAAATGATATCCACTTTACATGCCTACTATTAAATGTTTTTTGTGTATTCACATACTTTAGGGCTATGTGGTCTATAAATAAAAAAACTCCTTTGGAACTAAGTAATGCCTCTAATGTCTTAGTGCTTCTACAATTACATAAAATTACACATCATAAGTAGAGTATTTATTTATTACCTCATTCAATTTATCACTAAATAAATCTATTGTCTTCTCTCCTTTACTTAGGACAATACTAATACCCACATGTGAGGCATCACAATCAACCTCGAACACATTTTATCAAAATATGGTAGTGCCAAAATAGGTGCTTATGTCACCTTCTTCTTCAAAAACTGAAAGCTATGCTTAGTTTCCTTTGTCCACTAAAAATCCCTTCCCTTTGTGCAATGTGTTAAAGGTTCTATGTTACTAGTAAAAAATTTTTTTAATAAAATTTTTGCAAAATGTTGCTAAACCATGAAATCTTCATTACCTCTATTATACTTCTAGGAGTAGGCCATGCACAAAATAATTATATTTATATTTTCTAAGTCCAAATGTACCCCATCTGCTGAAATAATAAAACCCAAAAATACTAATCTCTCTTGCATAAATGTGCACTTATTCAAATTTTCATAGAGTTTCTATTTCCTTAACACTTCAAATATCAAGATGCCTCAAATATTCTTCGTTAGTATTATTAAAATCAAGATATCATCAAAATAAACCACAAAAAACTTACCATTGTACTCTCGCAACACAATGTTCATCAACCTCATAAAACTGTTAGGTGCATTAGATAAATTTGAATGGCATCACTAGCCACTCATATAATCCATCCCCTATATTGAATAATATTTTCCACTCATCTCCTTCTTGATTCAAATTTTATGGTAACCACTTCAAAGATCAAGGTTGGTGAAATATTTAGATCCAAAATCACATCACTCATATCATCAAGGCGAGGTAGTGGGAACCTATAATTGATTGTAAATTTTTGATTAAAATGCTATCTTTGCACATTCTCCATGTTCCATATTTCTTTGATTTAATAAAGATGGAGTGGCACATGGACTCATGATATCCCTTACTACACCCTTTCTTATGAGATTTGTCACTTGCTTATTCAAATTTGCATGCAATCTTAGGCTCATCCTATAATCCACTTTATTTGGGTGTGAAGACCATGGGATCAAATCAATATGGTGTTGGATATCTCTTTTGGGTGGTAACCCAACTTGTAGCTATTTATGAATAACATTAGAAAATTCTTCTATTATTTTTTCCACTTCTAGTGATATTTTCACACTTGGAAGTTCATCCTTATTTCATAACTGACCAGCACATAATAAAAACCTAGTTGCATTTTCTCCTTCACAAATTATTTTGCAGAAAACATATTTTCAGCCTTTCCCACTTCCTTAAGAGGTAGAAAAACAATTTTGTGCCATCCTTCAAAAAAGTATACATATTCTTCCCCATCATGAATAACATTTCTATTAAATGGTCATGGTCTAGGCCTAACAACACACCAAATATCATCTTATAATTTTCCCAATAATAGTTTTTATTAAACATCTCTTATCAATAGTAAAGTCATTACCCTTCTTAAACTAGGAAATACGGTAAGGGTTAGGATTATTCTCATAATGCAAAGCCTAGTTTCTCACCATGCCCTTTAAAACCATGTTCTCACAACTACCACCATCAATAATAACATTACATACATTTCCTCTTGAATTGTAACTTCTTCTAAAATTATTTTTATGTAGCCATGCATCCCCCTTGATATCCTTTATTGGAGCAATCATTGTCGTTTTGATCATCATATTTTCTCCCACATCTGGTGAATTTCTAGGTCATGATCATCTTTTTCTTGTTTATCTTAAACAATATTTACTCTCAAAGATCTACTTTCCTCTTGTCATGTATAATAATGTGTAAATTCAAATGCTCTATGACACTCTTCACCACATATGTAACACAAAATTGTCTTCATGGAGCCTCCCATCCTCTACCGCTAGCATATCCTCTTCCCTAGGAAATCCTCTACCTCTTTGTTGATTTGGGAGATCTTGTCTTGTATCTTCTTGCTTTTCCACTCCATGAGGTTTTTCTCCTCTACCTTGGCTGAAACCAACTTGTCCCCTGAAAGGAGGATGAGGCCCCCTATTCATCCTAGGTGATCTCCTAAAAATTTGACTTTTTTTAATTCTTCATCTTTTAAAGCTATTTTATATGCATCCTCCATGCTATTGATCTTATACATGCTTAGTTCATCTTGAATAGAAAATTTTAATCCATTTACCTACCTTGTAGCAATTTTGTTCCTAGTTTCTTCATGCTTTACTGAATGGACAACTTGTAAAACTCTCGTCATCTATTCTTGCATAGTTTGTTAGTTTTGTTTGAGATTCGAAACCTCCCCGACAAGGGTTTGTGCATAATCCACAAGGATAAATTAGTCTTTTATCTTCTTCTCCATCTTACTCAGGGTCATAATCCTTTCTTTCCCCTTTCTTGACCATTAGTTTTGTAGATGATCCCACTATAACATAACATGAAATTTTAATTTCATGGATGAAAATTTTACCTTATTTTCCTCTGACATAACCTTCTACTTTAAAAACTTTCCCATGCTTTCAACTAGTTGATCAGCTCCTCTGGTTTTAGGCTACCTCCATATTCTGAAACATCAACTCTTATCCCATCATTCTTTCCTTCTAATTCTCAAAGCATCCTTTCTTCAAAATCTAAGTGTGGTCCTTGTGATTCCTCCTCTTCAAAAACTTCATCTTCATCTATGTCATCTCCACCTTGATTTCCACTTTGGGATACAAACAGAAGAAGCAAAACAACTTACCTTTGTAGATCCTGCATGTTTCTATTCATCTGGGCAATTCCACCCCCTCTTCCTCTTCCTCTTCCTACCATTTTTTTCCTTCACCAAGACATGAAATTTCTTTTATATACTCGATAATGTATCCGAATTTAACAAAACTCAATACATTGTAAATATCTTGAACTCAAAGAAAATAAATCTTCTTCTCCGTTATTTAATTATGAATTCCAGTAATTCATAAATAGGAAAACAACTCCCAACTCAAGTTGCCAAGAAAATTCTAACTAACTTTGACTAAATCTAGAATAGGTGGCTGAATTTACTATTTTTAGCAGTTTACTAGAACTGATATTCATAATAAGTTTGTATTCTTATTCATACAAGAACAAAAATTATCAAACATCTTCTACATGCCTAAATTATAGGAATTTAAAACTTTATAACCTACAATGAATTGAAGAGACTAAAATTTACTAATGCCCTAAAATAGGAAAAAACCTAATTACATCTTAGATCTTAATTGTCGGCCTTCAGATGGTAGATTTCGGGTCCTAAAAATGTGCCAAAACATGCTTCAACTTGAAAGAGGACTTGACTTGTTTGTTCTTCGTCGAAATAGGTGGTTTAAAAAAATGAACTCAAATGGAAAACTGGAGCACAAGTTATGACCTATTCAAGTTCATGCTAAAAATAGTGCATCGGGATTTTAGATTTTTACATTAATATGAGAATAGATTCTCTCGAATAAATTTCATAAAAACTTCTAATTTTAAATTTTGTAGTCGATATTATACACATTCCAAATAAATATTCTCCCAATACGTAATCTTCTTCTAATACACATAAATTTCTAAATTTAACTTGAAGATTTGAAATAGAATAACATATTGGAATTTCCCATCTAATTATTATGATAGAAATGTATCTCGAAACTATAGAGAAGCCACAAAATAATGTTCTATAAATCCCTCAAAGGATATAAGAGAAAATTAGAGACAAAAATAAAATTTATATTGTTGTGGTATGAATATTTAGCTCATATAGAAATAATTATTAAATCTGATATGGTTAGAATAAAGGACTGCTAAGATAGGTAATATAGCCTATTCAAGTTAGGAAAAAGAAGGTTCGATATATATTTAATATAGTTCCTACTAATGTAACATGTCCGATATGAAAATAATAAGAAACTTAATTGATTCAACTTTAAATCAATGTAGGAAAATTTGATATTAAACAACAAAAAAATTCAAGTTACGTAAATTAAAAAATTGAAAGTAATGTTTTTGCTTACCTTGCTATGTCCTGAACACTATCTATTCATATACTATCTTGTGGTCTCCACTTAGTCCTATCATAGTGTATTTTTTCTTTTGTGGAACCACTACTATGGGGGTGTCACGACTATAAATGGCCCACTCCCACTCCATTGAAAGACTATTACAACTAGTGAAAATGGTTGGACCAAGTGCGCAAAGACATTTGTTCCAAAATTCTACGATGAGTTATGGAATCGAAACCTTCTTGGATGTTATACTTTATGATGACTGCATAGACCCCATTTTGCTAACTCATATCAAAATCAATGTCTTATAGCCTATTTTTGTAGTCATATCCCATCTGAAACCTACTTGTAGAACTAGATGAAAATTCATTAGGAGTCTACCGACATCATCATTTTGGGGATCCATAACCTCACCAAGGGTTTCTATTTATTTTCATTTCATGAGCCTTCTCAGCCTCAAGCCCTCCTTCTTAAAGTGTCATGTTGGTATATAGGCAACACCTTGTTTTTGATTTCCTAATGGACTCCATACTTTAGTCTGAGTAGCCAAGTATCGCTCAAAATCCATATTTGGATTTCAGCTCCTTGGTCTTCCTATGTGCCTTTGGCATTTTTAACTAGATATTTTCAAGACCATTGGCAGGGTGATTTTCCATGAACAGGAGCATTTTTTCTTTGCTTGTCCGGAAAAGTGAGTGTGTGACAAAGTGCACTCGGAAAAATATCTACAAAGTACCACCTTAATAAAAAATTTGGGTCCTTGTGAATATTCTTAAAAGGTGTTTACTTTAACTTCTACAACATGTGATTTTTTGTCAAAGCAACAAACCATCACATTTAGGACTTTCCTCTTCTAACCCATTTTAATCCTACTCCTGCTCAATCTAAAAAACCAAATTCTAAGGTTGACCCTATGGCTGATGGATGGAAGGTGGTTGGTTCTAAGAAAACATCGGGGGTGAAACCTTATGTTGAAGTTTCACCTCCATCTTCTTCCCCTCCATCTTCCATGTCTAATCCTAAAGTGGAGAAACCTAGTTCTTTGGTTTCCATTCCTTCCAAGACCTCCCGAGCCAAATTTTTAAAACTAGTGCAAAGAACACTTGTAATATTTCTTCAAACCTCTCTACCTCTACATCGCTTATATATTCCACCTTGATATTTTCACATGGTACAAAAGAATTCAATGGGGATAAATGCCGCTCCATTCATGTTGAACATAGTGATTCAAACCAACTTCTTCTTGCCAAAATTTTTCTATTCTTGATCCTAAGGATTGAATTCCTAATGGGTAGGGGAATTTGATATGTTTGATTTTTCATGAATTTTATGTCATGGAATGTTCAGGGTCTGAAATATCCCTCCTAAAAATTCTTTTTTTCATTTAACTTGCCAGTTAATTAGTAGTTTAGATGTTATTTGTTTACAAGAAATCAAGATTTTTTTCTTTATACTACTCTAACATGTATTTCCTTTGATTTTACACATTTCCATACTCAAATATTGGTGGCGGGGAGGTGCTACATTTGCACTAAAATTATCAAGGTTAATTATTTTCGAGAACCTAGTAATAGGGTTATGAGTGGTTATAGTAACATTTCTTTTGGTATTCTAAATGTTTATGCCCCTAATGACGGTATTGAAATAACTTTATTATAGAATTGGTTAGGTGACAACTTACCCATTATGATGGAGCACCCAGATGATAAATGTGTATCCCTTCCTATGTGTTGGTGTCTTAGTGAGTGTGTGACATGGTATTACATTAAAATCCATTGAGGATTTTCTCGATCCATTCTTAGCAAATTTAAGCAGAATTTAAGGATCAAGCATCATTCACTTGGACTAATCTTCAAGAAGGATATGATCGGGTATTAATATGCCTCGATCATGCTCTTCTTTATGAACAACCTTATTTTTTATTTTGACATGCAAAGATCCTCCATTACCAATATTTAGAAAAACATGCTTTTGTCAAACCACCATCCAATCAAATTTAAGGTTGTCTAAGTAGGGGCCTCCCAAGGTTTCTACTATGTAATTGTTTCTTAATGTTTCTTTGTAGAATCATCTTGGAGTGATCCTGTTCATTTCTCAAATGGGAATAAGGTGAAACATATTCCCTTTTCTATGAGTTGGAAAACGTGGTGGGATGTGGGTATTCATCGCACCACCAAGTTCATTCACCACTTCAAAAACAAGTGGCTCGGGTTCAAAGGTGGGCTGATTCAAAATTTTACAAAGAATTCAAAAGAGTTACTCTACTTCTTGAGGCCAATCCTTTTGATTCTTAGGCTAGTGATATTCGCCATAGAATTAAGCTCATTAAATCTCATTCTTTCCATGGTTCTCAAATCCAATCATGAATTTTTGGCTTTGGGTGGGAGATAAAGCCTCCAAAAGCTTTTTCAAATCCCTCTATGTGCAAACATGCTTAAAAAGAGATCAAATCTATCCAGATTCTCACCAATGGCTTTGCAGAGCTACCAGATATCTCTGTTGCTTTTTTAAGAACTATTATCAAGTTTTTAAATCTCAAGAGATTCAATTGAGCATTTTATTATTTTGAAATGTATTTATGTCATGCCTTCAAAAATTATGCCAACATATCGGGTAACAGATACAATGCCTCCCTTACTTTAGAGGAGCTTCATGTAGAACTCTTTGTCTTACAAATGAAAAGTTTTGGGTGTGGATGGCTTCTCTTGGGAGTTTTACAAAGTAACCTAGTATTTTTTTGAACCTCATCTACTTTGGGTATATAATGAAGTCGCCATACTCACTTTTTTTATATTTTCCTTAATTAAGGCAACATCAAGTTCATTCGTTAAGCCAATGACAATATTGAAAACATTAGTAATTGACAGTAATCATCTTGTTGAATGTTTCTTATAATATTCTTGTTAAGGCTTTGAATCTCTCCATTTCTGATATTCTTCCCAAGATTTTTGAATGTAAACAAATAGGATTTTCTAAAGGCCATTCAATCGTGGATAAGCTTATTGTTGTTCGGGAAGGCATAAATGGGGATTGTGGCATGATTGGTAGTGGAACCATGAAATTCATTTCCTCCAATACAACACTAGGACCATTTATTAGCTACTATGTCCTCTCTCACGGGCCATTAATAATGTCAATGCTCAATGGGGGTTGCATTCCACACATTCAACTTGGATTTGATGGATTTCTTGAACTTGGAACCTTCTTCATGAGACCAAAGTTAAACATTTTTATGGTGTCTTTTCTAAAAGGCTTTCTTGAAGGTGAAAAACTTAGTCATATTGGTCTTCCCATTCCTAATTGTCCTTTCTATTCCATTCCTAATTCATTTGTACACTTCTCTTGGTATTTTTCTTGAGTTCAAACTATCTCTGGGAGGTGGATTAACTCTTTTTCTGCAACCGTATCACCCTAAATTTTCCCTTGGTGATTCACTTTGTTTGGTGATTTTATCCCTTAGTCTAATTATATTGCAAATTTGTGGCATTTTTTTCGTTCCTATATTTTGTTTCATATTTGGAAAGTTTGAAATGATATAATTTTCAACCAAGTTCATTTTTTTGCTTATTTTTTCCACTAATGATAAAGTGGTTATTCTATCTACTATTTGCATACATATTCAAGCTCAGGCCTCCAAGGTTACCTTGGATTTTTCTCATCTCGAGAGTTTTTAGATCACTGGGGAGTGCGCCATTCACTATGAGACAAGTTCTGTCAGATCCTAGACTACCACCACCCCGTCCATTACCTCCCCGATGACCACCTTCTATGGTAACTTGTCGATGGATTTTCTTCATGCAACCACTATTCCGCCTCCCGAGGGGCTATCCTTCTTCGCTTCCTCTTTTGGGAAAGGTTAGATCCTACCTCCATGGGTTAAAGGAGTTTTTCAAGTATGCCATGATGAGGATCTCCTCCACCTTCCATGAAATCTTGTTGGATCACCAACCGCTAGGTGGGGAGTTATGGATCCTCTTTAAATGTAGTATCATGATCATGAAGGATGGTAAGTGGATCCTCCTTCGTAGAACCTAACAAAGGATTCTTAATCCCTTACTAAGATGATACTCACCATCCACCTTGTGTGGTGGCATCATGTCTTGATGTTTGTTCTTTTCTTCTCTCTTGTTTCCCTTCGGGTGTTTTAATGTAATCCCTTGTGGTGTTTTTTTTATCTAGTTCCTGCATGGCATTTTGTGTGACCATGTGCTATCCAATCACCCCTTATTATGTAACTCTCTTTTATTTTTAAATATAAAGGGAAGTTCCAATAGTAAAAATTCAAAGTACAGTAAAACAATTTAAAAAACTCTTTTCTCTAGAATTGGCACATTTTTAAAAAATCAATATATATTTTTAAAGATAAAAAGGAAAGTGTAATTTTATAATTCCATTCACAAGTTTGTGTGAAAAATCATATTACTATAACTTAGTTTGGTCATTGTTTCCCTTTTTTCATTTGTTATGGTTCTACATTTTCTAATATATGCGAAGTTATAAAATTTAAATTTAATATTATTTTGAAAATAAATTATATGCTAAATTTATTCATTTTATACTAGTATTGAATAATATTCCTCCTCCGGCTTCATATTCTAAAGTCTAAAAAATCATTAACCAATTAAAAAAGAAAAAGGAAAAAACTAATTAGATTAATTGATTGTCTATTTAGGAAAGATTGATTGGTTTTCTACCTCAAGAATTGATTATATCAAAAAATTTAACTAAATTATTTTCTTTGGTTGTTGCTAATTTCTTTGTTACTCAATTTCATTAACATTTATATCTACATCTTTTGTGGTTTCTAGATTTATATTTTCATGTTTACACTTCTAGTTTTCATTGATACATTTCTTAATATATTGAAAATTATATGTCGATGTTATGGTTTTTCAATTTATTTCCCGCATTAATTATATTAAATTTTTAATTGCATGAATATTTTCAATATGATACTTGACAATCTATCGAATATAACATGTCATAGTGAATCTCTTATTTTCATCTTCTTCAACTCCCTATCATTTCAACAAATAATCTATCTAAAATTTTACTTCTTCGCACTATGTCATCTTTTTATCTTATTGATTTAACAAATATAAAAATTTGTAAAAGTATAATTGTAGATTCACATATGATAAATAAATGCTAAAAAAATACTTGAATATAGATGACACAAGAAATAAGCTATATAAATATAAAACCCTAAGTGCAAGAGAGGAAAGAATGACTTAGTTGATTCACGTTTGATCCCAAACTTTGCAGACTAGGAAACTTGAAGAAAAGGAAGGAAAACTATTAGAATCACAAATGTAAGATATTTAACTATCGAATCTACTTGGACAAGGGTGCCTAGACTAGGGAAAGGACACCTAGGCACTAGAGACCTCTCCTATGATCTTATGACTGCAAGAGCTTAAAATATTGTATTTTGTGTGTCAAGGTGGTCGCTGATATTCATTATTTGTAACATGTATCTCGCACACTATCATCATCGAATTTTCCTATAACCTTCAAAGAGAAATGAATTGTAAAACCCTCACATAACATAAAATCCTAAAAACAAAATATTTAAAATGAGGATTTAGACCACGACCCCAATGGTCACCCAACTGAATGAACTTACGACCATACACTACACTACATTTCAAAATCCATGTAGTTCTTGTGTGCTTGTGATAGAATTGTGTCCTAAAATGTCCTTTGTAAGTACACTAGATAGATGGAGATAGCTATATTTACAAATGTAAATATATGTATGGATGGAATAATGAACTTCCCCTTCCTATGAAGTGTATGTAAAAATTGTAGTCCCTTGTCTCTTGTATGATTGGTGGATGAATGTCGTTGATGCTCATAGATGCCTTTGAATGCAACCTTAGATGATGATAATAAATGCTTAGAAATCATTCCATTATTTTTGTCACATAACTTTGTATTTATATGATTCCCTTGGATTAATTTCATAATTGACAACAAGAAGGCCAATCCTTAATAAAAGAAGATACCCAAAAGATAAAAGAGACCCAAAATAATAGAGTAAGATAGAAAAGGGTCAAGGGTGCATAGAAAGATGAGGGGCATGGCTTACGTTACTATCTGAAGTTATAAATTATAAGAAAGTGAAGTTTGACTGGGTTGTAGGGTGGAAAATACCAAATATGTGACTATAAGAAAACCAAAGAGGCCAAAAAAACATTCACTTAATAGTTTTATCACTTAGGAATCTTATGAATGCAATCATGTCTTTATGGACCTTTAAATGTACCCAAATACATGATGTTGTGTCTAAATTTTCCCAACTTTATGTTGTTTGAGTGAAAAAAGATAACATAAATTAGATACAAGATGCATACCTGATAACCATGTATATTTTGATGTCGATAACATGTCGAGGAGACAAGTTAATGTGTAGATTGATATAAATGAAGCATGGAAGATAAGAAAAAGGAAGTGAACCTAGGGGTGAATCATATGAGTTGTGTCATGTTGTACCTAATATTTTTATTGATGTAGGGATGCTTCTTGTTGCGTATTAAGGAAGAATCTACAAAAAAAGAGAAAATAAGTAGTCAAATATGTGTATATGATTTTTTTCATAAGTATGTAAAAGTGTGTAAAAATGTGTAAAAAGGAAAGTGTGCACCTACTCCATGAAGAGTGAAAATGATAGAAATTGTCCTCAAAATTCTCTAGAAGAAGGTATTTTTATGGCGATATCATGTGAAGAGTTATTTTTTTGTGGGATCTAGTTCCAAGAATGAGCTTCTTAGCCGATCTAACACCAAGCGCAAGATTTTTGGGAGATTTTATGCCATGGAAAAAGAGTGTAGGGGAGAGAGGTATAGTGTTACTCTCCTTCTATGACTACTTCCTAAATTATACACCACTTTAGATGGTGTAATCCGTGTTTAGTTTTGTATTTTTCTAAATGTATTGATTGTCCTAATTCAAGGAGATTGTTTGAGATTTCATGCATTCTATATTCTAAGGCCAATGCCTGATCCTGTGAAAGTTCCCTATGTACTATTATGAACTGTGTTGATATGAAAAGTAACTACAACTGCCCCCTAGTCATAGATTCCCAAAAAATGTCAGGAGCACCTAGGCAATAGTGTTTATATTTGGGCGATGGAGCATTTTCTGAATTGAGGACCCAAATCACATTTAGGGTCATTTCTATAACTTTAGAATGTTCTGTTCCTCTACTAAACTATTTTTATGTATTACCGTATGTGGTGACTAATTCACCCAATGTATGTTCCCCCTCGTTTGGGGTCGATGTGATGTCACTAGGAAAATGTGGCATAGAGGAGAGGACTTGATGTTGATTAGAAAATAATACCTTGCAGTGGGGAGGTAATGTGCATGGTAAAATCGTAGGAACATGTAAACAAAGTGTCAAGTGCATGTGTTAGTAGAAAAGTAGCAAGCATATAATAGAAAAATAGTTAATAATCAAGAGTGCATAGAAGCTATAGACCACGCAAAAAGGAGTTTTCAAAGATGGGACATCACTCACATTGTCACAAGAAAATCAAGGATGAAGTGGCCAAAATCAAATAGGAAGTTATCAAACAAGACATACCAAACAATGGCATACAATAAAAATAATATAAATCAAGATGTAATAGACAACCATGGTGACATGGAGTCTTGCAAAGAAAATGTTCCCATAAAGCACCCATTAGCATGTTATAATGATAAAAATTATGTCCAAGTGTGTATAGATCAATGGAAAGTGGTGTGCTAGAAAGTATAAGTAGTGAATAATTGAACAATATCATCTATGATGTGGAAGAGAGATAAATTTAGATACCCCGGGAGCCTCATTGGGAATGGTATGAAATACAATACCAAACATCATTATTGTGTGTAAAGATATATAGAAAGTATACCTTCCTAATAAAAGACCAAGTGAACACGTATGTGTATATAGAATAGATAAAGACATATTGGATATCCTTGAACATGGTAAGAAAAATGCAACATATAACTAGTGTAAGCAAGAAAGAGAATGTGTAACCAAGATATGCAATATATTGTGTACACGAGTAAGATGGAATGGAATGCAATGTGAATGTGATATGAGTAGTGTTCCCCCTAAGCAGATTTGGATGAGCATGAGATATGTTAATTTATAAAATACCTCTTGATCAAGAATGAACCATATAAGAATATTCCATCATCGGGAAATGGTTTGAAGATATCGGTTATAAATATAAATCACAATGCATAGAGCATAGAGTGTAGAAGAGATGAGGTTCATGGATGTAATATGCCCTCAATGGTAAAGTGTGAGCCTTAGAACAAGAGTGTGTCATAGGGTAATGACAATACAAGTTGTGTGTATCGGACTATGTAATATTGATGCTTAGGAATATGAATTATGAAGAATGAAGAATAATACTACAAATGTAAGACACTTGATAATGCTTAGGAAGGGGGTAAGAAATATCGTGATGCCCCCGAGTGTATGATGTATAGAAGAGTCAAGTAACATCCTATAAGAGATCATCATTGTCTTGGTCAAAGTGAAATAGAGAATCCTTAGATACCTATAAAGAAATAGTACATGGTATGTCATATATGAGCCATTGCGGCATAAATTGTATATGCCCAATACATATTCTTCATCAATAAACCGATGGTAGTTGAAAACCATATGCATAAAAGTGAGTAATATTTTGTGTATAGCTGAGAAATGAATCATTCCAATTAGAAAAATGACTAAAAGGCATGTGAAACGTGATATAATTATGATTAGGATTTGAATGACCAATTTGCTGCTTAGAGTGCCCAAGTGTAAGTGAAGAAGTGTGATAAGTGCATGTAGGATAAATGGAAGATGTGGATGCCATAAGAAGTAGTAATGAGAACATATCCATGATAGTGGTGATGAGAATGAGGTGGAGGTAGAGATCCTCTAGTGTGAATCCTAGCCGATCTAAGCCATCGTGTGTGTAAACAGTATCAAAGAAAGTAGGATAGAATGAAATCTAAGGCCAACAAGAATTATGTATGGAAAAAGTGCATTTTAAATGATGAAGTGTCGATGCAAGGTATTCATTGGAAGATTAGGAAAGTGGTACGACATCCAATGTATGAAAATACACCCAAAAAAAGTACCATAGAATTAGTATAAGGATGAGGTTTCTTGAATTGATATTCACCATTGGAAATAGCAACGAAAGTATCACCAAAGTAGGAATCATCTTCTCAACTAGAGTAAAGTTCATATTGCATAATGTATCATTAGTAAGCTTGATGGTAACAACTTCATCATCAAAATAATCAGTATTGGAATTGTCATGTTGGATAGCATTATCAAGGATATTGGCAAGAGAGGAGCCATATGTAGGAGTGAGAAAATTATTGATAGGTAGAATAGTTGTATCTAAGGGAGTAGATAAGGTGGATAACATGATATCAGTAGTATGAGTGGGAATTGATTGTACACTTGTAGAGTGGAAGAAAATTATGGAGCACTAGATTTTGTAACATCATAAGTACCAATATTACTATATGGAATAGGCTACGATGGATGGATAGACATAAGCAATAATGGGGTCTATGCAAAAATCCATGAATGGATCAAGGTCAGTAAAATGGTATGTTCATATCAATCATGTAATAATTTAATGCATCGATGAACTTTAGAAGGTATTGTTATCAAAATTTTCCCCATAGGTTAAATTGACAAACATAACCTTGCATAGTGAGGAAATGGAGGGATTGATTCAGTCATGGGAGCTTACATTTTGAGATTGGCCTAATAGGTTAAAGTAGGATGAGCATTACGGATAAATTCAAGAAATGAAAAATCAAGTCCAAAATTTAGACTTTAGAGGTGGGGCCTCTCGGAGGTAGGATAAACAAGTAATACAAGAAAAAGGCATGAAATCTCGAAACCTCGAAATCTAAAAAGACTCGGGGTTTTTCAGGGTCAACTACCCTTTCTAAGTCAACAACACCATAGATTGAGGACGTTGAAGGTCTGAAACCTAAAGTTTGAAATTTAGATTTTGGATTTTTGGAGGTTTCATGTGTCTAAATGGATAAAAAAATCCTAAAAAATCGAACCCTCAAGTCTAGAAACCCCCAAAAATGCAAAGGTATGAAACACCGAAGTATGAATCTCGAACTTCAAGGTTTGGAATTTTAGAACCTTGATCTCCTAGTTTACCAAAATCACAACTTCAAGTCCAAAACCTAAAATCTGAAATTTGGACTTGTGGTTTTGTAGTTTTGGAGTTTTCATGCACCCAATCGGATGAACAGTAACATAAACCTCCAAAGTAAAAATGCCAAAAGTCCAAAATTTTGGAATTCAAAAGTTTTGAGGAAATTTTAGAGTCTAAAAAGAGAAGATCATCCACCCACATTTATTGCAGAATGGAACTCCCATGTTCAAATGGCCATAACTTTTGCCTGGGAGCTCGGATTTGCACAAAATAGTATTTTTGGAAAGATCTCAAAGTGTCCACCATTTTATGGGGCATTTCTAGATTTCTCACCTATCCAAATGATTAAGGTATGAGATTCCTTTCTTTCTCAACAAGGAAAAGTACAAGGAGGTATGGGTTTTTAATGGCACCCATCATTTTTGTAGGTGAATTCAATGCATTTTAGGGTGGTTGAAGCAATATTTCAAGTTTCTACTCTCTCTTCCTCATCTCATTCTTCCTATGTATTTTAAGGAGGGGCATTGTTACAATGTTGGAAAATATTAATTTGCACCCTCCTTCTTGTGTTATCTATAAGTGAATTTTTGGGATTCAAACGTCCCATTGAAGCTATAATGCAAGTTTGTGCCTCTTGTGTATTGTAATGCACTGTATAAAATCTATGGAGCAATAACATAAGTCTTTGGATGAATTTCAACCCTATGTTGTGTTCATTTCTTTCTTTTGATCTCTCATTGCAATCCTGGTTATTTGTGCATGGTGGTTTTATTACATTGTTAATTTGGTTTATGTTTAATGGTTAGTGGATTCTCATCAGTGGATTGATTTGTGGTGTGTTTTCATCCTCCTTAATTTGATTGTGGTTTCCATATCCATGCAAAGCAAGTGTTCAACATTCCTTTTGGTGCATCACCTCTATTAGTTTAATTTTATTTTCTTGTAATCTTCTTAACCTAGTCTTCTTGGCAAGATAGAGTAGATTTTAGAGTAGATCCTTTAAAATTTGGATGTGTGCATTAGAATAGAGGAATAGGAATCAACCTTCATCCAGAGGGTTATCTCGATTGTAAAGTACCACACTTTGGGATAACTCCATGTTTGAAAAATCACATTGACTTCCATAACCATTCACTTATGCAAAATCTAGGGTGTTTTGATTATGACATAATAGGTATAGTGTTAATTTCATTAATCCATGGTCTATGCAACAAGATATCAAAATTAAATGATGCATCAATAATGAATAATACCGTAGGAATGATTTTAGTCCAAAACATGAAAGGTAAAGTAATATTACTAAGACATGTAACGAGTGTTGGAATTATAGCCCTAAATGAGAGTATAATTATAAGTAATTAGATTATAATTAATACCAATTTTCGAGAAGGAATGAGGACATATATTTATAGAAGATCCATTCTCAATGGGTACGCACTTGATACAAATGGTAGCGTTTATAAGTGGAGGAGGAAATTGATTATTAATAGAAGATGGTGGAATATCCTCATTACTAAATTATATAGTGATATGGTATAAATTTTAGAGATTTAATGAGATGGGTGAATGCCACTTTGGTGAGTTATTTCATTCAATGTGAATAGAGTGAAGGGAAATCTCTATTATTTTTGAACAATATGGTGTCATGCACATGATAAATCATAAAGATATATTTTGGCTGGTGTATTCTTTAGTTGTTCTATGATGTCATAAGTTTTAGAATTGGTGGTATAAGTTGTGGAAGTTTAGGTGGTAGAATAGAAATGGGTTGGGTCATAGGATGATGATGTTCAGTTGTGACTACATTGATAGTTGGATCAACCATATGAGTAATGAAATGAGGAGTATGTTGATTTCAAACTTGCATAAAATCAACAATGGTAGTAATGATTCCATAAAACTTACTTGGGTTCAAAGAAGGATAAGAATATTGATCCATGAATTTAGGAGTAAGATTTCAATGCATTCTTAGAAGGTAGGGTTTGAGAAAGTGGGTTCACCAAATTATTTGTAAAATATAGAAATGTGTAAAACCCTATTTGCAGAGTCACATATGATAGATAAATGCTAAGAAATTTTGTAA
The DNA here is from genome assembly GCA_018340775.1 of Taxus wallichiana var. yunnanensis. Taxonomy (NCBI): domain Eukaryota; kingdom Viridiplantae; phylum Streptophyta; class Pinopsida; order Cupressales; family Taxaceae; genus Taxus; species Taxus wallichiana. The sequence continues at coordinate 628,223,786 of CM031244.1, forward strand.
TATAGATGACACAAGCAATAAGATAGAAATTATAAAACAATAAGTTCAAGAGAGGGAAAGAATGACTTATCCGATTCACACTTGAATAGTACTATGTAGACTAGGAAAAATGAAAAGGAAGGGAAGACTCTTGCAATTGAACACCGTAAAATTTTAACTATCAAATCTTCCTGGACTAGGGTGATGACACCTATGCAAAAATCCTCTACTAGGCTCTTGTGACTACGTAAGAGGTAAAAATATATTTTTCTTGTGGTAAGGTGGTCACCGATAGTCACTATTGGTCTCCTATGTTTCACACTTTGATCATAGAATTCTCCTTTAACTCGTAAAGAGAAGATGACCTAAAACCCTCAAACGACATCAAATCACAAAAAGAAAAGATGCAATATCGAGATTCAGATTGACCCCTAAAGGTCACCTAAATGATTGAACTTACGACCAAGAATTTTACTACATCTAAAAATAAACATATTTTGTTTACATGTATGATAAAATTGTGCACTAGGATGCACTTGTGCAACTGCACTTGATAGTGGGTGATAACTACATGTACCAATGTAAATAGATGTGTGAATAAAATAATGAACTTCCTCTTCCTATTAACTCTATGTACACAATGTACTCATGTGTCCCTTGTATGAGTACTAGATGGATGCCTTTGAATGCAACCTTAAGTGATGATAATATACGCTTAGATATTGGTCTATTATTTTGATCACATAACTTTGTATTTATATTATTTTCTTGGTTTAATTTCATAATTGACAACTAGAAGGCTAAACCTAAGAAAATAATGTTCCTAAAGGATAAAAGAGACCCAAAAGAAGAGAGTAAGATAGAATTGGGTCAAGGGATCCCAAAAGGAAGAGGGCACCTTGACGTTGACATCCTATCTGGGTGTTGGTGTCCAAAGCAATAAAAAATAAGGAATTAAAGTACTGAATTGGCTATAGGGTGTAAAAGACTAGAAAAAGAATAGAAACAAATTAAATAGGTCAAAGACAACAATAAATTACTAATTTTCTCACTTAGGAATCATATGAATGCAAGTATGTTTTTATGGACCTAGAAATGTACCCAAGTGCATGATTTGGTGTGTATAATTATACTATGATCTATGTTTTACAGAAATAAAAAGCATGACATATTTTTACATTTTCCTAGGAGTTATATATTGGATAATTACAAATATAAAGTACCTAAATAATTATTTAAAAGCTAATAATTGTGTGATGTATGATTTTCGTACATTCACTTATTTAATAGTGAATACTTATTTACCAGCTAATAGTCATGTTATATTTGTCTTTAATTATATTATTGACCTTTATACTAATAATATGTAACTAAATATACAAAATTGCAAGGAGTTACTACATTTACGTGAATTATGAATTTTAAATTTTAATTTCAACTTTACCTACTAATCCATGTGTTACTTTTAAATGAATTCATATCACTTTAAAAATTAAAGGAAGTTTTTATACCCTCTAAATTTGACTTGTAATATTTCTCAAAACCCTCATTTAATACATGTTAAGATGTGTATCTTTACATGTAGAAGATAGATAGATCGGGAGAACAAAACTCACAATAAAACTATAAGTTATATTAAAATCAGCACTATTGTGTGACTTGCTCACATATTGTACATCCTTCTTGCTTCCTTGGTTTCCTTACTTGATTACAAAATTCCTCAGACATATATAGAGAGGGCTTTTAATAGATAAGACAAACTCAAAAATAGAATATCTATGATAGGGAATGCAGTGCATACATAAAATAGAACATGATGTGTTTTTCTTTGACTTTCTTAAATTTACAAATAAAACAACTGAACTTGAGTGGATTGAATAAAAACCAAAAAAACTAATTTAGTATTGCATGCAAAAAAAAAAAAATGGTCTTTTCACTTAATAATAACACATGGAGGAGAAATTATTGGTTTTCTAACACTACTTTTTTCAACCTTCAAACTTTTGTCTATTCTAAACATGATTGTGGATTTTTCAAGCTAGCATATTTTTTTTTCATAAACATCCAAAAAATTCTCAAATACTTGGATGCTTATTTTCCCAATGACTTTGTAAGAATATCTAAAATTGATCACAAGATCTATAAAATTCTAGACATATCTCTTTGTTTTTAACCAAATCCCTAATGAAATGATATACTATGTTTATATGTTTACTCCTCTTTTGAAAAACATGATTTTTTAGATAGTGTTACTACTTTGTTATTGTTACAAAACTCTTTGTAGATTCTTCCTATTTATACCTCAAATATTTCAATATTATCTTCATCCAAACAACTTTTATTGTTGCTCCTATGGTTGCTACATATTCTACTTCTACTATAGAAGAAGTGAGTACAAAATGATTCATTGATGTGCATGACACTACCCTTGTTTGAAAGTGAAAACCATAGATGGATATGTTTTTTTATGTATTCTATACTTCTGGCATAGTCACTATCAAGATATCATATGAGTTTAAACTAATCAAATATTGAATACAAGATTCTACAATGTATTGTTCCACATATATACCTTAGAATACTTTTACAACGTGCAAATTTTATTCTTTAGGAGTATTCATAAAAATTTATATGAGGTTCATACCATACATAATATCAGGCCTTATGGTCATCCAATACATGAAACTACCAAAAAATATCATGAACAACGTTGCATCAAAAAAGGAACCTTTTTCTTCTCTGCTTAATTTTTGTCCTACCACAAATGGTGTTAGGGTTAGCTTATAATTCAACATGTTACATATTTTTAAGTTGTCATTAGCTCAAGGAAAAATTTATTCGTGAATATTTATTAATTCATTAATATTAAGGTTTTTGAAATTTTAAATTGGTGAATTTTTATGGTACAAGTAAGACCAGTTCGCCAATTTTTTTGAGGTGTAAGTTTGTTTTAGGGGTCAATTTTCCATTCCCATTAAATAGGAATTCACAAAATTCTCCTGGATATATTCGATTGGTAGTATTTTTATGATATCACTGGTAGAATGTTGTATGTGACTATATGCTATCAACTCGATAGCATATAAAAATATACCGTCTTGTATCATTTAATTGTGATGTCTTCTTAATATTCACCATTCATACAAAAGATAATTTTCAGATTAGCTAAATATTTTCTAAGGATTTTTTGGAAGGACCCTTAAAATTTTCCCTGCATTGGTTTAAATTTATTGTAAAATGAATATTTTAACTTTAGATTATGGAACTTGTTGGTGCTCAGAATGGTCTCACCCCATTTGTGCCCTTGAATATTTATTGATTCACGACCTCTATCATTTTATCCTTCCCCGTATTGTGTTTGGCCAGTCTTTGTTGCCATTTTAATCTTCTCCTGGGTTGAAGATCATGTGTGGGTCTGTATTTGTCTCATGGTTCCTTTGTTCCTCTAGAAAATATCTATATTTTGAGTCTCCCATGCTCTGTTCCTTCAAAACTCATGTTTTCCCATTTCCTCCATTTTCCACAGTCAAGATCTATTGTCCCTTCCATTTTTGCCCTAAATACTCGAGGAGAAATGAGTTGATGTGTCCCTAAGGATCATGTTTGAGCCTTGTAATAGTCTAAATTCTCTGTCCTTGAAGAAAACCTCATTTTCTAGCTCAAATGGATGTTTCTCTGTGTTTTACGATTCGATGGGCATTTATCCCGGTTAATTTTTCATCATTCATTCGACATGGAAATGAGGCACATCTTGGTGGATGCGGGTCAGCTTAATACTTCAGAAATTCTACAAAAAGCCTCAACATTTAAATGTGTCCACGTGAAGGAACGACACTGTTTGAGAATCAACTTTTGGTTTGGATTTGAAGTAGCGCCAGTGGGGACATGTGGAGGGTTGGTAAAAGAGAAACACGTGGAGATTTCACCTGGGTTTCCCACACTTACAAAAATTTCAAAAGGTTTTTGGGAAGTCCAGGACACGTGCAAGAATGACACTCATTTGAAGATCTTCTTTTGGGCTTTTCCTTGGAGTAGTCGGGAGGACACGTGGAGGCTTTCATTGCTTGGTTTGGACTTAGAAAAATATTATGCAAATAGATATAGTTTTCCGTAACAAGGACACATGGCTATCCCACGCTCATTCAAGGTATCAAATTTTTGGGACCACCTCAAGGTGTGCCATGGTGACATGTGGAAATTTGAAAAGTCACAAGGGGCAGGGAAGCGGACCATCGAAGGCAACTTAAAATTTTTTCCTCTTTCCTTCATAAAGGATAAAACATCAAAATGGCTTGCAAGCCCGATGGGAAATAGTCGATGTTTTTCCCTGGTTAATGGTGGAGGTGTCGACCCACGGAGGAAAATTGAAAAAAATTTGTTTTGAGAAAAAAGAGTTAAAAGTAAAAGGAGAAGCATAGTTTCGTTGGGACCCACATTGGGACACGTGTCAAAAGTATTTCCCAAGGGTGAAGTTGTGGGGAAAACTTGGAAAATTTTCCTTTTCCAAAAGAGAGTAAAATGGTAGAATTTCTCCATGTTTCTTGCGGACCCACCTCGGGTCACATGTCGGGCCCATTTTCGGAAGAGGAGGTGCGAGCAAAATGGGAAATTTTTCCATTTTTTCAAAAGGGTCGAGAAAAGGTCAAAGGAAGCCCTCGAGCTTTTTTTTCATCTTCCATGTGGACGGCCCACATTAAAAATAAAAATAATGACTACGAGTGTCTAAATCTTATTTTCCCCCATTTTTTTCGTAAAACTCCAGGACTGCGATTCTTCATGATTTCTTGCTATTTTCTATAGGCCAAATAGAGGAGTGAGTTAATTTTGATATCTAGAGTTTAGTGGGAGAGATCTGGAGACGTCTTTCACCATTAAAATGGTCTTACTCTCATGCTCAATTCGGTTTTCTATTTTTCTTCTCCTCAGCATGCAAGGGGTTAGATTTGATTGATATGGGGTGGAAGTGGTTGGTGAATGGATGGAGGTGTGTTTTTCCCGAGAAAGGAGTTGAATGCGGGAAGAAATCGAAGAGATTTACCCTCGAGCACCTGGTGACTTTTTTGCAGATCTGATTTGCAAATCATGAAAGAATCATGGCGAGCACTAGTGCATTTAAAGTTTTTGTCTTTTGGGAGGAAGGGGCTTTGTTGGAAATGTTATAAATGGCATGAATTTTTTGTGTAAATGGTTGGGAGTTTTTGGAAAAGATCAGGACTGATTCTCTCCAACAGAAAAAGCTTGACAGAGCCCATCCATTTTGAGAAGCTAACTAGAGAAGCTTGTATATCTCTCTTTGTGTCAAATTTGATCATGTCAAGGTGGTTGCAAGTGTACAGCCATTGACAAGATTTGAGATTGTTTTGGAAACTTTCCCTTACTGATAAATTTGATCAAACTTTGAGTTATTCTATGTCAATCTTGAGTAAAGTGTATTTATTTCATTTTTGAATGTATACGATTAGTTTTTTTTTGTTTATATTGCAATCTTGTACCAAAATATAGTCTCAATCACATAGGTCTCGAGTCCTTGTGATAGTTTAGTGGCTCTATAATTTAATTTCCCAAGAGCCTTCATCTGGGAATGGGATAAATGGTTTAAAATCACTTTTCTTTCATCTTGTTGATAGAGATTATCTGTAATCCTTTGGGTGTACCTCAAGCATGACTTGGTTTAAATATTGGTGCTTTATTGGGTCCTCTCGAATCGAGCCTTCATGATAGAATCCCACGGGTTATGTGGAAGAGTGCTGATCGGGCCTCCATTAAAGCACATATTCTAGTTGAGGAAACAATTTAACTTTTGTGGCATTTTGTTGATTGAATCTTTCCATTTTGCATAAGCTCTCAAGGATCTTGTGAGTCAAGTCCATCTGTCTCCCCTCCCAAAAAAATCATTTAACAACAACCAATCCTACCCATACTACCCCTGCTTTTTGCTTTGTATACCCACACTAGACCAAAATCCTTTTACTAAAGTATGTAGAACAGATCAAGTTTCCAAATGTCTTTAGTAACCTTTGCCTTGTTGTGAGAATATCTCCATAATCTGGAAGTGACAACTCGTGAGATTCAGATTTGGTGTGTTGATCATATTTTCCCCAAGGCCTTCTCTATAAAATTTATGCAAAAGAAAGGTACATGTATCTCCTTTCAAATAATAGAGGTTACACAATAGGTTCTCTTACCTTGGTTGAAAGGCACAACCTAAAATAGTTAGGATAAGATCACATCCTTTTGAGGTGCTATCCATCTCTCCACAAATCCAAGTAACAAAGGGACAACTAGATTTCTCCCGGCTACAAAACAACATACATTTATGATCTATCTGCCTCTAAGCTCCCTGTTGAATCCGTGTTCTTTGCTTGGTTTGAAAAGGAGAACAAATTTGGGTACCAACAGAAGTTCAATTCCAAAAAATTGTTCATGAGACCTAGAGCGGTCATCTTAAATTATTTCTTCATGTTTAACTTAATCGAATATGTACATAGGTATCAAGTAATGATTAAATCATCCACATATAAACATACAATTATAATTTTACCTTGTTTATTTATTTTTATGTATAAGTTAGGCTAACTACTTCACCTACTCAAGATATTATTCATAAAATAATAATCAATCAAGTTTTACCATGTTCTAGCAGATTACTTGATCCCATAGACTGATTTTCTTAACATGTACACCTTTCATTAATGGCCTTAAATATTATAACCTTCTAGATGTTTCACATACAATTCCTCCTTAAGATATCCATTTAAGGATATTGAATTCATATCCATCTAATATATACACCATTTATTTTGAGATATTATTTCCAATACTATCCTTGTCATGTCCAAACACGGTACTGGATAAAAATTTCATTATAATATACTCGATATTGCTAAGTAAATACTCTTTCAAGGTAAATCTCTCTTTATGCTAATGTAGTTTTCCATCTACATTGTAATTGGTCTTGTAGAACCATTTCACTCATATCATGTCCTTTCCTTTAAGAATATTTACCAACTCCCACATCCGATTATTTTATATGGCATCTATCTCTATTAGGAGTTAGTAGTGTTAACATTATTAATGAGAGTATAATGTATATTGTCAATGATAATATAAATGTGGTTGTAATAACAACTCATATTATGAGTTGTTTAGTATTGTAGACTACTAAAATTAGCACCGCTAATTCTTATATACACATTTTCTTAAATCTCCACATTATCACATCAATATTATCATCTATTCCGAAGTCTTATTTATCCCCATTATATTTACTCCCCGTAAATATCATTCTACACCTATAAAATCCTATTTTACTTCACTTAAAACCACCCAAACAACTTAGAAACAAAAATAAAATAAATAAAAAAGCAATTTCTCAACCATTTCATTAAACCTTAGATGTATAATGTATTTCCAATTCCCAACCTTCATCAAAACAACCAAAAACTTTAATTTGGTAAGTATTTTCAAACTTTTCCCCATAAGACCGGATCGTCAGCTATCCTAGCAATCGTTGGCGATTCTGACAAGTCGATGAAGACCCTATATAAATGTGTTTTAGACTTCTATTAGAGGTTATCTTGTAGCTGGAAATTGCTTAAGGAATTTACACATTCTATTTGTATCATAGACATATCAAAAATTCAGAAATCATCATAGCAGAATTCAAGACATCAATAATCTCTTCTTAAACCTCTCAAGGTCATTCAAACATCTAGGAATCAAATCAACAATCTTATGGCATATGTAATCTCTCTCTCAAGAGTAATAACATCTTCTAGTCTTCATTTATTAATGTATATGTGGTAAGTTCCTTTCCTTTCATGTACTTATCTCATTTTCTCATCATTTACAATATTTAATCGAAATTATCTCATTTATCATTAACGTGTACATTTCCGTAGTGATCACCATTGATTCCTCCCAATCACCGTCGATCAGCCTCAATCATATTCAATCGCCTTAGTCACTATCGATTGTCCTCAATCGCTAATGATCCCTATATGTTATATCATTTGAACCCTAAGCTTTCCCTTTAGACATTTGGATCATAGTATTAATTAACACTCTACATGTGTAAGTGTATATCCAGTAATATCAAGCTCCTTTGAGCCATCTTTAGCACTATATTGGTTATCTAAATAAAATTTATCACCCTTCTCACCTTTGTGAGTACACAAATATCTCCATCCTTTCTCCTTTGAGCCATGATTATGATCCCTAGATTCCCTTTGGATAAAAGACCAAATTCATACCACCGTATATCCATGGACCCATGATAGACCCTTTGCCTTTGCATTGTTAGTTATATCATCTATTTAATCATTTTATCTTATCATTATCAGATTAATTTCTTGAGCTTGGGTTGACATCCTTGCAAAGAATTCCATTAACATCTGTGAATTGGCCTTTTCTAGGCAATCTGTAATATATCTATCTCATCCTATCATTTTATGAGTATATGTTCATTACACGTAGCTTATCCTATTAAAAGAACAAATTGTGCACACTCTTGGATCCATCAACATCATTCATCTATAAATCATCAACATTCATCATCACAAGTATCCATAAACATCATCTTCTATTTAGTTCAATTAGTTTTTGTTATTTCACTTCATTAAGTTAAAGTTGGAAAGCAAAAACTCTTTGATACAAGTATATTAAATTGTGTGTATGAGTTTTGGTTGTTAAACCAAACTCATGTAAATAGGGTGTAGAGAATTTTAGGGGTGAATTTGGTTAGGCTTGACTCCACCTAGGACCTCTCATAGCCTATAAATTTGTATGTTGTGTATTGAATTATATACGAAGAAGAATATAGTTTGTTTCACTGCTCAAATCTCTATCAAATTTCTTTTGGCATCAGAGCGATATGGTTATAATGGAAGAATGAAAAATATTTATAGGGACAAAATTATGAAGGAATGATTATAAGTGTAGTATTTATCATGTGATAGGAGACATTATAATATGTGTGAGGTTCAAATATCTCATAAACGATTGCAATTAGCATGATGTTTAAGATCTATTAGATGTGGTATGTTACAACTACTCATGAGTTACAAGACACTCTTTTCAATTGTTCAAATAAGTACCCAAGGTGTAGTTCACGTGTTTGCAAAATATTGGATTTCTATTATACATGACCATAAATATACCCCTATCATTTTCCTCCACACACATACATATACCCTAATATTTGTATCTCTAAAGACTATACTAGCCTAAAAATCTACAATCGACAATGCTCTTGTTTGATTTAATGAGGATTACAACTATGCATATTCATTCTTTTGCATTCTATTAGTTTTTTTATCCATGCTTGTCGATTGTGGAGTCACGTACCTATCGAGTAGTGGATAATACTAATTTTTTTCAATATTACAGATCGAGATCAATCAACTAAATCTATAGATATACTCATATACAATTATAGTTTTAATATATTGAATTCTTAGTTAGCATTATTCGGATTCAACATGTTGATACATGTTGCTTCCTCTAGAAAAAAATTTCGATCACAAATTTTCGTAAACTCATGAATATTAGGGATTTGCAAATTGGAAATGGAGAATTTTTAGTAGTCATCTACCACCCGGTTTGGAAAAAAATTCAGCCAACAGGTAATATGTATGGGTTACTTCACCTACTATTTACACTTAAAAATGAAATTATTCATGTCTCATGGGTTGTGCACCCTAGTGGGGGTTCAGGGGAAGCACCCCCTAAAGAAATTTTTATATGTATTTATTATTAAATTTATTTAGTTTTTGGCATATAGATGACCATCCAAGCCTGCCATCCTACACTTATGATGAACATAAAAGAGACACACATGTGCATGTGGGAGATATAGACGTAGAAGGAGGTCATGAAACCAAATGTCATATAAGCATGATAAAAGATCATCTAGTGTCGATGAGATGGTCACAGTGGTAGATGTGGAAATAAACAACCATCTTATACAGTACCATGTAAAATGTAGATATTCCCTTCCAACCTAACCCATTGTATGAAAAAGATCATCCAACCCAGTAAACAATGGTCATTCAACCCTATAAATTGATAAAAGACGGTCATCCAACCTAACCCCATCTAATACTTCATATACATCCATCTAACACCTTTATAACATTGCAAAACTCTAGAAATCTTAGAAATATCAAATCAAATTTGCCTCAAAATAGTTTTTAGATATTTTCCATTTTTTCAAAATTAAATTTTGGAGATTCACCACCCATTCTATAATATTTTTTTTGAAGGGGGGTTTTAAAATGAACCATGGATTCCTCTATCTTGATTGATCATCTGTGTGCATGTCTAGAGATTCTCTATGCAATTTGTAGATACCCACATATAACTCTATTATTTCGTATGATATCATTTAACATATAAACATAGAAATTTGATTTTTCATAAATATATGTTTTCATGCATCTTGGCAACATATTGCATTGAATCTTCAAATAGTTTTGTTTTGGCCGAACTCGACTACATTGTTTACGTTGAGCACTATCTCAACATCCACAAATCTCCACATTGATCTCGTCCACTCTAATAACTTGACCCTGTACATTGCAATGATAAGTATGAGCTCCGTTGACAATGCACAATATTTCTTTAATTCCCTATCCATGGTGTTTTTGATTGAGAAATATTTGTTTACTAAAGTCCTTATTAGGAGTGGAGTCTTTTTACGAGAATATTCTTGTTTAATTAAACTATTTAAAGAGTATTTTATCTAGTTGGTCAATATTTTGAATTCATTAGGTGCACCAGTTATTAGACTATTTTCATCTAGCATATTTTTAACTATTTAACTTTATGTCCCTTATATATGTTGTTGATACTCATTTGGTCTAATTTTATTAATTGGATTTATTTTTGAAGTCTTTTAATTTTGTGTTAAAAGTTTTATTTATTGTCATTACTTGTAAGTGTCATCAAAAATTTAGTCTTTATTATCTTCGGGTTTGTCTAGATAATTGCCATTTTTTTTTCAGTCTAAATATACAAAGTTATTTGAGTCGATTCAAAATATTGTAAATAAATGCCTTGTGGATTAATTATCACTAAAATGTGACATCCAATATACAAAATCATAATTCATGTTCACATTTCACTAAGCTAGTAGCACCACACTGGAGGACGGAGGAAAATGGAGGTTGGAGGTCGATTAACAACCTCTCATCATTCAAGCAATGCAAGGCCACACAATTGGTTTGGTGGCATTTTTAAAATTATATTTCAATTTGAGTTTTCATTGTGTTTATTTTCTAAATAGACCCCTTTCCAAAAAATTGGGGAAGATTCATGTTTTAGAAAAATCACTTTTGGGGAGTAGGAGAAGATTACGAGGTAGGCTCGAGGATGGTTATCTAAATATTTCCAAGATTTTGGATTTTGGAGATCCAGAATTCGGGTGCCCTATGAGGAAAGGAAAGTACCAGATGAAGCCAAAGAGGTAGAGAATATTCTTACAAAATTATGCTCGTCACTATGCCTTCACAATGATAAAGAAATAATCTATTTAGTTTTTACTCGATCTAAGTAGTTCTTTTAAAAGGTGGTTCAAATTCTTCAAAATATGGTTCTTCATCATGTTCACATTAAGACGATGAATATTAGAAACAAATAGTTTTCACACTAGTGAGTGACATTAGGAATTCATGAACATTATAGTATAATTTATATTATAAATGATAATATAAATGTGGTTGTAATAATAACTCATATTATGAATTGTTTAGTATATTATTGTTTGTATGAGTTTTGGTAGCTAAGTTAGAACTCACGTAAATGAGGTGTAGAGAATTTTGAAGGTTGAATATGGTTACGATTGATTCCACCTTAATAGGATCTGCCATATCCTATAAATTTGTATGTTGTGTATTAAATTATATTGTACTAATATATGCAAGAACGTTTCCATGACTGTGGAGCCTACTAGCCCTAAATAAAACATTGTGAATCATAACCACGACCGTTCATGGAGAACCACAATAGCCATAGCTTTCTTCCGGGTGAAGGAGATCGTGCCGGTGGAGACAGGCAGAACAAAATTGTGTCCCTTACTTTAACGCTCGTGAAAAACAGAGACCTGTGCTTCTCACGAGGACCTGTACCCATAAATATCTTAGACTAATAGATATGTATTTAGGGTTTCCTCGAATAATGTGTGTAACCCTAGTGCGGACCTTTCTTCAAATGTTAATGGAACTTCCTTGAATGGATCTTCTCGGGGTGTTGGTGGGTCCTTAGGTGGCCATCAAAACCCTAGTGGCGGACCTGGACAGAATCACGGTGCAAAATTTATGGGCAGAAAAATTAAAATCAAAGTTAAATAGATCCCATCCTAAATATGGATCGATCGGCTCTTCCAAACCATTGATATTTTCTCAGGAAATACCATCGGTTACTTATGATAAAGAGGTGATTGAAACAAAAGAATATTTTCAGACTAATGGGCTAATATTACACTTATGCAACCTCCTATCAGGGCTTTCTACTTTACACAAATAGATTTTGAAGCATTGGAAACCCTTCTGAATGGGTAAGATTGATATTTATCCTTGTACACAAGGTATTTTGTGTCTATTTTTAATCTTTTTTTTGATAGAAATCAAGTTTTTAATCACATTTGGGATTTCCAATCTCACCAACTGATAATGAAACTGTGGTTTTGACCATTAACCCCTATACGAAGTCATTCTTGGTAAAACATGTTCTGGTTAGATTACCACATTTACCTCTACAGTGTTTGGGGAAAGCTAGCTTAAATGCCATTGGGAATACTATAGGAAAATATATTTCCATGGACAATCAAATTTAAATTTATCATCACACTACTACTTATTCCTCATTTTAATAGAAATGGATACTTCAAAGGACCTTCTTTCTTCTATTGAGCTAAAAATTAAGGACAAAATTTGGGTCCAATATCTTGACTATGAAGGTATTCCATTTAGATTCATAAACTGATTCTCTCTAGATATCCTGGTCTTTGATTGTACTACCAAGAAGACATTAAGTGGTAGAGGTAATTGGTGGACAAAATTTAGAGTAAGCTCTTGGCAATTTTTGTTGATTTAGATTCAGAACTAGATGAAGATCCTCTTTATTTTGAATCAATGAAGTAACGCTTCCAAATCTTCCTCATATCGGATTGGAGGAGAATGGCGAGTCACACAAAATTGATGGTACTAAGACAAAAAATATATAGAATCCATAGTTAGTCTCATATTCTTAGGGGAATTCTCCCACCATCAATTTAGAGGTGTTTCTTTCAAATTACTTAGACTAAGGTAAGGATGAATGAATAGAAGTGAAGAGGAAAAAAAAGAGACAAATTTTAAGCTCAACAACTTCAATTTCATGAACAAGAACATATCCGGTTTGTTGTATTGTGTTTTGGTAGTATTCTTGATATGTTCAAGCTACTTTACGGCTATGTTCCCGATGTTTTGCTACTTTGTTCTTATTTGGTATCTTGGCTTCCCTTCTCTATACTTTATGCTCATCTCGGGTTGGAGCCCATTTGTTTTCTTGTGCTCCTTTTGTTTTATCTTTATTCTATGACCTTCCTTTGTACTTAGGGTATGGTCCCCGTCAAAACACCATTTACCAACATTTAAAAAAGTATGGAGAAGAATATGGTGTTTTAAGCTACTCAATTTTGTACCACCTTTCATACTCACCATCCATGGCTTGAGCCAAAATTTATTTATTCATTGCTTCTTGAAAATACATTAGATCTCTAGCTTAAGAAAATATTACATAAAGTGAAAAAGAGTTAGTTTTATTAACATTGTAAAAATCAGTTAGACTTCTTATTTTTTTCTATAATGGACTATCTAATGATGGGAAGGTTTGAGATGAACTGGATGTACTAAATCTAATAATGCTTGTCAAAGGATTTTTTCTACCGACATTATTTATGGAGTATTTTTCATTGATGAAATTTTTTTGGTAATATTATAAACCTTCTAAATGTTGATGGAAGTGTAGCTTGTGCTACAACATGAGGTGCAAGTCCAGGAGTGGAAGAAAGTATTTTATGAATAATGTTTTGCGGCTAGATCTTCATCTTCCATATCATCTTCAAGAATAGCTATAGCTAAGTTTATATACAATGTTTTTCCTATACTTCCAAAGCATGCCTCATTATCAACAAACTTCAAACCTATTCTTATTATGAATTTTTGATTGAGAAAATTAAATAATTCAACGATTTATTATTCTCTCAATATGCAACAAAGATACACTTTTATACTTTGTTGTCTAATTCCTTCTTAACTCATCAGGAACATGTGCATATGCCATAAAACCATAGATTTTAAAGTAAGCAAATCTTTTTTTCTTATACTTCAAGCCTAATAAGGAAGTTATGTTTCAAACAATTTATGTTGGACTTCTTTTGAAAATGTAAACAACAATTTCTACTACTTCTTCCCAATATTCATTATGCACATTCTTAGCCTTCATCATACTTCTATACATATCCATGATTATTCTATTCTTCCTTTGAACAACACCATTTTGATGTAGTGTATACCTAGTAGTGAATTTATTTTAGATACAATTTTGTTTTTCAAAAAATTAAAAATAAATTAGATATATACTCACCTCCTCGGCATGTCCTCAAACATTTCATGTAGTATCCACTTTACTTCTCCACTAGATCCTTTTATTGTTCCAATATATCAAATTATTTGTATTTATGTCTCAAGAAGTACACCTATCTCTTCATAGTATAGTCATTAATGAAATTCAGAAAAATTTAAGAACCTCCTATAGAAGATGTTGTCATCTGTCCACATAAATCCAAGTCAACTATTTCAACTGTTGACATTTCCCTTACTAATTTTAACAAATTTAAAATAATCTCTATTTTGATTTCCCAAAATACATTCTAAACAAATCCTTTCTAGTTTTTGAATTAATGGAAAACCATTCATGATATTTTTATTTAATCCTCAAAAATTTCAATGCCTAAATATAAGATGCCAAATCCGTGATTTATCTTTTATTACTAATTAAAATGTTGATTTTATTTCTTTAGATATGAATTGAGCTCTAGAATGGGCTTCATATTGATCTCAAGATATGGCTCTAGACTAATATCCAAACTGAGCTCCATAATGGGCTTCACAATTGGATCAAGATTTATCTATGGAATGGATAAAATATAACTTAAAGGTGAACAACTTCGATACAAGGATGGCCATAGCTCTTAATCGCTTTATAAAGATCTTGGTCTAGTTTTACATTTTTACCTCATTTTATTTTTAAGGGAAACATTCTATTGATTTTCCTTTTTACTTTATCAATCAATTGAGTACTTGGATCTTTTAATAGAATCACACATTTTTGTCTTCAATATATAGTCTATATCCCTTATGTACCAATTGACTAATGCTCATTAGATTATGTTTTAAATCATGTATCATAATAAACATTACGAATAATCTTTTTCTGCCCCTTTTATTTATAATGTTGATTTTCAACTTTCTAATTACGTGAGATACTCTATTATTTATTTGAAGTGTAATAACATTCTTTGATGACTCATCAAAACTTGAAAATAAATCCAAGTTTCATGAAATATGATTTTTGCAAGTAGAATTGAAATATCAAATATCACAATGATTTTTTGCAAAATATTACATTTTTTTATTATATACAAAATAGGGTTGAGTGGACCCTACTCCATACAATAAGTGAATACAAATATGTAGCAATGAATAACATATGAAACCGCCTCTACCAATGGCACAAAGGAAAAAAACACCACATCAAAACCAACAAGACAACTTTGTTGGGTTTTAGAATAAACATGGGTTGAAACCACAGATTAGGGGATAACAAGTCCCTCATCTTTAATGGGAGAGATTCCCTTATTTAAAGAAGGAAAAAAATGTATAGATATACATTTCTCAATGTTTGGACCCTGATATTTTGGAATGTTTTCATACTTAAAAGATTATCAATCGAAGGAATGGAAGAATAAAGGGATGGGAGAAGGAAGAAAACAACAATGCTTTTGGGAAATATAGATAGCAGAGTATCTCCCTACTCACATTGAACCAAGAAAATATAGAAAAGGATCAATTACTTCACCATCGATGCAAATCAGACACAAAGTTCTAAAGATTACACAGACCAGAACACAAAGTTTCTATTGAATGAAAAACAAATGATCCATTGAATCGAAGTGAGAGAGAGAGAAAGATATAATAGAGGAAAATAAGAAAGAAATAACTTCTATATTGAATTACTTCAGAATTTACAACCTTCCCAGAAAACCAAAATCCCCTTTTCCCATGGCCAAAGCCATATATTTATAACAATTTGTAAACATCCATACTTTTCCCCAAGAAAAGAATATCTAAAAGGGATAATGTTTGTTACAGATCCAATTTTGGAAAGTGACATGAAAAAAATGCACTCATGAAAACCGGAGGTCAAAAAGGTGAATATTTTTATCAATTTGAGCATGATTATTTTTGCAGGGACATCTCATGATTTTTTTCTTCATGTGGTCCTACCATTTCAACCTTTTAACCATTTTCATAGCACTCAAGTGCTTTCGGTAAGTTTTCTCCTTTTATCGTGTATGTATGCCCGATAAACTCCATTTTCTAATAACAAAACTTTACATCCTTTAAACTTATCGATTTGGCTGCATAATAAACCAAAAATGCATCTCATTGAGAAATGACAAGAATATGGAGAAAAGAATGAAGAATGAGCCATTTTTGTGTTTTGCAGAGCTCTGGTTTGTTAATGGCGATAAAAACAAGAAGAGGAATTCGGCTATCTTTTCCCTTTTACCTTCAAATTTGCACCCTACACATGGCAAGATCCAAGCAACAACGACCTCGGGGAGAAAATTTACATTTCCTGACATTTGGGAGAAAAAGTGCATTTTCTCGATTTTCTCCCCCGCACTCCGACAAAGGATGGACATGTGGCACTATCACGAGTGGTGGTGAGGAAATGTGGTTCAAATCTGCCATTTAAAATATTTTTTAACAAAATGCTCAAATTCTCAAAAACCTCTCCGTGTGGCCCACTATTCTAATGTCATTCTTCAACATGTGGCATCACTTGACTAGTTACGGGGGTGTGTTTCACTTTTATACTTTATCTATTTTGGAAAGGGAAAATTCCAATCTTTCCCCAAAATAGCATGCCCCTACTATTGACTTTTCAATGTAGGCCATGTGTCCCTTCTGATTGACTACGGGCCTTAACTTAGAAATTTTCCCCTTCGTATGAGTGGGGCTCCAATTTCCATGAAATTAGATTTGGGGAAAATTGAGAGGACAATAGCTGGCTCCTTCTGGGGATGATTTGGCAGAGGAAAGAGGCAAAATCAAGAACCTTAGAGAATTATCTGGGTAATCAGATCGAATCGGTGTCTTAGTCAATGGGAAACAAAGTAAAAAAGAAGAAATATCAACATAGAAGACAACACACACAAGGGGGGAAAGGAAACAAAACAAACCAAAAGACAAGACCCAAAACAAACACCACACACAACAAGGAACAAGGAAAAGAAACAAGCCAAAACAAAGACTATACAAAATATACAAAGGGGGTCCTAATCACTTTGGACTTGAAATTACACAACTCCAGAGACAGGCTGAGAAAAATAGGTACCTTTGTGGAACAACCAAGTGAAATTATGAGGTACCCATGAATTGGGAATGAGCAATTGGGCATACCAAAACATCATGTGAACACTATGTGGTTTGAAAAGAAAAAATGAGGCAAGAAAACTGTCCAGATAATGATACCCAAGACCAAAAACATTCAGTCCTTGTGAAGAGTTGAATGTCTGTCGAAAGCTTTTCTCTTGTGAAGGAGTAATGCCATTTTTAAGCTTTAAAAATGCTTGACTGCCTCCACACTGATCCCTACACACCACTGAATTATGACAACTGGATTCATGACAAAATCCAATTCTTATAACACCAACTTCTTGCTTCAGTGAATTACCAATCACATCTGTTTGGAAATCATCATGGAATATACCTTGAGACCCATATGTTTGCACAAAATATTTCTTGTAATAATCCTCAAAAGGAAATGGGAAATGGACATTGAATGATTTATCATTATCATTTCCTTTGGCCTACACATTTTTTGATTTATCCTCATGATGAGAAATTTCTACCGTGCCCATCAGAAACATCTCTACTGCCTTTGCAAACTCAACAACTTTGTTTTCCACTTCTAGGAGATCTTGGCTCTTGGGTGCGAGTTTCACTACTGATTTGTCTTCATGATCCGAAGGGAATTTGAAAGCTGATAGACTAGGCAAAAATGAATCAATCACATCATCTTCTTCTTCTTGTTTGCATCCCAAAGGGTGAGTTGAACCAGGACTGTCATAATTGTGAAGAAAAATTTCCAGGTGTGGCTCATCAACTTCTATTTGTTTTAAAGGGTTACAAAAATGTATGTGTGCTCATCTCATTTATAAACATAGCAAGTAGACCATTGCTCCAACTAACTCCATTTTCTTTAGGTAGAGGCACTTGTTTGTCATTGAGGTAATTTAAAACAACAAGAGAATGGTCGATAAAGACCTCCATTTCAGTATATTGGAATCCCTCAAACACAGGAGAAGGAGAAAACCCATTCACTCTGTTGTGATGCACCTCCTCTTTTACCAGCATGAGGTTATTTCCTTCAAAACAAGAACATCCAATCCTAGCACATGACATATCTTCCATAAACTCTATTTCAGGCTGAAACAAAGCCTCAAGTTGTTTATCTTCCTCATCATTGGAAGAAAGACCAAATTGGCATGCATCATGAGGGGCATTAAGAAGACATTCATTGGTGAGATTAAGATAATGCTGAGGAATGAATACCTGAAGGTGCGAAGAATCACTATGAGTAGTTTTAAGAACTTGAATGTTCTCTTTTTTGTTGCAAGGTATCCCAAATCCATTGGATGAGTTTCTCCCACTGGATTTGTCTCACCTTGTGACATAACCATGTAATTACCATGCTCGATATCTGCATACAATATTTGTGCTTTTGGATCATCTATTTTTTACACAATATATTCAATTTGTTTTTCAGGCATCAACTTCCTCATCTTCCCATTCACTGGAATAAGAGCATGTGACCAATCCATCATGATTTCTCCTCAAACATCTTTATAAAAATTCCTACTCAATAGCATGTCATAGGAAGGGGGAATATTAGCTACCAAAATGGTGGCTAAAACTCTCTTCTCTAGAATAGCAACAAAGGCTACTTGTGCATCCTTGATCCTTCCAACCAATGGCATTTCTCTAATTTCCATTGAGTAACATGAACCAATAGTGCGGGTTAGGGTTAATCCTAAAGCATTAGCTACCTTGGTAGGCATAACATTATTTGAAGCACCAAAATCAATAACACAATTGTCGAAGTTTGTGGCCACTATGAGAGAGTGACATAAAATGGTTTGATCTTCCCATCGGGATGAAGTGAATGCTACCACAAGGCTTGGTTGAGATGAAGGAGATGGAGTGGGCAAGAGGCCCTTCGGAGAATGGGATGAAGGCTTGGATTTGGAGTTTACAAAGTCTACCATCTTAGCAAAGGACTTGGGATGGGTTTGGTAGAATACACTTTTGAGATCTGGATTTTATTTTCCTTGATATGGTCGATAATGTCAAAATAACTAGAGGTAGATGGAGCATCATTGATAGGAGTAGATGAAAATTTTGACTTATCAACTCTATCATTTGAAGGGCAAGAAGTTTTAGGAGAAGAAACAAAGGAGGAAGGGACAACAAAACTTACCTTGGGTGTGGAAGAAGTTGGAATAGGAGATCCTCTCCTTGCAATCACTGGAATGACCATAGGAGGCTCCTTAGATCTTTTAGCAGGCTGCACCACTTTCTCCTTCTTGTTGGCTTGCTCATGAGTCATGACAACATATGATTCATTGTTCATCTCTATAACTCTTTCTTCATAATCATCCTCTTCATCTATACCTTTAGTGGTGAGAAAATGGACATGAGATCCATTCAAATCTTCTAATTCTTCATCAGCTTCCTCTTCATGTTCTTCACAAATTCCATCCTATTCCTCATCATCAGGATCCAACACTTCACATGTTACATTGTCGGGAACTTTAATGTGGACCTTCAATTTCTAGCCTTGTCTCGAATAGAGCACAACCAATTCTGGGTTGAAAATTCTTCCTAGGAACATCCTGATAAGGAGCATGTTGGGTGAACTGCTTCTTGAGGGAAATAAGATCATTAGCAAGTTTCTGTACCAACTGATCTACACTAGCTCTAGGAGAAGATGTGGAAGAAGGAGATGCTTTGGATTTGGATGAATCTCTCCTTAGCTTGCCAAACATGATCAAATCATCTTCAACATTGACAAAAAATCTCTGATCAACATCTAAAGTGGCAAGATTAGCTCTTCTAAGTGCATATCTCACTTCAGGAAGTTGGGCATTAAGGAAGAAACATTTTGAATCGATCCACATGACATGTGTTTTATGGGATCTTGTTAATCAGCCTATTGAATTTCACCAAAATTCCCTCATGGGCTTGTGTGACTCTTTCTTAATTTGAGAAATATAGGCCAATGAGGGCATGTACATCCTCCAGAGGTTTGAAAACTGCTCAAATTAGGTTGTCATGGTGTTCCAATTGGTGATGGATCCAGCAGGGAGATGATAGAACCAATCAACAACATTATCTTGTAATGTCTCCACAAAAATTACTAATGGAGATATCCTCATGTTCAACTCCGAGAACACCACAAGCAATAATGAAGGCCACAATATGTTCATTTGGATGAACCTTCCCATCACCTCTGAATTTAGGGAAATTCTTTCTATTGCCTCTAGGAAATTCATGCAATGGATGGGGAAGAGAAAGAGGCCCAACCCTTTGGCCCCAAGGTAGATGAGCTACCATCCTTAGAAATATTGTTTGGAGAGGAACCAAACACCAAAAAGAATCATAACATGTATATTAGGACTGATTTGATCTTTAGGGATGTCATTCCATAAAGTTCGTTCTTTAGTAGAAGGAGTGCTTGCAGATCTTGTTCCTCTTCTTTTTCTTGATGAAGAAGGGAGAGAGAAACCTTGATGATCTAGAAGTTTGAAATGAGGGTCTTCTTCCCCAAGGGTTCTTCTACCCCGAGTGTATCTTGGAGTCACTAGATCAAAGATGATCAAAATTTGTTATTAAAAACTGGAATCCATTTGTAATGAATTCCCAAGGAGTCACCAAAAACTATTGGGTTTTAGAATAGAACATGGGTTGAAACCATAGTTAGGGGAAAACAAGTCCCTCCTCTTTAATGGGAGAGGTTCCCTTATTAAAAGTAGGAAAAACAAATGTATAGATATACAACTCTTAATGTTTGGACCCTAATATTCTGGAATGTTTTCATACTTAAAAGATTATCAATCAGAAGGAATGGAAGAATAAAGGGATCGGAGAAGGAAGAAAACAACAATGCTTTTGGTAAATATAGATAGCAGAGTACCTCCCTACTCACATTGAACCAAGATTATATAGAAAAGGATCAATTACTTCATCACCGATGCAAATTTGTAGACACAAAGTTCTAAAGATTACACAAACTAGAACACAAAGTTTATATTGAATGTAAAACAAATGATCCATTGAATCGAGAAAGGAGAGAGAAAGATATAATAGATGAAAATAAGAAAGAAATAATTTCTATATTGAATTACTTCAGAATTTACAACCTTCCCAGAAAAACCAGAATCTCCTTCCGTGGGCAAAGACATGTATTTATAACAATTCATTTTTGAAAAGTGACATGAAACAAATGCCCTCATGAAAATTGGAGGTTTAAAAAGGGGAATATTTCATCAATTCGAGCATGATTATTTTATCAGGGGACATCTCATGATTTTCTTCTTCATGTGGTCCTTCCATTTCCACCTTTTAACCACTTTTATAGCACTCAAGTGCTTACTAGTAAGTTTTCTCCCTTTTTATCACGTATGCCCGATAAAATCCGTTTTCTGATAATCAAACTTTACATCTCTTTAAACTTATCGATTTGGATTCATAATAAACCAAAATTGCATCTCATGGAGAAACGAAAAGAATATGGACAAAAAGAATGAAGAATGAGCCATTTTTGCATTTTGTAGAGCTCTAGTTTGTTAATGGTGATAAAAACTAGAAGAGGGAATTTGGATATCTTTTCCCCTTTTACCTTCAAATTTGGACCCTACACATGGCAAGATCCAAGCAACGATGGCCCTGGGGGAGAAAATTTGCATTTCCTGACATTTGGGAGAAAAAGTGCATTTTATCAATTTTCTCCACCCCTGCAGCTACTCCGCCAAAGGCCGAAACGTGGAATCATCGAATGGCTTGAGGAAATTTCATTTAAATATTCCATTTAAACTATTTTTTTAACAAAAGGCTTGAATTCTCAAAAACCTCACAAATTCATGCTATTCCCATTTCATTCTTTGACACGTGGCATCACCTCACTAGTTGCGGGGGTGTGTTTCACTTTTATACTTTATCTATTTTGGAAAGGGGAAAATTCCAATATTTCCCTCACATTCATGCCCCGCCATTGAATTTTTAATGCGAGGCCACATGTCCCTTCATGATTGATCTAAGGCGGGCCTTAGAAACTTTCCCCTTCATATGAGCGGGGATCCAATTTCCATGAAATTATATTTGGGGAAAATGAGAGGACAACACAATCAAAATAGTAGCACTAAGATCCATACACAAGGATATCATCCCTAGCACCCCTTTCCATGGGATCTTAAGTGCATATTAAGGGGATTATTGTCACCTTTATTTTTTTTGTTCATAATCACCCAATCATTTTAGTTTTAAGATTTTATTTTCATTATTATGGATTGGAATCATAGTTTCAAAATGCTCCTTTAAATTTTGGATCCCTCATGAAACAAGAGGAAAGGATCATGTTCCCTTTATCGGATCAACCAAATTCACATAACTCTCAAGATATTTTCCCAATGTATTCTTTATATTAGAAGGAAGAAATTCCTCATTCACATAGTCTAAATCAACATCTTTCTTAGACTCAGAATCTAAATCACTATCGATGGTTCATTTACAACCAATGGTTATGATTTGAATTCTTCCACTAAGAGCTTCTACTTTTAACATGTTTTATACCAAGATGGAAATATGAACTAAATGACCAAGAGAAGAGCATTTTCTACACCGAAGGAAACCCTTCATAGTCCAAATTTTATGACTAAATTTTATCCTAAAACTTGAGTTCAATACTTGCTTAGGAAATCTATAGAAGTATCCATACCTACCAATATTATATCATATTTAGTATATCATAATATTTAATCTTTGGATCAATAGCCAAATTTTTCCAAATGTGTTACCTATAGAGTTGAATCAAATCTCCATCAAAAATTGGACGGGCAAATAAGGCTTGAATCCACACCGGTTTAACATGGAAATTTTCATATATCAGGTTAAACAAATGGAACCATAGTTTCATAAGTAGAAAATGGGATTTAAACTCACAAAATCTTCCAAAAATAAAATATCTATCTAAGGTTTCAATAAAGTCAACTACGAAAAAACCCACGTGAAGTAGGAAAAATAAGCAAGGTTACCTTCCATGATGGGTCACCAATGTCCCGACAACCATTCATTTAGAGTTGGTAGACCCACAAAAAATGTTGAATCTATATATTAAGCCATTTTTTCATGAAGAAAGCTTCAGATTCCACAACCTCTACTCCAAAACTACAGAGAGGGGGTAGAATTTACAAAGGTCATCACCTTAGTGTTAGGTTTCTTAGCCTCCTTATTTGTTTGAAATTTTTTTCCAATGCTTCTATGGAACGATTACATTGAATAGGGATATTACTAGTATTTCATTAGTTATCCTTCCACTAAACACAGAGCTTGTTGAAGTGCTCCCAACCTGATTTTGATTTTTCTTGTTTCGGTCATATTGCTTTCTCAATACACCATTTTAGCTCTTCTAATAATATTGGTTTTGTGAAAATATTAGTACATTTTTATGTGGTGTGGAATGTTTCCTTTTCTATTGTTTCTTCATCAAGAACATCTCTAAAAATTGATACTTAATAGAATATGATGTATCTTACTATCATAAGATAGATTCTTGGCCAAAAAAATAATACTTTGATTCTCACATAATACCATCATCTTCTATTGATGTCTTCCAAGATTACCCAATGGGCATTTTTCCAAATTTCTTCCTAAATAGAATGATATAAAGCTACGTATTCCAAGTAGTTGAAACAATAATAATATTTTCAAGATTTGACATTCAAATTATAGGTTCAACTGCAAGTGTAAAAACATGACTAGAAGTCGATCTTATTTTATCTAAATGACCTGCAAAATGTGAATTAACATATAAAAAATACAATCACCACTATTATTATACTTTATGTAATAATCACTTGTGCCTCACAAGCAGGAAACACCCACTTCAATGTTGACCAATTTTTTGTCCCGGATATTCCATAAATCTATGAACAACTCCAATTACACCTGGAACTTCTGGGCTTATACATACCGTAGCATACATTAAACTTCTACTACACTACCATATGGTACATGAGACATATAGTCCCTTTCTAGAAAAGAAAATTGAAGAAAGTTTGAATTGGGAAGAAAATGTGATTCTAATAAGTTTCATATATTTCATGTGAAATATAGTTAGTATAATTTCCAAATACATGTGTTGTGATAACAAAATTTACCATTTATCATGTTTCTATGTATCTAGATTCCTAAGAATCATTTCGCAACTCCAATATCTTTCATATCAAATGTCTTAGCCAAATGATCCTTTAATTTTTTTATTTCTATCATGATTTTTCTTGAAATAAGTATATCATCAACATCCAATACCAATATAATAAATAATCCATTGTCCAAAACATGAAATAAACAAATGGTCATACTCACTCCTTGAACTTTTGCCTTATCATGAAAGCATCAAACTTGTAACAATTTTTTTTTTGGGGACTATTTGAGGCCATACAATGATTTCGTAAGGTTGTAAATAAATATTTTTTATATTTTTGTACAAATCCGTCAGGTTTTTTCATATATATCCTCTTATAAATATCCATGTAAGAATGTTTTTTAACATATAATGACTGCAACTTCAAATTAAGTAAAGCAACTAGTGTTAAGACTACTTTAATTGAAAAAGTTTAACAAGCTGCTCCGAAATGATTTCATGAAAATAAATACCTTCTTTTCTATGATAATCCTTTTCCTCCAATGATTTCTTGATAACAACTAGGTTCCCCATCATTAGAAATCAAAGAAAATTAAATATTGGGAGTGTACTTACTAGGATGATGCCTAAATGTGTAGATCTCCAAACTAGAAATGCAGATGTTTCCTCATGTTTTTATGACCTTCGTATCAACTTCTCAAGTGTTTCCTCAAGTTGTGATTCTTGAACATCCGCAAATAATTATTTTTATTCCTTTTGAGTATCTAAAAATGGCTGAATTTCAACCTTCATAGTTTGAGTTTAGATTCTTGTTCTTTAATTTTAGCATATGATTTTAGGAGAGGATATTAATGAAAATTTACATCTTTGATAATGAATATTTTGTGGCACTAGGATCATTCCCATGCTTAGTATCCCTTAACACCATGTACTTCATCATACCCAAAAAATATGTAGTCCTTGGATATTGGGTCTAACTTTTAAAGTGTATTTTATTAGTAAGAGTATAAGAATTGTATAAAAAAAAAATCAAGTTTGAATAATCGCATGGATGACTTTTCCATACCTCTTTAGTAATATTACATTGTATTGCAATTAATCGTGAGAGATTTATTAAATAGAAACCTGTACAAACTACTTATTCCCATAAATGTTAGTCCAAATTTGTATTGTTGAACATGCTTATTACTCTCTAAGAGAATCATATTTTTGTCTTTAACAACCCCATTTGTTTAGGAGTATATATTTTTGTTATATAACTTTCAATCCTAGATTCCTTGTGATAATTATGAAACTCGAAGGATGTTAACTCGTCTCCATTAGTTTTTCTTAAAAAAATTTATAAATTTGCCAGTGTGATTTTAAACCAAAGCTCTAAATTTCTTAAATGTATTGAAAAACATCAAATTTAATTTTTAAAATGTAGACCGATACTTTCTCAGCAATAGTCATCTATAAAATTAACAAAATAGAACATACCTCCATACCAATTCTCCTTCAGGCTGAAAATTCTTCCTTGAAATTAAAGTCATAGGACTATAAAGATCACAATGAATATAATCAAGAATAGATTTACTTGCATAACTTCCAACTTTAGACTTGACTACATTGTTATCCAAAAACACAATTCTTACAAAAAATTAAGCTTAGAAACTTTAAATAATGGAGTAACTCACATTTATTTAGTGTCTTTAATCATTTATCACTCAGTTTTCCCAAAACATAGATGCCATAAATGAGTAGAGTCATATTTTATTTTAGATGCCACAACTACTTGCTTGATATTTGTATTGGCTTACAAGATGTAAAGGTCCAAAAAATTTAGAACCTACATTATAACTAAAGCACCCTTAGAAACCTTTAGAGATCCAACTTAACCTATGAAAGTATAATGATTATAGTCTACTTCACTCACAAGAAATCAAACTTATTATTAGTTTTGATAAATGTCTTACTTTTTTAGTGTCTCCACTATATCCAAACATTTTTATCTTAATACTATCAATCCCTTTCACCTTGCAAGATACATTATTTCCCAAAAGAATATAATTTCTATGAAGGGATTGGTAAGAAGAAAACCAACATTTATCTCGAACACATATGATGTGTATCAGAATCTAACAACCATTCATGATGATAAGAAGAAATGTTACAAACATAGAACAGATTCATAAGTCATACCTTCACTTATTTCTACTTGATTTTTTTCCTTGGTGACATATTCTTTTTTTATTATTATTTTTCTTCCAAAGTAATCCTTTTTAAGATGCCCTACAACACTACAAATCCAATAACATGCATTATTCTTCCCTCATTTTAGATCTAGATGTGACTCTTGACCTTTGACATATTTATTTAGATCTTCCTTCAAAAAACATGACCTCGAGTGTAGAATTCTCTCCACTAAATTTTATTGTCATTTCATAAGCCAATAATGCTCCCAAAACATAATCATAGTCAAGGTATTAGCAGTAGCAAAAATGATATAAGTTTGTATATGATCCCAAGAATCCAGTTAAGTACATAACAAGGTGACTTTCATGTCTTCATCCTCCACTTTCACACCAATACTAGTCAACCTGAAAACAAAAATTATTGAAAATATTTAAATGATAAAAAAATTTCATTCCTTATTTCATCCATTTAATGTGTGAAGCTTCCACTTCACGTAAATATAATTTGTTACATTATTGGTCATGTAAACAATTTATAATCTACTCATAAGCCTGACACTAGTCTTTTTTCTCCCTGATATTTGAAAGAACCTCATCTACTAAAAGAAACAATATTACATTGAGTGCTTTGGTATGCAACTCTTCACAGTATTTTTCATGCATCCCTAAAGGTTTATTTTCCTTTCCATCAAAGGCTTTGAAGAATAAATTTGTTGCACTAGAACACAATGCACTTTTAGTTTACATAGCTCAAAATTTTCTTTCCATTAAATTTATCCAACTCAAACTTTACACTAAAAACATTCACCATTTGATGTAATAAAAACACAAAATAGAGTACAATTGTTGCAAATCTAGAAAACGTTATTCTCATACCAATTATTAGGAAACCATATACTTTGTACCAATTGTTGGTGTAGGAAATTTACCACACACATATTTTAAGTACATGGGATTCCTCCACATAGGTGATTCACCATGCTTATGTGTCCTAGGGTGTCATTAAGGGCTTCGGGAAACATGCGTATTACAAAAGCATCATAGGAGTTACATTTGATCAGGTTTATTCCAGGTGAATGTAACTCCCACACCTTGACGACTACATTTCGTGGGAGTTATGTCGACACTAAAATTTTCCTCCGTAATTTCTATTTCATTAATTTATGTATTAGGAATATGATGTTGTTAAGTATAATTAGTAGTAGCATCTGATAGAAGATAACGGCACCGTCAGTATGGTGCCGCCAATAATGTGGAGTACTTGTAATAGATCAAAGTACAATAGGAATGTTATAAAAATAAATATTTGTCGTAAGTGGTCCGGTAATGTTAAAATGTCAAAGTTTGGGTAATTAGAGAAGTAGGGTCTACGTGATTAGGAATTAGAAATATTATATTGGTAATAAGGACAAGGAGTGAGGTCATAAATATTTTGTATATTTTATTTGTAAAAAGTCTAAAAATGTGGAACCCATGTAAAATGATAAGGTTTATCTTATCTTAAAAGATAAGCTTACATGTACATATAAGAGTTAAGGTATGGAATATGATTCGTTAGAGTGGATTTCTTATCCTATCTTAGAGATAAGATGGATAAGCCTGGAAGTTCTATAAATAGAGAGGCCACCCCCCTCATTTAGCATAGAAGGAAGTAGTGAGAAATATTGTAGGAAGTGTGTGAAGGAAGCCATCAGTTAAAGGTGTGTTGAAGAAGCCATTAAGAGGTGTAATTGTAAAGTTTCTCCCATAGTCTTGGTGAAAGGCAAGTGAAGTCAATAACACTTGAAGTACCTCATGGGTGAGATTGTAACAATTTCATGTTAATATTATAATTTACATTGATATTTCAGATTTTTCATCATTCTGTCTTATCATAGTCGATGGTATTCTTGTGTTATGTTGTTGTTGTGTTTCCAGATTACATCCACCAAACTAAAGGTTGTGCATTAGTAAATAATCATAGCACGAGGAGAAAATGAAGAATTATCATAGTGCCTAATTGGTGATGACATTTTGGTTCCGTTGCTTACGGACCATTCCTCGTTGGTGGATTTTCGGAGAGATATTCCCACTTAGTCAAAAATCAATTGGAGGGTAACCTTGTTTTTCTGGCATAGTAGTTACCATGGTAAAGTCATTTTGTTTGAATAGTATTTACCGAATGAAGAAAGTCACTTTTACCGTGAATAGTATTTACCGCACATAATAACTTCACTTTTACCGTGAATAATGTTTACCACAAGTAAATTTAGTGTTTACCGTAGTAAGTCAAGTTTTACCATAGTTTATGTGGTCATTTTCTAGTATAGTGTAATATTATTTGTGCACATAAGTCTTGTTGATTGTACTTGTGGGTTGGTATTTCATGGTGGTTACTTTTGAAAATGGGAAAGATTCCTATTTTTTCAGCTCAATCTAATGAAGATCCTTCTTCTTTCATTCAAGAGTTTAAGTGATCTTGTATTTGTAATGGCCTTATAAGAAGGGAACAATGGACTGAATTTTTCCTACCTTTTTGGATGGTTTAACACTTAGGTGGTTTGAAACACTAGATGATAATGTGAAAAATTCATGGGATTTATTAACCGAAAGTTTTCAAGAATTTGGTGAACAATGTAAATATGAGATCTCATGATCGAGATCACAAAGCTATCCCAAGGAGAGAAGGAGAAGATAAGGGATTATCATGCTCGTGTTCTAGAGCTAAGGAGGAAGCTTGATGCCCAGATCCGGAAGGAAGGATTAGTGGATGGGTTGATGAATGGCGTGGATAATCTCCTCTGTAAGCATTTCATTCTTGGGATGAAGCCAGAGATCAGACAACGAGTGAAGTATGACCGCCCAACTACCATTGAACAAGCAAAGGAGATTGCAAGAAGGCAAGAAGAAAGCATGGAAGAGGAGCCCAAAGAAATTGTTGCTAAAGTAGAGCCTACACCAACACCTTTGGTCCAGAATCCACAACCACTCCTCGGTGAGCACAAATATTTCTCCTAGTACATCTACTGAGTATGAAGATTTGCTCAAAAAGATGGGTCAGTTAACTATTAATCTTCTTCAAGGAAAGGAATTTAGTTCTCAGGGAGGAGATAGAGGTCCAAAAAGAAATATTTCTGAAGTTGTATGTTATGGTTGTTATAAAAAGGGTCATTATAAGTATAATTGTCTAGATAGAGCTTCTACATCTGGTAAAGGAGATAATGATAAAGGAAAAGCACCTGTGAATTCTTTTGATGTAGTAGATAAGAGCAGAAATAATGAAGTAGATGTGTTTGTAACAAAAAGAAAGAAAGAAAAAGATAATCAAGATGGAAATGATCCTAAGAAGGTGAAAGGAGAAACTAGTAAGAAACATAGGAGAAGAAAGTTGGGTGTGCAGGATTTTCTGATTTCACACGGGGCAAGGACCATACTCCATCTTGGAAGATCTCGTCCAAAAGGCTCTGCAAATATTACATATGGTCAACTCTTGGCATGTCTCCGAGAAGAGGTGGAGCTGCGAGGTGGACTCAATGCTCGAAGAAGGAAGGAGGTTGAGGTCCCCCTGTTTTGGAGGCAAAGGAAGATCCCTATGCTCCACAAGTTTGAGGTATTATGTAATGGCATTTCAATTCATGATGTCTTAGTTGATGGAGGTGCTTCAAGATTAATGTAATGATTAGTCCGTAATGAATATGTTGGGTTTAAAAATTGATCGCCCTTTAACACTTATGTTAAGGTCATTAAATAAAGGAAAACTAAACAAGAAGGTGTAGTTTCAAATGTAGCAATATCTGTTATGGGTGTTATATATGTGGTAGACTTTCAGTGATGAAAAATGGTCACTATCAATGCACTCCAATGTTCTTTGGGAAGACCATGGCTAAGGAGAGTTCATGCAAGAAACTACTGGAATGAAGGTTTTCATGACACTTGGACATGGTAGAGAGAGGGTGAAGATAAATGTGATCCTCGACATCATAAGGCGAAACCGTGGATTCAAGTGATGAAACCGATGATTGACATCCTCTCGATTACTCTAGTACCAGTGAAGTGGACACTAAAGATGAAGAAAGTGAGGTTGATGTTTCAGGTCATGGATATCCTTCCAATCACACCAACTCATGACCCCATAAAATTATCTCAAGAAGAAGTTGATGATCGTCTCCAACAAATAAAGATTGGTGATCTTTGTGATGGAGAGTGAGAAGGAATCCTACCTCCAGCTTTCTTTCGAAGGTACATACACCTATTCACTTTTGATTACAAGGAACTCGTTAAGTAAGTTGGGTAGAACATTCTATTGAGTGGTAGATGGTGCTAAGCCCATAAAGCAAATGCCATATAGAATGAATCCTAATTTTTCCAAGACTCGTAAAAAGAAGAAATGGATAAGTTGCTTGATGCAAGATTCATATTTCTTGTGGAGAATTCAGAATGGTTTCTCCCATTATGATTTCAATAAAAAAGAATGGGAAGTTACGCATTTGTGTTGATTACAGGAAGCTCAATAAGGCAACAAAGAAGGATCATTACCCTCTTCCATTTTCAGATCAGATCTTGGACGAAGTAGCTGGCCAGGAGTGCTATAGTTTTGCTGATGGATATAGTGGCTACAACCAAGTTCGTATAGCAGAGAAAGATCAGCTTGAAGACCATGTTCACCACTCCTTGGGGAACATTTGCTTATAGAGTTATGCCTTTTGGGTTGTGTAATGCTCTAAAAACATTCCAGTGTTTGATGAATAGGGTGTTTGAACCCTACATTGGGACCTTCATCAGAGTATTTCTGGATGATTTTTACATCTATGGGAGCAAGTTGGACCACCTGCACCAAATGGAGACAACATTTCAAAGGTTATATGAAGCACAAGCCTCACTAAACCCTACAAAGTGTGTCTTTGGATGTTCTAAAGGCGTTTTGTTAGGGCATGTTGTATCCAGAGATGGTATTGGTACTGATCCTGATAAAGTTTCAAAAATCAAAGATTTACCATTTCCTATGAATAGAAGTAAGTTGAGATCATTTTTAGGCCATGCGGGTTATTATAGAAGGTTCATCAAGAATTTCTCAAAGATTGCATAGCCACTAACCCAGTTCTTGAAGAAGGATGTTACTTATGAACCAGAAATAAGGCACATGAAGCTTTTGGACAATCAAGGAAGCCATTCATAGTGTAGAATCCAGATTGGAGCAAGCCATTCATGTACACTCGATGGATGCAGACACTAGGAAGTACTTTGAGCCAAAAGGATGAAAATGGGAATGAACATCTAATTTACTTTGGGAGAGTGTACAAATGAGTAAAGGCTGAGGTAAATTATATCAGAATCTGAAAAAAGAGGCTCTAGCTATCATTTTTCTTTGTAAAGAAGTTTAGAAATTACTTGCTAGGGCAAAAATTTCTAGTTGTAACAAATCATCAAATTGCTCTAAAATATATTGTAAATAAGCCTAACCCATCGGGAGGATAACAAGATGGATAATTTTGCTACAAGAATTTGAATTTGATATTATAGATAGGCCAGAAAGAAGCATGTCAATGCATATGCACTCTCTCGAGCCTATGATGGTTTAGGATCATCTTGTGATGATGATGATTTCCCGATGCAAAAGCATTGTTATCCTTGACACAATCCCTATTGAATACATAGATATTTGGAATTATCGGAATGAATTCAAGTTTTGTGATGGTGCCAATGCAAAGACTAAGAGAAAGATTACTCAAGCCATCGTCCATCCATTCTATTCTCGCATGGAGTATTATTTCAAATAGGACACGATGGACAAGATAAGAGGGCAGTTGGACGTGATCAAGGGAAGGAACTCATGCTAGAAGAATTCTACAATGGTACATGTGGAGGGCACTTCTCTTCTGACAACTACAAACAAGAAGGATCTTGGATGCAGGTTATCACTGGCCCACTCTTTTTAAAGATTGTTATAATTATTGTAAGACATGTGATATTTGTCAAACACATGGTAACCGTAAGACTTCATCAGCTCCATTATGTCCTATTCTTCCCCTTGGTCCCTTTGAAAAGTGGGGAATAGACATTGTAGGTCCACTTCCAACTACATCATGCCAAAATAAGTATATTGTAGTTACCACAGATTATTTAACCAAGTGGGTTGAAGCTAGGCCATTGAAAACAACTTCCATGGATGAAGTGGAAAGGTTCATGTATGAACGCATTGTCACTCAGATTTGGTTGCCCATTAGAAATTGTAACAGATCAAGGAAGCCACTTCATTAATGAGGTGGTAGAAGCCCTAGTCAATAAGTTTTCTATTAAGCACAGGAAGGCAACAACATACAAGCTAAGCACAAATGGACAGGTGGA
The DNA here is from genome assembly GCA_018340775.1 of Taxus wallichiana var. yunnanensis. Lineage (NCBI taxonomy): Eukaryota > Viridiplantae > Streptophyta > Pinopsida > Cupressales > Taxaceae > Taxus > Taxus wallichiana. The sequence continues at coordinate 628,257,016 of CM031244.1, forward strand.
ATGAACAAATTTTGTGTTGTGTCAAATTCTAGCAAAAGATGCAAGCCTTGCAGTACATAAATGGGATAAAAGGATTCATGCAAAGCATTGTGGGCATATAGGGCAACATCAAAGTCAGCAACATGATACTCCCCATTTCAATTGGCTTTATGGCATTGATCCGCTTCTTCCTATTGAGTTTGATATTCCCATTGAGAGAGTTATGAAAATGAAAGGATGGATGAAAGTGATTCAAGAAAAGAAAGGTTGGTACATCTTCATTTCTTTGGAGGAAATGAGAGAAATAGCAAAGGATACAAGCCATAAGAAGAAAATGAAGCATAAGGAATACTTTGATCAAAAGATCGGTGGTCTCCATTTCATGTGAATGACTTGGTTCTAGTATATGATTCTAGATACAAAAAAGAAGAAGAGAAAATTTCTTCCAAAATGGATGGGGCCCTACAAAAAAGCAATGTGCATGAAAATGGTACGTACCATTGGAGGAATGGATGGCACTCCCATTACGAAATGGGTCAACCATGACAAGTTCAAGATTTTCCAAGCACTGTAATAGTCTACTACGAGGACGGAGTAGAAGCTAGGAAGGGGGAAGATGTCGACACTAAAATTTTCCTCCGTAATTTCTATTTCATTAATGTATGTATTAGAATATGATGTTGTTAAGTATAATTAGTAGTAGCGTCGATAGAAGATAATGGCCGCCACAAGATGGTGCCGCCAATAATGTGGAGTACGGTAACACCAAAAGTACAATAAGAATGTTGTAGAAAGTAAATATTTGTCGTAAGTGGTCCGGTAATGTTAAAATGTCAAAGTTTGGGTAATTAGAGAAGTAGGGTCTACGTGATTAGGAATTAGAAATATTATATTGGTAATAAGGACAAGGAGTGAGGTCATAAATATTTTGTATATTTTATTTGTAAAAGTCTAAAAATGTGGAACCCATGTAAAACGATAAGGTTTATCTTATCTTAAAAGATAAGCTTACATGCATGATAAGAGTTAAGGTATGGAATATGATTCGTCAAGTTCGATTTCTTATCCTATCTTAGAGATAAGATGGATAAGCCCTGGAAGTTCTATAAATAGAGAGGCCACCCCCTCATTTAGCATAGAAGGAAGTAGTAAGAAATATTGTAGGAAGTGTGTGAAAGAAGCCATCGGTTTAAAGGTGTGTTGAAGAAGCCATTAAGAGGTGTAATTGTAAAGTTTCTCACATAGTCTTGGTGAAAGGAAAGTGAAGTCAATAACACTTGAAGTACCTCATGGGTGAGATTGTAATAATTTCATGTTAATATTATAATTTACTTTGATATTTCAGATTTTTCATCATTCCTCTTATCATAGTGATGGTATTCTTGTGTTATGTTGTTGTTGTGTTTCAGGGATTACATCCACAAACTAAAGGCTATGCATTAGTAAATAATCATATTACGAGGAGTTCCTATGAAGAATTATCATAGTGCCAGATTGGTGATGAGAGTTACACACCCCAATACTATATGTACACCTTTCATCTTAAGAAATGGAATGGAATGGAGTATGGGATTTGAGCCATTCTTCCCTTAATGCATGCACATTTCTCTCATGGGTGATTTCTTGCTTTGATCTTGAAGCTACATATTTTTGTGGTTGAGTGCAACATTTTGATGCTCACAGATTCCTTCTAGATCTTCATCATTCCTCTAACATGGTATAGAGTTCGGAGATCATAATTGTGTTGCTCACAATAGTTTCTTACTACTCACCGCCTCGTAGTTTCATGTGCAAACTCTCACTCCTTTCTTTGTGCTCTACTTGCATTTTTCAAGGGATCTTTTTTTGTGGTCCCCTACTCAAAGGATTTTTCCATTTCCATCTCGGGGATGATGTGCAACACTATTACAACTTAGGATAGCTCATTATTTTATGTGCCATTACAAATCTTTAGACCTTGGTTCAAACTCATGGCGGCTCGGTCTCTTCCATGTGGACTCTGCATTATAGTCGGCGTAACTCTTACATCGACCCTTTAATGCACACACATGACTCATCATGTGATAGCTCGCCATGTAGAGACCACGGCTCTAGCTTGCAGCATAGTTGTTCCATTCGAGCCCTCCCGACTCAACTCGGTGTGGACAAACAAAAGGTCGTTCATGTACTCAGTGAGTCCACTTAGTAGATTGGTCTCAACTCATGCACTCACCCACCATTTCTGCGTTCCACAAATTAATCCTGGTGTTTGTGCATTCGCTTGGGATCCTAGTTTTATTTCCATGTTGTTCATGGTCGAACTTTATATAACCATCACCCTCATTGGAATCTCTCTACGGCACTAGTTCTAATCTCTTTCCCCCATTACCTAGTTCTTCTGGGCACGGGACTCTGTTGGGAGGTTCACTAATCTATCGCCACGTCAATGGTCTCATTTCCGTGGATACCGGTGGGGCTTACTTAATTGTTCGATAGTTACATTAATTTTTTTGACGTCTCAGAACTTCCACCACATGGCTTGACAATGTGGGCCCCCATTCGTTCCCTTTTAGAATTTTTGAAGGTTAAAACAATCCTTTTTAATGATTTTGAGGAAAAACATTTATTTTATGGCATTGTAATATTTTTTGGGCTCTATTTGCTTGTAATTATGTCCTTCATTTGTGTGTCGAAGATGGAGGGAGAGGTTTAGGGTTGGAGGCTAACTTGCCCTCACAATCAAAACAAACCCTACCTAAAACTTGATGCCATTTCCAACGAGCACTAGCATGTGAATCGATGGCGAGAGAAAGAATGATTTATTCAATACATAGACAACAAAACAAAAGAGCCATAAATAGGCTACGGTAGAGAGAGAGGAAGAGAGGAACAGTTAAATAACTGTTCACAAACAAATGAAACTAACAATGTATTAAGCAACATTAACTAATGTGCTAACATTCCCCCTTAATACATTGCTCTTACAAATGTACCCCTGAAACAAATCAAACTTCACCTTACCAAGAGATTTGGTGAGAATATCAGCAACCTGAGAATCGGTAGGGCAGTACTGGAGCTGGATGTGGTGGTGTAAGACTTGTTCGTGGATGAAGTGACATTCGACCTCAATATGCTTGGTACACTCATGGAAAATAGGATTCTTCACAAGCTTCAACACACCCTGATTGTCACAATGAATGATGGGAGGTTTCTCTTCAAGAATCCCTATATCTGCAAGAATGTGATGTAACCAAATCACTTCACACATAGCTCCTCGTGCGGCATGGTATTCAACCTCAGTGGATGAGAGAGAAACAACAATTTTCTTCTTGCTAATCCATGAGATAGGTCCAGATCCGAGATGAAAAACATACCTTGATGTAGATTTCCTTTCATCAATGGATCCTGCATAGTCTGAGTCTATATATCCCTATAAGAAGAACTCGAGTGTTTTTTAATACTCGGACCAAAGTCAATTGTACCTCAAACATATCTCAACACATGATTTTTATTATCTAATGACATTTCTTTGGCTCTACATAAATATGGTGAGATATCTCACTGCAAAGAAAAGATCGGCCTGGTATAAGTCAAGTAAATGAGACTCCCTAGAACTACCTATAGTGAGTGCTATCTACTTGTGGTGAATCCTAGAATCTAGATAATTGCAAACCTTTTTCCATAGGTGTGGACATTGGTTTACAATTTGACATTCCATACTTCTCAAGAGTGTCTTCGCATATTTCATCCGGGAGACGAAGATATGATTCTTTTTCGCCATATCTCTAAGCCAAGATAGTAGTGAAGTAGCCCAAATATTTCATCTCGAAAGATTTATTTAGGTCATTCTTTACATCATCCACAAGATTGTCAAAACTTCCTGTGATCACAAGATCATCTACGTACAAAACTAGAATAAAAATATTTGTTCCTACCTTCTTGATATACAAATTTGTATCTAAGGAGCTACGAATGAATCCATGCTGCAATAGGTGATCATAAATTTTATATACCATGCCCTAGGTGCTTGTTTGAGTCCATAAAGTGACTTTATCAGATGACATACCTTATGTGGTTGATGCTCATCTACAAACCCTTCAGGTTGGGCCATGTATACTTCTTCTTTGAGATCACCATTCAGAAAAGCAATTTTGACATCCATCGGCTGAAGTTCCCATCCATTTTGTGTGCACAAGTGTATAGAAAACTCGATGGTTTTGATCTTCACGAGTGGGTGTAAATGTCTCATCATAGTCAATTTTTCTTGTTGAGCATAACCCTTTCGCAACAAGTCATGATTTTTGTTTGTCGATTGAACCATTTGCCTTATATTTTGTTTTGAAAATCAATTTACCAATGGATTTCTTACCTAGAGGAAGATCAACAAGTTCCACATCCGATTCTAAAGTAGGGAATCATATTCAACATTCATAGCACTGTTTCCACTATGGTTGGTCTAATGCCTCACGAACAGTGTTAGGTTTGGTGCTTTCAACAACCGAACTCATGAGTGCAAAATTTACCTCATGTCCGGCTTGACTTCATGTTCGACTCGTAGTAGAAGTGCCTAGAAGTGATTTCACGTGTGCATCCCTAATAGTATTCTTGACCCATTTCGGATGTTGGTGTCACTCTTGCTGATGTGAATATGTGTTTTCCAAAGTGTGCCTAGATCAATGAATAAGTCTCCACTTAGCTCTTCTTCTCCGAGAAGAATCACCTTGCCCATCATCTAGATGTGTGAGCAATCTATGTGAGAGGTCGATATTGGATCTCCATTGTGTGGCAGGAGTCAAAGGATTACTCATCACACACAACATCTTAAATCTCATAGATCTTCTTCATCTCATGATCCATGAGATGATATGCCTTTGAGGTAGTACTATACCCCAATAAAAGACATGGCAAAGTGTCTTTGGATCCATCTTCTTCCTCTTCTTATCCGGAACATGCATATATGCAGTCTGCAACAAAAACTTTCAAATGACAAGATAGAAGGTTTACGACCAGTTTATACCTCTTCCAGTGTCTTGTTCTATGAGATCTTCATGGGTGATTATTTGAGTAGATAGACTGCTATCTAGATTGCTTTTGCCCAAAACTGATCCTCCAACTTGGCAATGGAGAGCACACAACGAGCCATCTCCATGACTTGTCTGTTATGTTGCTCGGAAATTCCATTTCATTGGGTGCAGGGTCAGGGTATAGTTAGATGTTTTTAACACCATGTTGCTTTAGGTATGCTAAGAACTTCTTCGATATAAATTCCCCCTCAATCTAAGTGGAGGAGAAGGAGAGGCTTCCCTGACCGCCTGGTGGCACTTTGGTAAAAGGTTTGGAAATTGGCAAATGCCTCACTCTTCTTCCGAAGAAAATATGCCACATCTTCCGTGAGTAATCATCAATGATGAGCTGGAAGTATTCAAAACCTTGGAAGCTAGCTGGCAGCGTCCTCATAGATCGGTGTATACGACCAAGATGCTCGTAGAATGATAAGAGCTCTATTTGAATGGGACTTGTGTTGTTTGCCCACAAGACATTTTGAGCAAACAGTAAGGAATGGGAGAGTGGAGGAAGCCCTCTTACCATTTTCTTAGACTTGAGCGATGCAGAGCCCGGAGAAAGATGACCATATCGAAAGTGCCATAGTGCATAGTGGACTCCGCCATTGAAGCGAGAGAGTAATGTTAGATGAAGTGACCGCATCCGGTGCAAATAGACGGCCCTTCATAAATGCTTGAGCAATATCTCGAGTCTCCCTAGAAATGATGCAAGACTTGACCCCTTATTGAACAAACAATTCAACCCGCATTCAATGATTAAGAAGATGACTCACATAAAAGAGATTTGAGGTCAAAACTGGAACATATAGCACCTTCGTGAGTGTACATCTTGTGTCCCAAGAGGAATGATGACATCACCAATGCCCCCACATAATATACTCCCGATTATCTATGATGGTGATCCGACCTCCGGGCTGGCCGATTACTTAGTGTATTGAACAACTTCTTATTGCTTAGTCATGTGTTTGTCGGCGCTGAATCAATCAACCAGACACGTTCGACGATGCTGTGAAGTTTGTGAGACTAGGACAATCCGGGATGAGTTGTGTCTGGAACCTCTTCATTGGAGGAGGTTATCTTCGAACAGCAATATGACACTTCGCCTCGATTACGAGCACACCATTGGGATTTCTTGGAATATCCTTAGCTATAATTACTCTCTTGGCCAGAGTTGTCATGCTTGTGACCGTTGTAATAATAGTTCATGATCGTGTGCATATTCATGGTGCAAATGTGGCACCATCGATCCACCTTGTTGTTTCGCTATACTCAGGGTGGCGTTGTGGTGTCGCCGAGAAGGTTGTTCTTATGGATGTTGCTTTTGATTTTGGGGTTGACTTCCCTTTACGAGGCTTGTTGTTATGCTTTTGTGTCGTGATGAGAGCCTTGTCTTCAAAGGATTCTTTAACATTCTCAATGGCTTCTTCTTCGCTAAAGATAATTCACCATTTTGACAAAAATCACTTCCTATTGTGTGATGGTCAACATGGTGATCAATGTCTAAAACCGGGAAGGAAGAGCTTGCAAGGTGAGTGGGACTAGCAACTTGTCATCCACCAGTTCACCAAGACTAGAAATTTCTACTCATAACTCAACCACACACCGCAAGAAGGCTTCAACTAACTCACCATCATGCATACTCATTGTGTGAAGCTTTTTCTAAAGATATAGCATCGTCATCGATTCTTGGCTTCATAGATGGTACACAATGCGGCCCATGCCATAGAGGAAGTGGTTGCTTCCTGAATGTGAGGTTGAACCTCATCAAAAAGGCTCAGAGTGATAAGCATTAATGCTTTTGCATCATCCTTTTCATACTTAGCCAACAGATCAGCATCTATGGGAGGGGCATTCGTGCCAGAAACGATCCCCCAAAGATCTTCAAACTGAAGAATCGTCCACATCTTGGTTTTCCATGTGGTGAAATTTGGCCCTTTTAGCAACTAGGCATCCGACAACAAAATGTGAGGTGCAGACATTTCCAAAAACTCAAAATTGTATTTTATTTATTTATTGATTGTTCAAAAATGGTTACAAATGCTTACTAAAGGAACCTATCACGAAGATGGGCTCTATAAGCTCATGCAGTGAGACGCGAACGCTCTTGTGGGCGTTCTACTTCATGTTCATCATTTGCATCATATCCGCACTACAATTCTTCGTGGATTCGGTGCCCTTGACAACACACATCGAACCAGAAATAGTCTAACAGTCCTTCGACGAACCAATTCGTTAAATAAGATGTTTTCGGTATTCAGTAATTCATTGAGTAAGGTAAAATAGATGTCGATGGTGTCCTCTTGGGTTCTGACCTTAATAGAAGGTTTCTCGTAACACTCTCGGCATAGGAAATGTATGACATGTACATGCTTGAAAGCCTCACAAACATGGCTCGCTTTGAAATGCACAAGTGCTCTTGGTGGTAAGAAATATAAGGTAGATGGCATGGTGGCCTTACTGATGAGATCCTCCATGCAGGTCACGCAAGCTCCTTGCTGACATGGCTCCACGTGATGTACACAAAGAAATGCAAAACTATTTTCTTCAATGGGCATTGATTTCCACGCAGGTTAGTTTTCTTGCTCCAAAAAACTCCACGCCAAGGATATGCCAAAACATAGATCACTACTCCAAACACATAGTAGTTTTAATTTACCATGTTGCCAACCACAATTCACTAGTTAAAGAAATAGTTAGTTAGGGCACTACACAAATTGATATACAACAACCAAAAATAGATTCAAAGCAGGTCGCTCAAACACAATCATCAAATGCCAAAGCTCCAAAGAGTGCTTCCACGCAGATTTCGACTAGGAGAAAAACAAAAATGCCTAAGGAAGACAAGGTTGTTGCACTTTGACAGATCTTTGTTGTAGGTCGCTCCACATGCCAAGGAAAGAATTAGAGCTCTGATACCAATGATGGCAGAGATAAGAATGATTTATTCAATGCATAGACAACAAAATAGAAGAGCCATATATAGGTGCGGTAGAGAGAGAGGAAGAGAGGAACAGTTAAATAACTATTCACAAACAAATGAAACTAACAATGTATTAAGCAGCATTAACTAATGCAATAATAGATTACCCTTTGCACTCATTTGGGACTATTTCAATCAGTTTGCAAAGCTTATTGGAATTTTCTATCGATTGTGGGAATCTTTTTTTTTGCTATAAACGTTTGACTCGTTGCTTCGGTTTTGAGCACTTCTTTAGTCAAAGTTGTATGTTTTTGCACTCTAGATGATGGGATTTTCAGTTTTGTAAATGCACTATTTTATAAAGTTCCACATTCTAGGGGTCACTAGTACTCTTGGGTTTTCACACGTAGACACATTATTCGCCGAGTCGACGTCTTGCATTTGTGCACCTTACACTTTTGCTTCTACATCATGGAGAGTTCTCTTTCTAGACTTGAGTGTCATAGGATCACTTTACAGCCTCCACCACTTCTTCTTAGGAGAGGGAACTATTCAGTTTGGTGTGCTTCTATGGAACATTACTTCGCCTACGAGGGTCTTTCACACTTCTTGCTTGGGCCAGTTCCTACACCCACTAATCATCATCATCTTAATGAATTTCTCAACACTTGCGACCATGTTTTTGGTCACATGATGATGCATGTCTCTCCATCTCTCTGGTTTCATGTGGCATACTCAGATCCACCCCACCATGTCTGGAGAATTCTTTAGTCCCTCTATGGATACCCTTCACATACTATCACCTTTGTTGTTGCTTGATCTAGTTGTCTCCTCTTCTTCGTGTGATGACATTTCCACTAAAACAGACTCACATGGTTGTACTTCTAATGATGAGGATTGTGCACCTAGTTCTGATGTTGAGAGTACTACAGAGGACTCTTCTCCTCCTTCTCTCTCTATTCCAGAGAGTGTTGAGACATCCCACATCTCATTAGATATCAAGTAGTCTCCTATTCGGTCTCATACTGATATCATCGCACACACTGCCGCTTCTCCACCTTCGGTGTGTGAGGCCCCTTTCACTCCTCTACCTTTATTTGAATACTCTCACCTATCTAACATCACTCTTCTTTTTGTTGAGCCCCCTCATTGGGACAGTATCTACCGACCTTAGTTGTCTTTTCACTGAGTACACTTGTGATTTACTACGGTTCCTCATCCATATATAGGTATTACGAGGATTTAATCATCTCGTTGTTGGGAGTGTCCCTTCAGGACTCTTATCACTTCATCTTTTCAATACACCTTCATTGATCCACCCTTGCTTGTGGATCCATTTTCTGTTGTAGGGGGATGTTTTTTTGCCTTCACATCAGTTAGACATCCTTTCTACATGTTTTCACCCTTCATACTACTCGCGATTATGCACTCATGACATTACCTTTGGTTTCTTTGCACTCACTTGCTAGACTTATGTCACACTTTGTGGACCTGGACTAAGATTTCTTCATGTGCTACTTTCGGTTTTCTTTTGGAGTGGGCAGACTTCAGCACATCATTTCTTTCCCTCCTAAGGATAAGCACACAATTTGGTGCTAGTGGCTCTCCTTCGATCCATACGCAGAGGATCTCTTCATCGACATTCTTCTTGGGAGACCTCCTAGATCTACAAAGTTTAGATCCATCCATGACATCTTCTGCATTAATCTCATCTCCCTCTTCTTCTCTCTTCTTATTCTTTCAGAGAGAGTGCCTCTTTGTACATGGGTACCTTTCTGAGCTCGTTTATGGCGGACTCATCCTTGGCATCTTTCTTAGATTAGAAAGTGACTTATCTTTTTTGGGAGATTTTCCCACCGGGTTTTCTTCTTTACTCCACTTTTCGAGAGTTTATTGTACATGGGTACCTCATCAGGCTTGTTGTTGAGACCCACTTCTCCTTGTTTTCATCTATGTGTCCACCTAAGCTATGCTTCGGGGGGTGTTGGTGTAGGATATTTACCATGCACATATTTTAAGTACATGGGATTCCTCCACATAGGTGATTCACCATGCTTAGGTGTCCTAGGGTGTCATTATGGCCTTACACACATCATAGAGCGTCATAGGAGTTACATTTGACTGGCTATTCCGGGAATGTAACTCCCACCTCTTGACATGACTACATTTGTGGGGGAGTTACACACCCCACTACTATATGTACACCTTTCATCTTAAGCAATGGAATGGAATAGAGTATGGGATTTGAGCCATTCTTCCCTTAATGCATGCACATTGCTCTCATGGGTGATTTCTTGCTTCGATCTTGAAGCTACATATTTTTGCGGTTGAGTGCAACGTTTTGATGCTCATGGATTCCTTCTAGATCTTCTTCATTCCTCCGACACCAATGAATACACAAAAAGTGAATAACAAAAAAACTATTTACAAAGAAAGACATAGGAGAAATTTACAAAATACCAAACACGCAAGAGACGAAAGCCAAATTTACACGATAAACCCCAAGCTGAGTTATTAAGGAAACATCCATGGTGCAAGATATCAAGATTTTATCAACTTAAGATGGAAAAATTACGTTTGAACTCGTTATGAGCTATTTTGGAACTCCACAAAAAAATACACTTAATTGGTGAACTACAATTAGGATTCCACCTCCTAAAAATACAAAGGAAAAACATTGTTAGAATTTTCCTTCCTAAAACTAAGATCACCTACGAAATGAGTGGGGTGGCAAGCCCCCACACACCATCCCTTCTAGAAGTGAGCTACAAACCGCGCAACAAAGGACTGAAATTCAATTTTTTTGTCATATTTCTAACAATATTTATTGAAATAACAAATTGTATAAACAAGTTGACTTAATATTTAAATCAAACATCATACATTTGTATTTTAGAAGTGATAAAAGGAAAATATTAACTTTGGAAAAGTGAATTGTTCTTAATTAATATATTTAGAATTCTCCCTACAATATAGTTTTTTTGAATTATTCTCTCGTTTCATTTTTATATAAAGAAATGTACTTCACATGTAATTATATATAATTGAATACAAATTAAAATCATACTATTAATTAATTATATAATGATTTAAAAAATTCGACACTTTTCATAAAACAATTATTCATGGTTTCGTTGCATGTCTTATTTACAAATATTACATTATTTGATATTTGTATACAACTGAATTTGATTCAGACCACGAAAACCCACTTTCACTGACCTAATGGGAATATTATACAAAAATAAACGTGATACGATTTGATATGGTAAAGATTAAACAAGGACCCATGAGAGTTGATGGTATTTCTATTGGCCTAAGAAAATCAACATATAATTGAATGAATGTGATTTTATATCAAATATTACCAAAATTTGAACTTTTGTTCTTAAAATATTTATGATTTAGGATGTGCATGTGTTGCATAAGATCAGTACGAAGCACATTTGAACAACAATTTTGCAGGGCTTATAAATATATATAATAGTTAGAACTAACATTTGTTATTATGCAATGTGATTTGTATGGATAGTGTGAATAGAACAATTGACAGATATAAGAAGTCTTGTTCAAAGGAAAGGAAGCGTGAAGAAAGTCTAGATTTAAATACAAAGGTATTTTTATTTCCAAACTTCTACATTATGACTTAAAAGACACGTATAATTTTTTATGTTTTTAATATACTCATACAACTCAATGTTTTCTAAATCATTTAATTATTATTGTATTTATTTTCAAGGGAATGTTATCTATCAACACAAACTTTCTTGTAATCTATCTAAAATTGCAGAGTTTATCAGTCTTAAATGCTTTTAAGCAATGTTAATTATATTATATGAGATTAACTGACGAATGATATTTCAACGCTTGTAGCATTGGGAAATCGAAGTAAATAAGTTGAGACAACAAATTGACATGATAACAAATCAAAAGAGGTGTGTAATGTTGTGTACTACTGTAAATAATATTTGAAATTTCTGAGAAGTTGTACATTATATTATTTAATCTGCAGAAAAAACTAGCTACATATATATCGTCACTTTAATTCTGGTTGAATATTTTCTAATTTTATGGAAAATTATTTGTTCTTGAACTTTGAATAGGAATTTGGAAGGAGAAAATATTTCCTCATTAAGCATCAAAGATCTTAAACATCTTGAGATTCTCCTTGAACGGAGCCTTCTTAATGTGCGATCAAAGAAGGTAAAAAGGGTAAAATACGGAGTTTGTTTTATGTGTTTAGATATTATTTTTTTGTTTTTACAAATATATGTCACTAATTTTTGCTCTATCTATTTTGAATGTTAAGGAGGAATTGCTACACCAAGAAATTGAAGCTATCCGGAAAAGGGTAATGTACATTTAGATAATATTAATTTGAAATAAAGATTATTTTTTGATTTTGATTTTATATTTTATATTTATTAATTTAATATTATTTGGGATTAATTTAAATGGGGAATAAAATTTTCATTAACATTATTAATATTTATTTCGAAATAATCTTACATATAAGTTTTTTTAAAAATTGTGTTACTGGGAACATGTTCTATTAGTCGAGAATCAATTTCTTCATGGCAAGGTAGTGTTTAATATATATATATATATAAAGATATATATATTTTTAAATAATTTTAATGTCTAAATTTAAAATATGATTTACTTTTGTGAATTATTAGATAGCACAATCCCAAATAAAGAAGAGAAATATGAATGCAACATGTTACTTGAAGGGGTTATTTCCTCTGTTGATACCAATATTGTCACAAATGGAAACTTAAATGGAACAATCTACCAAGATTCGGAAGATGATTCAACTACAACGCACACTACCCTTGATTAGGAGGAGGCGGTTAATATATTTAACTTCATTTGTAAATTAAATCTGTATAATACAAGGATGAAACAAATTGTATGATGTTAAATGGAATGATCATTCCAATAATTGTGTGAAGATTTCTAATGTATAATTAAGTTTTCCTAATCTATATTTAAAAGAATTGATGATTGTTAAAATATATCAATCTGGAAGCAAATAAGGTTTAGTTCTCTTTATTTCTATCTAGTAATTAACTTTAAAAAGATAATATTTATATTGTTATAAGGTAGAATGAATGTTTCATTTTTCTAATTGACATATAATTTTCAACTTTTTAAGTATGGCTATCAAAAATAATTGTGATATTTAAAACACTTATATATCTATGTATGTATGTATAAGTGTCTTACTTATTAGGTGCACGGGTATGGTTTATATTGTGGAACATGATCAATATTCACTCTTTCATTTCAAATTTCTTTTACTATATTCATTGGTATTGATAACACATTATTAAGCACATCCTCATTTAAATGAAGAGTAGTAGTGGTGAGTAATTCATTAGGATATTTAAAATGTAGGAATATATTATTTTGAAGCGTAGGTAATTTCAAGTAATGCATAACAAAATTCAAAATGTAAGAATATATATTTTGATTATTGGTGAAAATGGGTTGAGGGGACCCTACTCCATTACAATATTATAATCCCATTGAGAAAAATATATATCAAAGAGGAACACATAGATCCATCCTCTTCCAATGACACAACAAAGAAACAAACAAAAAACAGCAATACATGAAATAATAGAAAAAATTATCCATGAAACCCCTTCCCATGGGATCTTAAATGCATCTTAAGGGCATCATTTACATTTTTCCCTTTCATCTTTTAGCCCACAATAGTCAGCCATCACCTATGTTCATATTTTCATTTTCATTATTTTGAACTAGTATGATGATTTCAATGTTCTCCTTATCCACATTAGCTTGATGCTCCATTAAAACAAGAGGATGGGAAGTGTTTCCAACAAGTGAAACCTTTTCCATAAGGGGAGGAGGAGGAGTGGCCTCCTCATTCTTAGAATTTAAATATATTGCATTCAAGTAGTGAGTTTTTTTATCGGCACTTTTAGATTATAGTTTTATTTTATTATTGGTAAATGGTTTTGAAAGGGAACAAACCTTGAGGTACAAAAGGGCTCAAAAGAAAGATATAAAAAGAGCACACCAAAGGAAACAAATCCTAAAACAACTAGATAGTATAGTTAAAACAAAGGTAGGGGAAACTTGCCAACATGGAGCCAAAACACATCCATCACACAACACAACAATTATACGAGATGCAAAAGAACAACTTCCCAACAATGATACTTGGGTTGGAGGATCGATATTCTTGAAAGTGGATTTTTTCTTTTTGTGCATCATTTTCCATCCAAATAAACCTATAATTATGCACTCTTTTCCCATGACCGTGATTTAAAAAAAAAAACTATTAAACTTTCACATAGAAAAGAAACAAATTAATTTTTTATAAAAAAAAATTGATGAGGGGAAAGTTGGTGGTCAACAGACTAGGCATGTGGATGTTGAGTGAAAATGTGTCTGCAATCTATGACAAGTGCATAAATTATAGGTATTAAATGGATGGCGATGCTAAGTTCATCTCCCTCCATGCATCCTCCTAGCATATGTCAAATCAGGATCTAAAAGAAATATAACATATCCTTAAAGTGCATTAGGCAGGTGTAAATCCTGGTTCTACAAAAAAAATCTTGATTTCCCTCTCCCCCAGGATGGACATGTTGCATTATGAGTTCACAATAATCTTTCCAGCATGTGTTCTTTCTCTTTATATTTTATTGAGAATGGTGGTTGTTTTGGTTAAGGCATTTGAAGTGCGTTCCGTTTATCCCATGTGTGTGTGAAAGTTTTGTCTCTTTCACTCCCCCTACATGTTCCCCTCTTAAAGTTTCCTCCCATTCTATGTCAAAGTGGGACCTCTATAACAGGGTATGGACATCCAACAAAGCATAAAAGATAGAGGAATTTGGTAATATGTTGAAGTTGTAAGCACTCTGGTAAATATGTATGTAAAATGTGGAAGCATTCACTTGGCATGTGAACTATTCAAGCCTCATGGACTACAATCATAATAGGATATACATGAAATGGCTCTATTGAAAAGGATTAGAAACTTTCAAGAAAATTAAATTAGTAGTTGTAAATTGAAATTATTCACGCCTTGCTTACATCCTCCAAATCCATTCCTAAATGGGAGCAAGAAGAGACAAGTAAAGTACTTCTTCAGGTTGTAATAGTTGTGAATAATATGGATGAGGAAAATAGTGAACCCCATAGGCAGAGTTTCCAAGGAGTTGTTGATTTTCTTGCTGCAGAGCTATTCAATCCAAATGCAACATTGATGGGTAGAAAGAATGTGCAGGACATCTCTTGAATTGCTTACCAACAGAGCATGAAGTGAGGTTTCAAAGTTACTTGAGCCTTTATTTCAACCACTATTGTAGCCTTATATTGTGAGTCCTCTTCGTAGTGAGCACATTGAACAACAAATGAATTTGATAGCTTACTCAAACCTGCATCTCTTATGGAAGGACAACCCGACCTTGGTTCTAGATCACCTTAGGTTGGATTTTAGAATCTCTCGTGAGTAAGGTTATAAGTGTGGAGAGTGGAAAAGAGACTTATTTTGAGCAACGAGACTCATTTTGGGAAGGGATATTTGTTGATGAAAGAAGATTATTATTTTAGTTGGAGGAATATATTTTTTTTCATGGCTAAGTGCGATCGGCCGAACCCTAAGTTCAATATCAAAGTTTATTTTATACAATGCATTGTATTTTTCTCATGAAATATGGGGGAGAGAGAGAGAGAGAGAGAGAGAGAGAGAGAGAGAGAGAGAGAGAGAGAGAGAGATGGAGAGAGAGAGATGGAGCTTTGTGGAATGTTGGTTAACCCACCTAGACCACCATTTGCACAAGCCTTGTTTAATCCATGCATTTTCTCCTTACCTTTATCTATTAATTTTTTTATAATTTGGTTATTCATTTGCAATAAAGTAAAAATATTAAACTATTAGATACTCAAACAATTGGACTTTTAACCAGATGACTAGTGCAATCAATTAAACAATACCTCATGATTTTTCTACCAATCACTATTTCACCCTCAACCATGTCATGACCAAAATCTTGTGCATTGTAAAATTGAGTGTGTCAAAATTGGTGCTCATGTCCATTGGTTTTAGCGAGAGCTAGATGAGTTCACTTAAAATACCATTTCTGTCTACGTTGCAAAGTTAGAAAAATGTAATTTCCAGAGACTTGCAAAACAACACTCTGAGCCCCGTAAAGGAGATGTCTAACATCGTAAGTGTTCCTTATTATGTAGAGAGTCACAGAAAGCATTAGCTTGACCTTGTTTTACCATTTTCACTCTCTCCACTACTCCTCCAGGAGCCTTGTTGCTTCAGTTTTTTCACTTTTAGGAAGATACCAAAACTGAAAAGGTGACTATCATTTTGAACCACCATTCGAACACTGAGCAATGAAATGATTATCCACCTTCGCACACCTCTAATATTATTACTAGAAAATTTCTTGGAACCTTCAGTTTTGTGTAAAAACACTCTTCTTGATAGTTTGGAAAAACAATTTTGTAGGCCTCCGATCACAGTTTCACTAGGTAGAGCAATTACGACCAATGGCTCCGAAACTTCTTGTCGTCATTCGAAAACCATTTGTTAGTTCTTAGTCACGTCGAATCTAGTGAATTCTCCATATAAAGGGGAGCTTTTAGGAAGTTTATCGTTGCTCGTTCATCCATCAAATGTAGTTTTGGATGGAGTTTTCTAAGCCCTCGATCTAACATTTGATCATTCATAACTAGGCCAATTACGGTGATGACCTCAAAAAAACTACGCCAATAATCGTAAATCGCTTGTTAGTTTTGAATTCCGTCATTTCTTTTGAATTCTGGTATATAGGTGGACATGAAGGAATTTACCTATCGTGAATATTTTTTTGAGAAGATAGTTTTTATAACGCACTTTCTTAAGAGCCTAAATTGACATTTTTGTAACTAGCGGGAAAATGTAAAAGAAATTTATAGTATCCTATTTAAGTTAGAAAATAATATTAGAAACTTAGTAGCTCTTGTAAATAAATATTTGAAACTCTATCATTTTACATGTTGTGTGAAATTGAACTTTTGGCAAAATAGTGTTTCTCTCTCTCCTTATCTCTTTCTCTCTCCTTAGTTAAGAAAAACGTGAAATGAAATGAAATCAATAAATTTTTCTAACCCTTTCCTTTTGAATACAAATTAGTATTATTATATAAATTGGAAACTAAATACGTTAATTATGTTAGATCTAGGTGGATGTCATGCCAGTGATTTATTGTTGATTTCATGCTCACATGGTTCTGCAAGATGCAAGTAGGATGGCAAAACTACATGGTTATAACTCATTGTGTACTATTGTAATTTATGTATCTTAATGAAAAAAATATATATACGTGCTTTTTTATGTTACAATATAGACTTGTTACTGAAATTTGATAATATGTATGAGATGCTAGTTTTAAGGGTGCTTTGGGAATTATGCATTTAACTATAGGTGTTCTTTTGATCCAAATTTACATATGGTAAAAAGGGGGTCGGATATATATGTTAGGTGAAACGGTAGAGGATTGTTCACATTTTTGGAGTATTGAAGGTTGTATTTATGAATTTTGTAATCTTTTTTTAGATGCTAGTGTTTAAGGAAAATTTTATTTAAATATGGGTGTTATTTGATTCCAAGTTTACTATTGTAATAAATTGGATATTGTGTTAAATGAAATTGAACTTAATATCTTATAGTGAAATTACAAAGTGTGCAATTGATGATTAAAATATCATTTTTGTGTTTCTTACTTTGAAAATGTAATAAAAAAATCTAACGAACCACACAACTCTAGTATAAAATTCATGAATAACTATCCTTCCTATGTGATTCTTGTAACATAGAAAACTAAAAAAACTTAGGATGAACCCAACTATTCACACTCGATAACACCTCCTATCTTAAGTAAATGATATCCCTAGTTTGAGTTTGTCATCGAACCTTTATGATTAGTGGCATCTATCATCACCAATCCAGCACTATGATAATTCTTCTTAAGCAACTCCTCGTGATATGATTATTTACTAATTGACCTTTAGTTTGGTGGATGTAATGCGGAAACAAAACAACAACATAATACAAGAATACCATTATGATAAATTAATGATGACAAATCTGAAATATCAAAATAAATTATAATATTAACATGAAACTGTTACAATCTCACCCATGAGGTACTTCAAGTGTTATTGACTTCACTTGCCTTTCACCAAGACTATGGGAGAAACTTTACAATTACACCTCTTAATGGCTTCTTCAACACACCTTTAAAGTGGCTTCCTTCACACACTTCCTCAATATTTCTCACTACTTCCTTCTATGCTAAATGAGGGGGGTGGCCTCTCTATTTATAGAACTTCCAGGCTTATCCATCTTATCTCTAAGATAGGATAAGAAATCCACTCTGACGAATCATATTCCATACCTTAACTCTTATCTGTACATGTAAGCTTATTTGTTAAGATAAGATAAACCTTATCATTTTACATGGGTTCCACATTTTTAGACTTTTTACAAATAAAATACACAAAATATTTATGACCTCACTCCTTGTCTTTATTTAATAAAATATTTCTAATTCCTAATCATGTAGACCCTACTTCTCTAATTACCCAAACTTTGACATTTTAACATTACCGAACCACTTACGACAAATATTTACTTTTTACAACATTCCTATTGTACTTTGGTATTCTAGTACTCCACATTATTGGTGGCACCGTACTGATGGCGCCGTTATCTTCTATCAAACGCTACTACTAATTATACTTAACAACATCCTATTCCTAATACATACATTAATGAAATAGAAATTACGGAGGAAAATTTTAGTGTCGACATCTTCCCCCTTCCTAGCTTCTACTCCGTCCTCGGAGTAGACTACTCTAGTGCTTGGAAAATCTTCAACTTGTCATGGTTGACCCATTTCGTAATGGGAGTGCCATCCAATTCCTGAGTTGGTATGTACCATTTTCATGCAATTTCTTTATTTTGTAGGGCCCCATCCATTTTGGAAGAAATTTTCTCTGTCTTCTTTTTTTGTATCTGGAATCATATACTAGAACCAAGTCATTCACATGAAATGGAGACCACCGGATCTTTTGATCAAAGTATTCCTTCTGCTTCATTTTCTTCTTATGGCTTGTATCATTTGCTATTTCTCTCATTTCCTCCAGCAAATGAAGATGTACCAACCTTTCTTTTACTGAATCACTTTCATCCATCCTTTCATTTTTCATAACTCTCACAGTGGGAATATCAAACTCAATAGGAAGAACTGGATCAATGCCAAACCAGTGAAATGGGGAGTATCATGTTGCTTTGACTTTGATGTTGCCCTATATGCCCACAATCTGCATGAATCCTTTTATCCCATTTATGTACCTGCAAGGCTGCATCTTTTGCTAGAATTTGACCACAACACAAAATTTGTTCGTTCCACCTATCCATTTGTGCTTGGCTTGTATGTTGTTGCCTTCACGTGCTTAATAGAAAACTATTGACTAGGGCTTCTACCACCTCATTAATGAAGTAGATTCCTTGATCTATTATAATTTCTAATGGGCAACCAAATCTGGTGACAATGCGTTCATACATGAACCTTTCCACTTCATCCATGGAAGTTGTAAGCTTCAACCCACTTGGTTAAATAATGCACTGTGAGCAACTACAATATACTTATTTTGGCGTGATGTAGTTGGAAGTGAACCTACAATGTCTATTCCCCACTTTTCAAAGGGACCAGGGAAGAATATGACATAATGGAGTGATGAAGTCTTATGGTTACCATGTGTTTGAAAAATATCACATGTCTTACAATAATTATAACAATCTTTAAAAAAGTGGGCGGTGATAACTCGCATCCAAGATCCTTCTTGTTGTAAGTTGTCAGGAGAAGTGCCCTCCACATGTACCATTGTGGAATTCTTCTAGCATTTCCTCCCCTTGATCACGTCCAACTACCCTCTTGTCTATCCATCGAGTCCTATTCGAAATAATACTCCATGCGAGAATAGAATATGGATGACTGCTTTGAGTAATCTTTCTCTTAGTCTTTGCATTGGCACCATCGGAAACTTGAATTCATTCAGATAATTCCAAATATCTATGTATTCACTAGGGATTGTGTCAAGGATAACAATCTTTGCATCGGGAAATCATCATCATCACAAGATGATCCTAAACCATCATAGGCTCGAGAGAGTGCATCTGCATTGACATGCTTCTTTCCTGGCCTATCTATAATATCAAATTCAAACTCTTGTAGCAAAATTATCCATCTTGCTATCCTCCCTAATGGGTTAGGCTTATTTACAATATATTTTAGAGCCTAATGATCTATTACAACTAGAAATTTTTTCCCTAGCAAGTAATTTCTAAACTTCTTTACAACAAAAATGATAGCCAGAGCCTCTTTTTTAGTTACAGTATAATTTACCTCAGCACTGCTCATTTGTCTGCTCCCAAAGTAAATTGGATGTTCATTCCCATTTTCATCCTTTTCGCTCAAAGTACTTCCTAGTGTTGCATCTGAGGCATCAGTGTACACAATGAATGGCTTGCTCCAATCTGTATTCTTCAAAAGCGAGTGAAGACACGGGGCTTCCTTTAATTGTCCAAAAGCTTCATGCGCCTTATTTCTGGTTCATAAGTAACATCCTTCTTCAAGAAGCTGGGTTAGTGGCATGCAATCTTTGAGAAATTCTTGATGAACCTTCTATAGTAACCCATGGCCTAAAAATGATCTCAACTTACTTCTATTAAGAGGAAATGGTAAATCTTTGATTTTGAAACTTTATCGGGATCGGTACCAATACTAGTCTCTAGATACTGACATGCCCTAACAAAAACGCCTTTAGAACATCCAAAGACACACTTTGTAGGGTTTAGTGAGGCTTGTGCTTCATCTAACCTTTGAAATGCTATCTCCATTTAAGTGCAGGTGGTCAACTTGCTCCCATAGATGCAAAAATCATCCGAAATACTCGATGAAGGACGATGTAGGGTTCGAACACCCTATTCATCAAATCTTTGGAATGTTCTTTGGAGCATTACACAACCCAAAAGGCATAACTCTATAAGAAAGTTCCCAAGGAGTTGGTGAATGTGGTCTTGACTAATCTTTCTCTATTATACGAACTTGGTTGTAGCCGCTATATCCATCGGCAAAACTATAGCACTCTGGCGGCTACTTCATCCAAGATCGATCGAAAATGGAAGAGGGTAATGATCCTTCTTTGTTGCCTTATTGAGCTTCCTATAATCAACACAAATCGTAGCTTCCCATTATTTTTTATTGAGATCATAATGGGAGAAACCCATTCTGAATTCTCCACAGCAAATATGAATCTGCATCAAGCAACTTATCTATTTCTTCTTTTACAGTCTTGGAAAAATTAGGTTCATTCTACATGGCATTTGCTTTATGGGCTTAGCACCATCTACCAGCTCAATAGAATGTTCTACCCAACTTACTTCACGGAGTTCCTTGTAATCAAAAGTGAATAGGTGTATGTACCTTTGAAAGAGTGGAGGTAGGATTCCTTCTCGACTCTCCATCACAAAGCATCACCAATCTTTATTTGTTGGAGACGATCATCAACTTCTTCTTGAGATAATTTTATGGGGTCATGAGTTGGTGTGTGGAAGGATATCCACGAAACATCAACCTCACTTTCTTCATCTTGGTGTCCACTTCTTTGGTACTAGAGTAATCGAGAGGATGTCCAATCATCGGTTTCATCACTTGAATCCTGAGGTTCTGCCTTATGATGTCGAGGATCACATTTATCTTCACCCTCTCTCTGCCACATCCAAGTGTCATGAAACCTTCATTCCAGTAGTTTCTTGCATGAACTCTCCTTAGCCATGGTCTTCCCGGTAGCATTGGAAACAGTGTACCTTTTTCATCACTGAAAGTCTAACACACATACAACACCCATAATAGATATTGCTACATTTGAAACTACACCTTCTTGTTTAGTTTTCCTTTATTTAATGACCTTAACATAAGTGTTAAAGGGCGATCAATTTTAAACCCAACATTTCATTACAAACTCGGTCATTACATTAATTGCAGCACCTCCATCAACTAAGACATCATGAATTGAAATGCCATTACATAATACCTCGGCTTGTGGAGCATAGGGATGCCTCTGCCTCTACCTCTAAAGCAGGGGACCTCAACCTCCTTCCTTCTTCGAGCATTGAGTCCACCTCACATGACTCCCACCTCTTCTCGAAGACATAGCCAAGAGTTGACCATATGTAATATTTGCATGCCTTTTGGACAGATCTTCCAAGATGGAGTATGGTCCTTACCCTGTGAAATCAGAAAATCCTGTACACCCAACTTTCTTCTCCTATGTTTCTTACTAGTTTCTTCTTTCATCTTCTTAGGATTATTTCCATCTTGATTATCTTTTTCTTTCTTTCTTTTTTTACAAACACATCTACTTCATTATTTACTGCTCTTATCTACTACATCAAAAGAATTCACGGGTGCTTTTCCTTTATCATTATCTCCTTTACCGGATGTAGAAGCTCTATCTGGACAATTATACTTATAATGACCCTTTTTATAACAACCATAACAAAAACTTGAAATATTTCTTTTTGGACCTCTATCTCCTCCTGAGAACTTAATTCCTTTCCTTAAAGAAGATTAATAGTTAACTAACCCATCTTTTGAGCGAGATCTTCATACTCGGTAGATGTATTAGGAGAAATATTTGTGCTCACCGGGAGTGGTTGTGGATTCGGGACCAAAGGTCTTTGGTGTAGGCTCTACTTTGCAACAATTTCTTTGGGCTCCTCTTACATGCTTTCTTCTTGCCTTCTTGCGATCTCCTTTACTTGTTTGATGGTAGGCAGGTGGTCATAATTCACTCGTTTTCTGATCTCTCGGCTTCATCCCAAGAATGAAGTGCTTACTGGAGGAGATTATCCACGCCATTCATCAACCCATCCGCTAGTCCTTCCTTCCGGATCGGGCATCGAGCTTCCTCCTTAGCTCTAGCTTTTGAACATGAGCATGATGATAATCCCTTAATAAATCCTTCATGAGAAAACTTTCTGTTGTTAATAAATCCCATGAAAACTTTTTAAATCCCATGAATTTTTCACATTATCACCTAGTGTTTCAAACCACCTAAGTGCTTAACCATCCAAAAAAGTAGGAAAAAAATTCAGTCCATTGTTCCCTTTTATGAGGCCATTACAAATACAAGATCGCTTAAACTCTTGAATGAAAGAAGAAGCATCTTCATTAGATTGAGCTGAAAAAACAGAATCTTTCCCATTTTCAATAGTAACCACCATGAAATACCACCCCACAAGTACTGATCAACAAGACTTATGTGCACAAATAATTAGAATCACTTTGTAATAGAAAGTGACTTTACACCTTTCTACGGTAAAATATAAATGACCACAGTAAACTATGGTAAAACTTGACTTCTGCGGTATGCGACTTTCTTGTGGTAAACACTATTCACGGTAAAAGTGAAGTTATTGCGGTAAGTACTATTCACGGTAAAAGTGACTTTATTGCGGTAAATACTATTTCACAAGCAAAAATGACTTTATCATGGTAGCTACTATTCACGGTAAAAATGACTTTACCATGGTAACTACTATGCACGGTAAAAACAAGGTTACCCTCAATTGATTTTTGACTAAGTGGGAATATCTCTTTAGAAAATCCACCAACAAGGAATGGTTCAAACAGCGGAACCAAAATGTCATCACCAATCGGCACTATGATAATTCTTCACCGGGAACTCCTCGTCTTTATGATTATTTACTAATGCCTGACCTTTAGTTTGGTGGATGTAATCTGGAAACAAAACAACAACATAATACAAGAATACCATTGACTATGATAAGACAGGAATGATGACAAATTTGAAATATCAAAATAAATTATAATATTAACATGAAAACTTTACAATCTCACCCATGAGGTACTTAGTGTTATTGACTTCACTTGCCTTTCACAAGACTATGGGATAAACTTTACTGATTACACCTCTTAATGGCTTCTTCAACACACCTTTAAGTGATGGCTTCCTTCGCACACTTCCTACAATATTTCTCACTACTTCCTTCTATGCTAAATGAAGTGGCCTCTCTATTTATAGAACTTAGGCTTATCCATCTTATCTCTAAGATAGGATAAGAAATCCACTCTGACAATCGTATTCCATACCTTAGCTCTTATCATGTACATGTAAGCTTATCTGTTAACATAAGATAAACCTTATCATTTTACATGGGTTCCACATTTTTAGACTTTTTACAAATAAAATACACAAAATATTTGTGACCTTACTCCTTGTCTTTATTACGATATAATATTTCTAATTCCTAATCATGTAGACCCTACTTCTCTAATTACCCAAACTTTGACATTTTAACATTAGGACCACTTACGACAAATATTTACTTTTACAACATTTCTATTGTACTTTGACTATTACCTCACTCCACATTATTGGCGGACATTGACGGTGCCGTTATCTTGTATCGAGATCTTTCTACTACTAATTATACTTAACAACATCCTATTCCTAATACATACATTAATGAAATAGAAATTACGGAGATGTGGTCAAACATTATCAAGAGTATGTGGTTCCCGCCTAGGTTTGAAATTTTTTGTGTAGTAAAGAGAATTTGATTTTATTAAGGTAGAACTCTAATGTGAACCTTAACCCCCTTAAAATGATGAAATGCTCCATATTTCTCTCTGAATTGTCCTATTATGTATTGGATGTATGATGTGAAACTATGAGATCATTTCTTAGATATAAAGCCCCTAAGACATGGACTAGTGGTCTCATTGAGGATTTAAATTCCCCCTTAACAAAATGGTTATATAATTTAGAACTAAAAAGCATATGAACTTAGTCAGGGAAAACCCTCTTGAGTTGGAAGAAAATAATACTTAGGAAACCTAACCTAGAAATAAAGTAAGAAGTATGTTTCCATGTTAAGTTCCTTCAAATCAATAACTAACTATCTAAAAATAACTATAATAAAACTATAATTGATGTTTTTCCTTGGGAAGTGTTATCGTGAGATGTTACTCCATGGGTTAAGTGAAACATGATCTTCATTGTAATGTGATAAACCCTCTTGCTTTGGATAAAGAACCTAATTTCTTATAATACTTATTGTGTACTAACTCAATTATAAATTTATAAATGAATGAAATAAACTTGACCTAAATCCTTATAAAAAAATAGTAAACTTCACATTCTTTGGACTTACACTTGTTCCTGTTTTGTAACAAAGGTATGATATAAGATCAAGATGCATGCCCTTAGGAGTGAATCTTAGGGATAAGACCTAGTAGCCATTTGTGGGTATGTAATTAGCCTTATTTGAAACTAATCACCTTATTAACAAATGAGTTAATTAAACAAATAATGGAAATAAGATAGATGAACCTTATTTAATGAGATATACCATAAGTTAAATGTTAATCAATATAAAGAAAATATAGCAAAACAAAAAAGTACTATATGATTCTCACATTATGAGACCTCCTACAACTTAAGTCAAAGAGAGAAACAAGATTTTATTAAATGTGTAACCCTAAAATATCGTGTCGTGGGACATTATCTATAGGTGTATATTGTAGTTGAATTGTTATGTTATGGCTTGGAAAAAAGAAAGTAAGGGTTGTTCTTGATATGTGTCATGTGTTTTCATGTTATCTATGTGGGTTAATATTTTGAAAAAATAGCATGTGTTGCATGTAGTCCTAAGTGATCTCTTGTAGTGTCATATGTTCTGAAATGTAAGTAAAAAATATTATTCTAGTATTTCACTGTTGTAATTTGTGTGTAAAATATGGGCATTACACTTGGTATCAGAGTAGAGGTTCATGCTCTCAAACCTTTGGGACATATTGGAGTAGTGATGATGTTGCATGATGGTGGTGGATATTGGAAGAGTAATGTGATATATGTTGTAATGTGAACAACGTTGTAATTGTGATATTATGAACGCACATGTTGTGCATGTCACTTAGTGCGTATTTGTTATCATGTTGATGTGATTGTGATGAGAGTATTCACTCTCCTTTTGTGGATTCTATTAATAGTTCATGTGTGATGTACCACCTTGTTATGTGTGATATTAAGGTGTATTGATGTATTACATGAAAAATTGGTGTAAAGTGAATTGGATTGTATCGTGATGTCACCACCGTATTGTGATGAATCGTGTGTGTTACTATGTTATATTGTGATTGACTATATGATGTAATGTTAGTCATTATGTTCAACATACATATAAATCATGTAATATTTGATGTTCATTTCATGAATTAGGGACATATGATGATAGTATGACCCTATTGTGTAGTACTTGCACTTTGAGAGCATTATGTGGAAACGTGATGTATTGTAACCCGTAAATGTAATGATTATGTTATACCATGTATATGTACCATGTGTAATACGTTATGGTTAATGTGTGTGAAGCACCATAATGTTAGTGATGTAGTTATGTGTTATGTTGTGAACCCTATGCTAAATGACCCTATGGAAATCGAAAAAGGTGTATGTTTGGAGTGAGGAAATGTCTAACGTTGACTAGTCACTCAAGCCGAAAGTACGAGATAGGAAGTGGAGTCTTACATAGGATGAAAACCCACTTTTGTTCATTTGGTATGTATGGAACTTGATTAACGGGTTTCATGTATATTGTGTTTGGAGGACACCTTAGGCTTAGTAGATGGAAACTTGTACTCTTTTCTCTGTCCCTATATGGTTATCGTATGGATTCAACCTAAGTGCAGTTACGACTATGTTGAGCCTTGTTGAAATGTTGGTAGATGATTCAGACATACATAATAAAGTTTTATTATTCGATATGTTGTTTAACGAGCTGAGGCTCAATGTATGAGAACCAACAACTTGTTGAGTACCCCTTTGTTGGTCGTTTATGGAAACATAATGATCCTAATGTGCTATTCATATATACGTATTTTATTTGTAAATTGAGCATTTTCTCGTTTCTTTCAAGAACCAACAATTTTCTTGATTGATATGTTTTTATATTTTTGGCATTTTATTTGGTTGTTGCACTAACATGTAGATTTATGCACTAACTATGGCTATTTGGCCATTTTTTTCTTAGATTTAAATTTTTTTTTAAGTTTAAAAGTTTTATAGCCTAGCCCAAGGCTTGATATTTTTTCCACTTGGCATTTGAAATGGATTGTTATGTTGGTTCTAATTTTGTAATGTGTGGAATAGGGTCATGAGATTCACCATGGATTGGTGGAGCATATGGACCCACTTTCGTTGTATTGGGGTATGCCCCAAGGAGTTACAAGATAACTAGCGGGTTGTTGAACCATGATTTATTATGTCACTTGGGTTAGGGGTGTCTGGACTCTATGTGCCTAGGGCCATAGGGTGACCGACCTCTTTTGTGGAGCTAAAAAGAAAAATTTATCTTTATTTTATTTCTTCAGGGAGGCATAAGAGATTTGTGTGTGTATGATTGATGCTTGGAAGGTATATGGAGTTGTTTTGTGATGGTTTGGGAGGTATATATATGATACTTTGGATATTTTCTATGATACTTTGGGAGGTATATATATGGTGTTGTTTTGTGATGATTTTGGAGGTACATGTAGTTGTTTCATGATGCTTTTGAGGTATATGGAGATTGTTTTGTGATACTTTATGTCACTTGGGTTAGGGGTGTATGTACTCTAGGTGCCTAGGGTCATAGGGTGACCGACATATTTTGTGGAGCTAAAAGGAAAAATTTATCTTTATGTTATTACTTGAGGGAGGCATAAGAGATTTGTGTGTGTGTCTCGATTGATTCTTAGGAGGTATATGGAGTTATTTATTGAAGCTTTGGGAGGTATATGGATATTTTTTGTTATACTTTGGGAGGTATATGGATTTTCCTTGTGATTATTTGGGAGGTACATTTAGTTGTTTCATGATGCTTTTGGAGGTATATGGAGATTGTTTTTTGATACTTGGGAGGTATATGAAGATGTTGTTGATGCTTTAGGAGGTATATGGTGTTGGTACTTTGATTTATGTGACTCGTGTTAGTTTGGTCATGTTTTTTATGTTGAGGATTGATGCTCCTCGTTATGGGTAGGCTTTGACCCCTTTAGACATTATGTAACTACAGTTATTGTTTCAAGTTGTGTGAAACCTTTATATGTGTACATGTTGGGAATTCCATGTTGTTGTAGCATGCTTATGTTATGAGTACATTTGTATGAGGATCACGTGTGTGAAAAGTAATACGTTGTGAGAGCTATGTATGTTCTTTCCATGGTTCAGTTAAGTTCTTGTGATGTGATAGATTGTGAAGGTGCATATAAAGATGTCTTGTGAACCATTAGTGTTTGTTTTTTTTATTTTTATGCATTGTGATGTCAGTTTCTATTAGACACCCACAAAAAAATCAAATCTTAAAACAATGAAATATTAAGATCTTGATATTAACAAAAAAATTTTGTTAAGTGAAAAGAGTAATTAGGTAATAATTTAAACTAAAAACTATCAATCTTCACAGAACATTAATAACTTTCCAAACTTTTCTTCTTCCTTATAGTCACACTTTTGCAACAAGTATCATTTGCTAGAGACATGGGTCGTGATTGTTTCCTACTTACTTGTGAGTACTCTCTTCTAATATCTTATCTTTTATCGCACATTGAGGATGATACTTTTATAAGGGGAGAGGAATGTAATGCCCCACTCTTTTCCCATGACCACGATTTTAAAAAAATATTAAAATTTCACACAAAAAAGAAACAAATTATATTTTTATAAAAAAATAAAGTATGAGGGGAAAATTGGTGGTCAACAGACTAGGCATGTGGATGCGTTGAGTTAAAGGTGTCTGCAATCTTTGACAAGTTCAAAAATTGCAGCTATTAAATGGATGGTGATGCCAAGTTCATCTCTCTCCATGAATCCTCCCAGCATATGTTAAATCAGGATCTAAAATAGATATGAGATATCCTCAAAGTGCATTGGGTAGGTGTAAATCCTAGTTCCACAAAAAAATTCCTTATTTTTCCCCTCCCAGATGGGCATGTTGCATTATGTTAGGAATGTTTCTTTGATAGTGAATGAATTTGGAATTGTTGAAGTGCTTTGACCCAATGAAAGAACGAGACAACCCTGTGTGTGGAGAAATTTGTAATTATAATAAGGGATTTACTTGATTTGTATTTGTTTTTGTAACTAAATCAATCCCAATAGTTACGAGATGAAAGGAAAGCTCTTTTTCTATGCTTTTTCATTGCATGCGGGAAAGAAGAAGAATATCGAGGATAAAGGGCATGTAATGTCCAATGAAATTTATTTCACATTTTATCACACTAGAAATGTGTGGAAAAAATATATCGAGCAAGTGTTCCTTCTCTTTATATTTTATTGAGAATGGTGGTTTTTTGTGAAGTCATTGGAAGTGCCTTCTTGTTTATCCATGTGTTTCTATAATTTATTTCTCTTTCACTCCCACTACGTGTTCCCTTTTAAGTTGTCCTCTCATCCTGTGTCAAAATGGGACCTCTGGAACAGGGTATAGACATCCAACAAAGAATAAAAGATAGAGGAATTGTGTAAGATGTTTTAGGTTCAAGCGCTCTCAGTAAATATGTATGTAAAATATGGAAGCATGCTTGGCATGTGAACTATTCAAGCCTCATGGACTACAATGATAACAGGATAGGCACGAAATGGGTCTATTGAAAAGGCTTAGAAACTTTCAAGAAAATGCAATTAGAAGGTGTAAATCCAAATTCCTCACACATTGCTTACATCTTCCCAGTTTGTGCCTAAATGGGAGCAAGAAGAGACAAGTAAAGTACTTCTATAGCTTAAAATAGTTGTGAATAATGTGGATGAGGTAAATAGTGAACCTTATAGGTAGAGTTTCCAAGGAGTTGTTCATTTTCTTGTTGTAGAGCTATTCAATCCAAATGCAACATTGATGGGTAGAAATAATGTGCAGTGCCATGTCTTGAATTTCTTGACAATAGAGCATGAAATTAGGTTTTGAGTTACTTGAGCCTTTATTTCAACCACTATTATAGCCTTTTATTGTGTGTCCTCTTCGTACTGAGCACATTGAACAACAAATAAATTTGATATCTTACTCAAACTAGGAATGTATTGTTGAAGGAGAGCCTGAACCTTGTTTTTGGATCACCTTAGGTGGGATTTGAGAATATCTAGAGAGTAAGGATTAGGTGTGGAGAGTGGACAAGAGACTGATTTTGAGCAATGAGACTCATTTTGGGAAGGGATAGTTGTTGACAAAGGAAGATTGTTGTTTTAGTTGGAGGAATATTTTTTTATCACCTAAGTGTAGTTAGCCTAACCCTAAGCTCAAGACCAAAGTGTATTTTGTACAATGCATTGTATTTTTGATGAAATATCTCTTGCAAGTGGGAGAGAAGATAGAGAGAGAGAGAGAGAGATAATTGGAGCTTCGTGGAATGTTGATGAACCCACCTGGAGCACCACTTACACAATTGTTTGTGGTCTCATTTAATCCAAGCATTGTCTCCTTACCTTTATCTCTTATAATTTTTGTATAATTTGGTTATTCATTTGTAATGAAGTAAAAATATTAAACTATTAGATACTCAAACAATTGGAATTTTAACTAGATGACTAGTGCAATCAATTAAACAACACCTCATGATTTTTCTACCAAATCACTATTTGACCCTCAACCATGTCATGACCACAACCTCATGCATTGTAAAATTGAGTGTTCAAAAATGGTTCCCATGTATGTTGGTTTTAGCAAGAGCTATATGAGTTCACTAAAACAAGAATTTCTTTCTACCTTGCAAAGTTAGAAAAATTCAATTTCTAGAGACTTGCAAAACAACACTTTGAGCCTCATAAAGGAGATTTCTAAAGTTGTAATTTTTCCTTATTATGTAGAGAGTCACAAAAATAATTAGCTTAACCTCATTTTACCATTTGCACTCTCTCCACCACTCCTCTAGGAGCCCTATTGCTCTATTTTGCACTTTTAGGAAGATGCCAGAACTGAAAAGTTCACTATCATTTTGAACCATCTATTTGAACACGAGAAATGAAATCCTTATCCACCTTCACAAACCTCTAATAATTTTACTAGAAAATTTCCTTTATCCTTGATTTGGGGAAAAATATTCTTCTTGATAGTTTGGAAAAATCATTTTCTAGGCCTCAATCACGGTTTGACTAGGTCAAATTGGACCAATTACAATTGGTGGCTCTAGAAAACATGTCACCATTTGAAAACTATTTATTAGTTTTCAGTTCCATCGACTCTGATGAATTATACATCTATAGGGAACTTTTAGGAAGTTAATTATTTCACGTTCATCCAACGAATTTCAATTTTTGGATGGGTTTTTCTAGCCCTCGACCTACCTTTGGTCATTTATAACTAGGTCAATTACGAGTGATGGCCTCAAAAACTAGATGCCAATCGTGAAATGCTCATCATTTTCGAATTATGTTAGTTCTATTAATTCCTGGTATATAGGGGGACATGAAGGAATTCTCCCCTCACGATTTTTTTTTGAAGACATTTTTTAACGCACTTTCTTAGCCCCATAACCTAAATTGAACATTTTTGTAACTAGCAGGAAAATGTAAAAGAAAGTTGTAGGACCCTATTCAAGCTAGTAAACCATCGTGGAAACTTACTAACACTTTTAAATAATTATTTGAAAATCTATCATTCGAAATGTTGTGTGAAATTGGACTTTTGGCAAAATAGTGTTTCACTCTCTCCTTATCTCTTTCTCTCTGCTTAGTTAAGAAAATAAGTGAAATGAAATGAAATCAATGCATGTCTCTAACCATCTCCTTTTTAATGCAAATTATTATTATGTAATTGGGAAAATAAAAATGTTAATTATGATAGATCTAGGTGGATGTCATGCCAACAATTTATCATTGATTTCATGCTCACATGGTTTTATAGGATGCAAGTAGGACGATGAAACGACGTGGATGTAACTCATTGTGTATTATTGTAATTTATGTATGTTAATGAAAAATATATATACATGCATTTCTATGTTACAAGTATAGACTTGTTACTAAAATTTGGTAATATGTATGAGATGCTAGTTTTAGGGGTGCTTTGGGAATTGTGCATTTAACTATAGGTGTTCTTTTGATCCAAATTTACATATGGTAAAAAGGGGGTTGGATATATATGTTAAGTGAAATGGTAGAGGATTTTCACATTTTATGGAGTATTGAAGGGTGTATTAGTGAAGTTTTGTAACCTTTATTTAAGATGCTAGTGTTTAAGGGAAATTTTCATTTAAATATGGGTGTTATTTGATTCCAAGTTTAGTATTGTAATAAATAGGATATTGTGTTTAACTAAGTTGAATTTAATATCTTATAGTAAAATTACAGTGTGCAATTAATGATTAAAATATCGGTGTTGTGTTTCTTACTTTGAATAGGTAATAAATAAATATAACGAACCAATCAACTCTAGTATAACATTCATGCATAACTATTCTTAATTGTGATTCTTATGACATAGAAAACTAAAAAAAAATTAGGATGAACTTAAATTTTCACACTCTATGAAACCTTCTAGATTAATTAAATGAGATCCCTAGTTTTATTTTGTCATCATAACCTTTATTCTTAGTGGCATTGTCATGAACCCGACGAATAGAAACGATGTGGTAAAAAATTATCTAGAGTATGTGGTTCCCCTCCTAGGTTTGTAAATCATGTGTGTAGTAAGGAGAATGTGATTTTATTAAGGTATAAATCTAATGTGAACCATAACCACCCCTTAAAATGATGAAATTCTCCATCTTTCTCTCTCTCAATTATCTATTATTATTGGATGGATGATGTAAAACTATGTGATAATCTCTTAGAGATAAAGCCCTAAGACAAGGACTAGTGGTCTCATTAAGGATTCAAATTCCCCATTAACAATAAGGTTATACAATTTAGAACTAAAAGGAATATGAACTTAGTCATGGAAAACCCTCTTGAGTTGGAAGAAAACAATACTCAGGAAACCTAACCTAGAAATAAAGTAAGGTACTATTTTTCCATTTGTATTTCCTTTAAATTGGTTAGTAACTATCATAACATAACTATAATAAAACTATAATTGATGTTTCTCCTTGGGAAGTGTTATCGTGAGATGTTATACCATGGGTTAAGTGAAACATGATCTTCATTTTAGTGTGAATAAACCCTCTCACTTTGGATAAAGAACATAATTTCTTATAATACTTATTGTGTACTAACACAATTATAAATTTATAAATGAATGAAAGAAACTTGACCTAAATCCTTAAACAAAAAAGAAAGTAAAATTCACATCCTTTGGACTTACACTTGTTCCGTTGTGTAACGAAGGTATGATATAAGATCAAGATGCATGCCCTTAGAGTGAATCCTAGGGATAAGACCTAGTATATGAGTGTGTGTGTGTAATTAGCCTTATGTGAAACTAATTACCCTATTAACAAATGAGTGAATTAAACAAATAATGGAAATAAGGTAGATTAACCTTATTTAATGAGATAATCCATAAGTTAAACGTTAAGCAATATAAAGGAAATATAGCAAAAGGAAAAAGTATTATATGATTCTCACATTATGGGTCCTCTTAAAGCTTAAGTCAAAGAGATAAACATGATTTTATTAAATGTGTAAACCTAGAATATCGTGTCATAGGACCTTATCTGTAAGTGTATAATGTAGTTCAATTGTTATATTTTGGCTTCTAAACAAGAAAGTAAGGGTTGTTCTTGATGTGTGTCATGTGTTTTTATGTTATCTATGTGGGTTAATGTTTTGCAAAAATAACATGTGTTACACGTAGTCCTAAGTGATCTCTTATAGTGTTATGTGTACTACAATGTAAGTAAAAAATATTATTTTGGTATTTCATTGTTGTAATTGTGTGTATAAAATATGGGCATTAGAAAAACCTCCTCGATTCGAAGAATAAAATCAATAGTATCAATCGACATATATGTTCTTTGTCCTCAAGAAAATAAGGAGGGATATTTTCCATATCTTCTATACACCCAAGTGATTCAACTTTTGTATTCTTCACATTTCCTCCAATTGGAAATTATTTAAGGGTCATTTCTAGAAACAATTTTTCCACATCATTTGAATCTTTACTTGAATCCAAATCCTCCTTGGAATCAAAAACCAAATGTTTAGGAAGGAAAATTTTCCACCAATTTTTCTTATCATTTTTATACTTTTCCATCCCACATTCAAAGTAGTATGTCCTAAAGAGAAGTAAATTCTACACCTGAAAGGTAGTGTAGAGACCAAAATTAGGTCACACTCCCTTGGTCCCCTTTTGAATAACCAACTTAAACACATTCACCTAAACATGACCCTTATACCCCACATTAATATTAATTTAACTATATATAATTAAATTAATACTCATCCTCACTTCATTCATTATTTAATTACCTCAATTAAAACCAATTTCCACCTCACCCCACCACCTCACCTAGACACCTCACCATAGACCTATTCATAACATGCTTCCATAACTAACTAAGACTTAGCCCTACTTACCTTAATGAACTAAGACTTAGTACAACCCTAAAATCACATGCCTATTCTCCCTCTAACCACTTTCTCACGTATCTAAGTGCAACGTTCCATTTAGACTCGACACAAATGAGAAAAATTTGGGAAAAGATAGCCAAGATCTGACTATTTTAGGTAACCTAGGATATCCCACCTTAACCAACATCGGTCAACCCGAAACCAACATCGGTCACCCTAAACCATCATCGGTTACCATATAACCATTTTGGTAACCTTGTTTGAGAGGTTAGACACATTCTCAAGTTTTAGAGAAAAGGAGATTTTCTTGCAAGTAAGAACCAAAGCTCTTTCACACATCCAGATACATCACCAACATAACCATTGATTAGAAGGTTTTTACATTCACAGAGCACTCCGGGAAGCACTAACATGACGTTGATGGCCATTTCACTGATCAACCATCACCACCACCCATCCATTAGACCTACACAATAGTAAGTGTGTCTCTAACCTACATCACTTCATTTCCATTCAGTTTATAAAGTTCTTCACCTTTGTTTATCAATCATCAAGTTATATTTTCACCCCACCACTATTTCCTTCTATGAACCCGACCATTCCCATCACTCATAACCATTTTAATCACCTATTTCCACTCCTGAGCACCTCTGAATATTCCCAACATCTCCCAGACCTAAACCAACTCCTCACCATCGCTGATCTAGTCTCAGAAAAATCCCCAAAACCATGAACTATTGAGTTATTACCAGCCCATAGTAACCATCATCGGTTCTTACTAAATCATCATCGTTCAACCGGACCGACATCGATCTCTATATTTCGCAAGTCCTGTTAATACTAGATCCAAATAACACTTTTTAAGTGATTCAAGTTATGCATAATCGACCCCCGACTGCTCCAATACCTTAGTTGTTTACCTTATTTCTAGATCTGATCATAGCCTAGCCTGTTATGTTAGATTTTCTTATTGTATTTGGATGAGATACCTAAATCATATCAACTACAGTAGGATTATATTTACTTACATTATTACTTGCATTAAATTGTATTAAAAAGTGGGTTGACTACCACCAAGGAAGTATCACACTTCTGGATCTAGCACACTCTAGGCGCCCACTAACAGATATTATTTAATCCTCTTTTGTGGTCTTTTTGTGTATTTTAGGTAGTTCCTCCTAACAAATAGAATATATCATAGTCAAAATTGGATCAAGAAGTCATAAATCACAACAACCTTCAAATTGACTCGTCACTATAAGTATTCCTCCTTGGCCCACACCCTTATCTGTTTCGTCTAAAAATTAAAGAAAATGGTGAAACATTTTGGCACGCCCGATGGGACCCTCTCTTGGGTTCATTGTATTTTCTTCATATAGGGAAAACTTTCTTGTGTTTTTCTTTCTTTAAAAAAATACACATTTAATCTTCTCCTAGTAATATTCCTTTCTTCTAATTGTCTAAATGACATTTTTCATTTGGTGCTTAAAATGAACTGCTTCTTCCTTCTTGCATTGCATTAGTGAAAGAGCATCCCTCTTCCTATTCATCACTTGTTACATCAAATATCACATTTTGATTTGGGTTTAAAACACTTTCATTACATTTTGATTTGTTGCATTATAGCTCACATTAAAAATGAGGGCAACCTATATGTTGGAAGTCATGCCAAGCTGATGGTTGACACAATTAAACCATAGAAAGCACTTGCTTCTCTCTCTCTCTCTTTGCCAAACTGCACAAATTTGGAATATACACATCTTCTTAAACAACATCCCACCCGGAAGTAGTTGTCAATGATCACATGATCAGAGGATTGATAGTAGACACCTAGCTGGTTATCTCTCTATCTAGTACCAATCAAGGACGTCCTACCCCTACATAACGTAACTTGAAACCTCACCATTAGAATTTCCTTCTTCGTAGGAAGCCTTCCAACCAAAAAATCTACTCTAAATTCACGAGCCAATCTTTCAAATAGCATAAGTTAAACACACTAAAATCACTTGTTCGATTGCGTATTTTTCTTAACTTTGTGCTTGACTTGCGTTTTGAGGTATAAGGATAAGATTCTTCATTTTATTTTTTCCTTTTACACTACGCCATCATAATTGGAGTATTTTGACTTTCTCAGAGTGTGTTAGGACCTCATCTTATCATCCCTAGACTTCTGGGTTGATTAATCATCTAATATAAATTCACAAAATTTCA
Organism: Taxus wallichiana var. yunnanensis; assembly: GCA_018340775.1. NCBI lineage: Eukaryota > Viridiplantae > Streptophyta > Pinopsida > Cupressales > Taxaceae > Taxus > Taxus wallichiana. The sequence continues at coordinate 628,293,772 of CM031244.1, forward strand.
TTTTTTCTCATTATTAAGATTTCACATTAAAACGAAGCATCGGTCCAATAACCATTGTCAATTTACATATGACTACCATTGGTTTATCTAATTGGCGTCATTAGTTCCTCATTCTTTTGGTTAATTTACCCAAAAGACACTTATCTCATCTTCTCTTTTGTTTTGAGTCTTTGTGTATCATTGTACTCTCTGTACTCTAATAATAGTCACCCTATACAACTTTCCTGTCTGATAATCATCAGTTTCTACCTCATTTTCTGAAAATTTCATTTCCTCATAGTAACTTAATATCAGCTCCTATAACCAACATAGATCACCCTTAAATGTCATTAGTCAACTAGACCGGCATTGGTCATTCAGTTTTTTATTTTAATCAAAACATTTACCAACTTTTCCTCCTAGAATTTGTTTTGTCCCATCTCTGTTGTTCCTTGTGTCATTTATAGAGTATAGTTCACCTAATATATGTTGATTCACATGGTGTTGACTCGTAGCCAAACTAACACCCTCGTGTTTCATGCTATCCATCAGCCACTCCCACCTAGTCCATCACCGCCATCCATTCTGTCACCTATGGATCCAACTTAAGCTTACCCCATCACCACCGGTGACGAGGAGTTTGAAAGACTCCTCAATATGAATCCCCCTACTACCCCTCCAGATTCCTCGGAAATTTACTACCATGCTCATATTCTTCCACCTAGGAGTCCTCGGGAAAGTTAATATATAACATTGGTGTCTCGTTAAATCCCATATCTCTATCCCCTACATCATCAATTTAGCACCCACTTTTATGTCATCTAGCACTAGTTCCATTTCACATATACCCATTCATCGCAACAACCCACTTTATCACATGTGGTGTCTCAATCCTAAATCCCTAGAGTAATTAGCCACTTATAACTACATCATCTATGTCATCAATCATGGCCATGAGCCACCTACATCTGATTGTCTCCTCCGATAACCTCTATGAGTATAGCTTCAAACATTTAGCATAAACCCCCTTTTTTGCATGGGGCACCCATTCATCCCAACCTACTAACAACCTCATTAAAATGATGATGGAGAAGATGAAAACCTTAGAAGCATTTTTTTTTGGATCGTAATTCTTTAACATATGATGAAATTAGTAACGAGCCTATCCATCCATCTATGTTATCCCATTCATCCTTACCTAGTGCATTGGTAAATGCCTAAATTTAATCGCTTCAATACTAAAGAAGACCCGCAGCAACACTTGTGGTCATTCAAACATGGGTGTTACCTAATCACCCACGATGACACTTTGATCCTACAAACTTTCCTAATGTCCCTGACAGGACCAACATTGGATTGTTACAATGGACTACCTTGACATTTTATCTATTCCTTTAATCAAGTAGCCCAAGTTTTCCTAGATCATTTTCAATCAATGTGTTGGTGTTCAAAATAGTCTCGCCCCATTTTTCCATTAAAATCTATCAATTTATGGCCTCTGCCACATTTTATCCCCCCGTATTGTGCCTGAGAAGTCCTTACCTTCCTTTTATTACCACAATCAATCAATTCTGGACCAAGGATCACATATAAATCCACAATTGTTTCCTCATTCTCTGTTTATCTGAAAAGATTTGTATTTGGGTGTAAAAACTCAGGTTGTCCCATTCTTTCCATTTGTCACAATTAGGATTTGTTGTCCTTGTCATTTTTTCTCTAAATACTTGAATAAAAATGAATGGATGTAGCTTGGAGGAATGTATTTCAGCCTTGTAACATTTCTAAACTCTCTTTCCTTGGGGAAAGTTTCATCTCTAGGCTCAAATGGTAGTTTTACCACATTTTACCATTTGATGGGCATTTTTCCTAGTCAAATTTACATCTTTGCATCAATAGGAAACGTGGCCTCTTTTGGTTGGATGTGGCTCAGCGGGGCACTCTAAAAATTCTATGGATCGCCTTGACCCAAAACTAGTCCACGTGGAGGAACGATGCTCATTTGAAGATTTTCTTTTGGTTTGGCCTTAGAGTTACGCTGGGAGGACACGTGGAGGTTTCCACTACTTTTCTTGGACTTAGACAAATTTTTATGTAGATGGTACAATTTGGTAGAACAGGGACACGTGGTGAGCCCATGCTCATTCAGGATCTCCGCTTTAGGTCTCTATGTTGAAATTGCACCATGAAGACACGTGGAGGGACCACCCACATGTTTGAGGACCGGCCCTTGAATTTCATATTAAAGAAGTGCGCTAGGAGGACACTTGGAGGCCTCCGCTCACTTTTTTTTTTCTTGGAATTTTCAATGGCCAAAGGAGATTTCCTCACACAAGAACACATGGTGGCTTCCACTAAGCTTTAAGCCTTCAAACAAATTTTTGAGACCAGGACATGTGGTGAGCCCACGCTCATTCAATATCTCAAACTTTTGGGACCATCTCAAGATGCACCATTATGACATGTGGTAGTTTTAAAAGTCAAAAGGTAGGAAGCAGACCATCGGGGGCAACTTGAATTTTTTCTCTTAAGGATTAAAGTATCAAAATGGCCCAAGTTTGATAAAAGGGAGGTCAAGGTTGGCTTTGAAAAGTGAAAGGTTCAAGGAAGAAGGGACCATAGGAGGCAACTTGGACTTTTTTCCTCTTGTTACTAAAAGGATTAAAACATTAAAATGGCCCATAGACCTAGTAGAAAAATAGTCAAAAAAATTTTCCCCGATCAATGGTAAGGAGGTGCGGACTTCGAGGGAAATTTGGAAAAAAATTCCTTTTGTGGGAAAAGGAGTTAAAAGTGAAAAAGATGTGTGGTACCCCTTTGGGACCCACATGAGAGACTAGAAGTGGAAGGGGGAGAGTGCGGGGAAAATTTGGAAAATTTTTCCTTTTCCAAAAAGAGGTGAAATAGCAGAATTTGGCTGCATGGTTCCTTTGGGGCCCACCTTAGGACACGTGTCAAGCTCATTTCTCAAGGGCAGAGGTGTGGAGAAAATGTGAAAATTTACATTTTTCCAAAAGTTGTAAAAGGAAAAAGGAACCCGTAGGCCCACTCTAAAATGGATCTCCCACATGGATGGTCCAAATTCAAAATAGAAATCAATGGAAGTTGTGCCTTTGTATCTGATTTTTCTACCATTTTCACTCTAGAGCTCCTGGGGATGCGTATTCTTATGGTTTTTTATCATTTCTTGGAGTCTCCTACACGCCAAATGAAGAGGAGCATTAATCTGGTATCCTGGTTTGGTGGGGAAGGTCTGTAAACATCTCTCACCATTAATATGCAATATGACTATTGGATTTGGCCCAATTTTTTTTTCCTTGGCATGTGAAAGACTTATTGATATCTGGGTTTGGTGAGAAAAATCTGGGGATGTATTTTACCATTAAGATGAGACCTGACCTTTAGGCTCGATCTGATCTTCCATTTCTTCTTCCTGGGCACACAAAGAACCAGATTGGATAGAATAGGGGTGGAAGTGGTTGGCGAGTAAAGGGAAAAGTGATCTACCAAGAGGAAGGAGTTAAATGTAGGAGATGTTCGAAGATATTTTCCCCCTGAGAACCTAACAAATTTTTCTAGATTTGATTCTGGGAATCATGATTGAGATCATGTTGAACCTTTGGTACACTTAATGTCTTTGGTTTTGGGGGAAAAGGCCCTATTGTAAAATTATATAAATAGGCATGATTTTTCCATGAAAAGGGTTGGGAGTTTCTTAATGTAGAAGTGTTAGGATTCGAGATTGATTTCTAAGAGAAAAGTTTGGAAGATCTGTATTTCTAAGAAACTATCTGAAGAAACTTGTTTATCTCCTTTTTGTTAAATTTGATCATGTCAAGGTGGTTGTAAGTGTATAACCATTGACAAGCTCTGAGATTGTTTGAGAAACTTTCCCCTACTGATAAATTTAACCAAACTTGAGTTAATCTATGTTATTCTTGAGCAAAATTTATGTTTGCTTCATTTTAAATGTCTACAAGTAGTTTTTCTTGTTCCCATTGCATTCTTACATTGAAATCTATGTGAATCACACAAGATCTTATCCTTGTGATAGTTTGGTGGCATTTACAATTTCATTTATCATAAGAGATTTCATTTGATAGTGAAATAAACAAATTTAAAATCATTGTGACTCCTAGTGTGATTATAAGATTGTTTTTTAGCCTTTGAGGGTATCTTAGGAATGATAAAATAGATATTGATAATGTTCGATTAAATTTTCCAATTTAGCCTTCATTTTGGATCCTTGAAGTTTGTGTGAAAAGTGCTAATTTGGGCCTCCATTGAAGCACATATTCTAGTTAAAGGAACATCCTAGCTACTCTGAAAACATTATGTTGTTGAGCTTTCCATTTTTGTAAAATTTCTCAAAGATTTGGTATAATCAACTTTATCCTGCTTCACCTCCCACCAAAATTCATTCAAAAAAATTTAACCATACCCATACTACCCTGTTTATCATGTATGTATACAAATGCATAAGTTTTACTACCAAAACATGCAGAAACAATTAGGTTTTCATTGTCTTTAGTGGCATGAACCTTACCTAGAAAATATCTTCATTATCTAGAGTGACAACTCGTGAGAGTTAGGTTTTGTTGCATTGATCATATTTTCTTCAAGGTCTTCTTACTTACTCTCCATCACCATAAACAACATGATACAAAAGGGTCCTCTCACCCTGGTTGAAAGGCACAACCATAAAGTAGTGAGGATAGGTCAAATCCTCTTGTGGGTGATACCCATTTCTCCACATCTAAGTGACAAAGAGCAAGCTGCATTTCATCCCGGCTACAAAATGACACATTACATGCTTTGCTTGCCTCTAAGCTTCCTGCTAGACCTGTGATGTTGCTCAACTTCTGAGGGAGAATCAATTTGGGTACCAACCTTACTAGCGACATCATTGCCATGGATCTAATTTGATTTGCTGAGATGAGATTTGTTGATCTATTTCCCATTCATATCTATTTGGCCCATCAATAAAACCTTCTCGGCACCATTTCCAAGGAGCTTCTATTTGGTTGTAGTTCATATTTGGACCCTGGTAAAACACTTCTTATATGCTCCAAGTGTTGTGTGTAATTCTTTCAGTTTCCATACTTAGTGCACTAGCTTTCATTGATAAATTTGGGTGAAAAAAGTCAGAATCTTTCCATTTCCAGTTTATAGTGTTGACAAACATTTGATAGATCATATTTAGTGCATTTTCACATCTAAGGTGGAAATCCTTAGTGACGAATCCCTGTTGATCTGATTCTTGATGAGTACCTAGTGTCTTAACCTCGTCAAGTGAGTTTTTTACTAATCTTTGCAAAGTTGGAAGGAAGAAGATCTTTCTTTGTTAGGGATCCTACTAGGACATTATTTCAAGAGCTAGGAAAAGCAAAGTCGAAGGAAGAAAATCCTGAGAGATTTATTCAAGATCAGGAGACAAGAAAACGGATCTCCATTGATGAAAGTAATCGACCTATTATTGAAGAATGCAATTCAAGTGCTTCGAATCAAGTATCCTCTTTGTGGAATTGAATTCTCCAACTAGAGAGGGGACTTCATTTGATTTTGAAAAATTTTCTTCTCATTCTGCCCTTTTCTTTTCAGAAGTTGATAGGGATTTCCAAGAAACAAGGCCTTTAGGGGATATCCATTTTGAAAGTTATACCCCTTTGTTTCAAAGACCCTCTGCTCCTTATTAATTGTCTCTCCTCTCGGGAGACCTCCTCAAAACAACATGGTCCTGTCCCCACCTAGACCTCCATTTGTTGTAACCACCTTTAGTCCTATAAATTTTACAGGGATGGCTAGTTACCCAAATGTAATTCCCAAGGATGTAAGAAACATATTACCCAAGTTCCAAGGAAACAACGCTATAACTGGTGATCAACATATAAATCTTTTAAACAATATGATGGAATACTTTGAGATTGAACATGAAGATGTATATATCAAATGTTTATCCATACTCCGGAAGAGGATGCAAGGGACTGGGTATAAAGAGCTTTTCCAGATAATTCCATTGATTCTTGGACAGAGATGAACAATGCATTTAGATTACAAGTATGGTGATAGAAATGATCCTAGGTTTCTTCATCAGAATTTGAAAACATCAAGAAGAATCCTAATGAATTGGTACATGATTTCAACACAAGGTTTATCAAGATCATGAGAATATTTCTGTTAGCTTGAGGCCATGTGATGAATCATGTTTGATCAAATATTCAGATGCATTTGATAAAAAGTTACTTACTACTTTAGGGACAAAACCCTACTAATTTAAGGTAGGCATTCACCATGGCTATGCAAATAGAGAAAAACATCAAGGCAATTGGAAAGCCTCCAAAAAGGAGGGAGTAAAACTAATTAACCTAGAAAATCCTCAAACAAGTAAGGTTGCTGATTTCAAGGAAGTTATGAAAAATTTGGCAGAAAGGGCTATCAAATAAATATCATATAAATTATCCCAGAAGAAAAGGGAACCGGGTAGATTTCACAAGGTCAACACAAGCAATAGGGCCAAGACAGGTTTACAAATCACCAAAGATCTGATGACAGAGGCAAGGGACATGTTGGATTTGAAATAGGTAGTCCTAGGCTAGGTAAAAATAGAATGGTACCTAATCCTTTGGCTATTAGAGTTGTTGTTGTGGAGGAGACAAATGTCATTGATTGGTGTGACAGATGTTTCATGCCCCATGCTCCATGTGAGGAATATCAACAAGAAGAAGAAGAAGTTGGTGATGATAATGATGATGATGTTTGCATGATGGGTTGCTCCATAATCTCACAACAAGGGGAAACTTCAACTAAGGTAATAAGTGCCAGAACTGTTGCTGATTTTTGGGATTGCATCCATCGGGTACCTATTCTTCCTCCCTCTCATATTTTAGAAGTATATATTGTACAAGCTTTTGAGTTTCCCAATAATGACTTTGAATATTTAAGGGCTTTAATGATAAAGAAAGTATGATTGAGGCATCCCATCTAAGGAGGACAGACATTTGTTTATGAATGCTATTGTGGCTCAAGAAAAGGAACACAACACAAGAAGTAGGGTTGTCAAAGGGACAGGGCCTCAAGCCAAGCCAAAAACTCCATTGCTTTCAAATGTTCCTAAAGAGGATCCTAAGAAAGATGCATCTTCTAAGGGCCTTGTTGTCCCAAACAAAATCATACCTCTCCTCATACCCAAGCTATCAAAATCATGTGCCATCTAATGAGTGTGTCATCCTTCCTTCCAATGTTGCCTTGCCAAAGTATGTCCTTATGATATTGCCCAAGTATTGAGTTAGATCAAGATCCCAGTTCTAATTGTTGAGTTTGCTTAGGATTCCTGAGCACAAAAATGGCTCTTGAGTATTTGGGGCTGAAAGAGGAGAAGAATTCCCTAGGTAGAAACATAAATATTGTGGAGACTCCACCAGTCATTGAAGAACTAGAAGCACCACCAGCATCAAAAGAGCTAGATGAACCACTTGAGGTTTATTTGGGAACATCCTTGGTAGATTCTCAGCTGAATGTGGATCCATTCTTCACCACCTTTGATCATTAAGGATAGATTGTTGCACAAATATATGTTTGATTCAAGGGCATCATGCAATGTTATGCCTCTGGAAGTTATGAATGAACTGAATATCAAAGTAACAAGCATATGGGAAGTGCACTACCATGGATTCCAGAGAGGTGCCAGTGGTGGGATGTGTGAAGGGTCTGGTGGTACAACTTGCAACCTATCCAGGTAGGAATTTGAAGCTTGATGTAGTTATTGTTGACTACCCAGCCAAGTGGGGTATGCTATTGTCTAGAAAATGGGCTACAAGTGTTGGTGGGAGTGTTCAAATGGACATGTCCTATGCTACTATTCCAATTGATGGTAACCTTGTCAAGTTGTATGGGGAAAAGAAGATGTTGCACCTTATTAAAGATCCCAACAATGCATCTTATGAAGTATTGTACACAAGTGTTGATGTTGATAACTTTATAGGATTTTTGATGGAAAAGAGCACAAGATTGAAGAATGCAAGTGTCTTGAGTAGGAAAGCTCTCCTTGGACTTTATTATTTGATGGAGCTTTCCAAGTTTGGAAATGGTGTTGGTGTTGTTCTAATCTCCCAAGTAGAAGAGTTTGTCTTTTCTTTCAAACTAAAATTTGAATGCACTAATAACATTGCTGAATATGAGGCATTGTTGTTAGGTTTGAGGATTTCTTGGAAATATGGTGTTAAAGACATCATTGTCAAAGGAGATTCAGAATTAATTGTAAAGCAAGTTAGAAAACTGTATGCCAAAAAATCAGCAAATGAAACAATACAAGCATGCAGTTTGGGATCTCATTGAGATGTTTGATTCATTCAACATTGTGCATCATGATAGGAAGTTCAATGATATGGAAGACATGCTTGTTGTGTTGGGATCTCGGTTTGATAATTGTGCAATGTCCCCATATTGTGAGTATGATGTTGAAGTGCTAACTAGGCCATCTATACCTGACAACATTAAACATTGGCAAGTTTTTGATGATGATGCTTAGGTCAAAAGATTTTCAAAACAAAGAGGATTTTGCTGATCAGAATATTGATTGGGAGCCAATGGTGTGCATAGCAGAGGGTAAAGAAACCTTGTTTGGAAAAGGCATCATCCAACTAAAGACTAATACCATTCCTAGAGGGTTGGTTGCTCTTGAATCCAATTTTGATAATGCTGATCGCATTGTTTGTTAGGATTAATATTATTATTTAACATTATTAATCATAATTATTATTTGTAATATAATATGAGTTGGTTAACAACTCAATTATTAGTTATATGTTTTGTTATAACTATTATTTGTTGTGTGAGTTATAACAAGTCACGTATATTATTATAGAGTTGTTATAGGAGTTCTTTATGGAGATTCACTCTCCTTGAATATAGGAGCAACTTCTCCTATATAATATGTACTCCCTAGTAAATGAAATATAACAGAAATTTATTATTTCAGATTTATTATATGAAAATATGCTTGAACCTTTTCATTTGGTATCAGAGCGAGAACATGTCAATGAGATTCTTATAAATTTTCTAAATACAAATAGTTATGTCCTGAGTTTATTTACAATCTGGAAGATGGACGTGCTAGAGATAATTAGAGGGCACTCATTTGTTTGCATCTGAGGAGCTTAACACTTTTGTGTTATTTTCTATCTTCACCGACTGATTTGCTTCTTCCTCATTAAGGCAGCTAAGTCATTCTATGCTCATGGGATTTCTTATACAAGACCGAATGGAGACAAAGAAGGCATAAATGGTTTTACTAAAAACAAATTGCTTATAGTTGTAAAAAAAAGTAGTGATTCACTCCAAAGAAGAATCGAGATCCATGCATTCACGGTTTGCATCGATATAGAGATCCTCATATTTATTTTATAAGAAATGATATTGAATTGCTTGTGCCATCATTTGGAAAGATGTTAGATATATTAGTTAAATTGCTTGATCCCCATTTTATATCGGTTTAGAACAGATCACACCTACATCGGCGTGCATGCCATAATTGAGGCGTTCAAACTGTCTTGTGATACATATTTTTGAAGATTTACAAATATCTCCTTCTTTTGTAGATCATGCCCATTTTAATGGCCAATAACTAGGTAAAGTCTTGAATCTCAAGCAGGTTATGACTTAGGTTCGGTTCCCTTGACTTTGGCACAACTGCATGAATCAAAGCTACACGGTAGCTTTTAAACTAGTTTACAATAGCGCCAAAGTCTTCCATTCACGTGCAGACCTATCAATTGCTATTACAAGGGGTCTCCAATCATCATCTCCACATTTATAGAAATGTTGCATGCCATATTTTGTAACAACTACAAATATTGTATATAATTCTCCCTGCATATGTGTGTACCAACATTCCAAAGCGTGAATTCTTCATCTCAAAAGATCTGCACCAATTAAAAGCATGGGTAAAGTCATCCTCAGGTCAGGTCGTAATTAAGAAGGTTGTTTGAATTGTGTATTGGAATGAGTTATTCCATCTTGGATCTGAAGTTTATAGTTATTTTTAGCTATTTTCTTTTCATGTTGTTCTTTTGGTTAAGTTTGGTATATGAGTCATGTCACATTATTTAGGTTAATCATTATTAAGAAAATTATATAGTATTATCTTATTCAAATGTCAACATGTGAGATGATTGTATAGTCTGTATAAGTGTCCATTTTATATGCTTAATTTTTGTCCATAAGTGATATTCCGGTTGAAAGATTAATTATAGCTAAAAGCTATATTAGTTCATAGAGTTTAAAGTGTAGAATTATTAAGTATATAGTTTGTGTCATTTTTGTTAGTGTCAAAAGTCTTCATTAAATTTAAATAGGCTTAGGATAATTCAATGTATTAATGTCAAAGTGTCAAAGTCAAGTGTTGTCTAGTTAAATTCGAGTCATCTTAGAGTCAAAAATTGAAGTTGTCATTTTGTTATTGTCATTTAGGTGATTATTAGGAAAATTGTTAAAATTGTAAAAAAAAAAAAAAAAATCCTTACGAACGCATTTTCGGTGGAAATCCGACATTCGAGTAAGGTATGTAACCATTGATCCTCAAAAGCCAAATTCCCGAGCTAACAAAGATGATACTAGAGGTAGGAGGAAATGGAGGATGGAGGGCGATCAACAACTCTCGTCGATCACTACCAATGATGGGGCTACATAGCAGATGTGGTGGCATATATATAGTGTGGGTATTCAGTGTGCTTTAGTTTTGTTGTGAGCTTATTTCGGTGTTCTATTGTGCATTTTGTATTGTGTATACTAGAAACCGGTTGTATAGAATGACAGAGAACTACAGTGATCCTCTGACTGTGGTAATCCTCTGATTGTCGTACTTCATTGGAAGATGATCGGTCAGTGAATACGTTCATTGGAAATGGTGATCATGTGCGTGTGTAGTAAGATCAAGAAATGAGATAAAACATGATATATTTTTCCTTTTTCTATATTCATATTTGGAATTTCACATTGTGGGGGAAGTAATAACCAATGTTCCATTCCCATTTCGCATGCCAAAATGGCTAAAGTCAAGGGTAGCTTCAGGGCAATGGGAAATTTCTATGTTGTTCGAGATCAAGTGGTAGTGATCGAAGACAGTGGCTGCAACTAAGAACATTGTGATTCTTAGAGGTGGAAATGTGAAATCTTTCCAATATGTGTTTTATTGTTTAGTTTGGTGAATATTAATGATTAATAATTTTCCCACTAAGGGGGTGAATGTTAGGATTAATATTATTGTTTAACATTATTAATCATAATTATTTTTTGTAATATAATATGAGTTGGTTAACAACTCATATTATATTATATGTTTTGTTATAACTATTATTTATTGTGTGAGTTATAACAACTCACATATATTATTATAGAGTTGTTATAGGAGTTATTTATGGAGATTCACTCTCCTTGAATATAGGAACAACTTCTCTTATATAATATGTACTCCTGTAAATGAAATATAATAGAAATTTATTTGTTCAATTTATTATATGAAAATCTACTTGAACCTTTTCATTGTTAATATATGCATGGTAGCCTCAAGGGATATTGAGGAGCATGACCTTGGCACAAATGGGAAACCAAGGAATATTTAGTTCGGTGGAAATCTCAAGAAGGAGGAGAAGCAGTCCTACATCCAATGCTTGAAAAGGTATCAAGATTGCATGGCTTGGACTTATTCAGAGCTGAAGGCATACAGAGAGGATCTGTTTCAACATGAGAATCCCTTGGAATCTAGTGCAAAACCATTCAGGGTAGAAACAGAGGCCAATCAATCCAATCTATCTCTTAAGATTCAAGAGGAATTGAAGAAACTAAGGGATGGAGGGATTATTCAACCCATAAGGTATTCTTCTTGGGTTGTAAACCTAGTACCAGTTAGAAAGAAGAATGGTGACATCACGCATTATGTGTGAATTTCAGAAACTTGAATAGAGCATCAATGAAGGATAATTATCCGTTACCAAACATGGAAAACATGTTACAGCTAGTGACTAGTTATGAGCTACTTTCTACCTTGGATGCCTTCTCTAGTTATAACCAAGTTGTGGTGAAGGAATCAGAAAGAATTAAAACAACCTTTACCTCGCCTTGGGGAACATATGTATATGTTAGAATGCCCTTTAGTCTGATGAATGTTGGAGCAACCTTTCAAAGAGCAATGGATGTTGCTTTTTCTGGTTACATCAATGATTTTATTATTGTCTACCAAGATGATGTGATTTGTGTTTTTCAGAAAGTGAGGTGATCACTTTACTACACTTGGAAAAGATGCTAATAAGATGTAGAGAATATGACATTTCACTCAATCCAAAGAATTTCCATTTTGGAGTGTAGAAGGGAAAATTTCTTGGTCACATTATGACATAAGAGGGTGATGATTGATCCGAGAAAGGGTAGAGGCCATCAGCAAGGTCCCTATTCCAAGAACCAAGAAAAGGATTCAACCCTTCTTTGGGAAGATAAACTTTATCAGGATTTTCATATCAAATTTTGTTTTGTTAACCATTCAAATCACTAGCATGTTGAAGAAGGACTAGACCATTAAATGGGAGGAGGATGTCATTTAAGCTTTCAATGGGATTAAAGAGACATTAAAGCATGCTGCTAGTTCTAGCAGACTCTAGATTATAAGAAGCCCTTTCAACTATTATCTTTTGCTTCGAGAACACTATTCCATCTATCCTAGTGCAGAAATATGATGAAGGGACTAAGAGGCCAATTGCCTTTTAGTAAGGAATTACAGGGGCTGAGCTGAAATACACTATCATGAAGAAACAAGCATTTGCCTAAGTAAAAGCAATAAAGGTTTTTAGGCCTTAAATTTTGAGTTATAAGATTTTTGCTTATGTTCCCCATACCATGGTGAAAGACATCTTATCGAGATGGAAGTCTCGAGCAAGAGATGTAGATGGGTGAACAAGATGCAAGAATATGACATGGATATCAAACCATGAAGTTTGTGAGAGGTTTGGGCTTGGCTAATCTTATGGCTGAGAGAAACATGAAAACTATTGAGGTAAATGAGGTGGAAGAAGGTAGGGTAGATTTTTTTAAAAACTAATGAGTTTTGAGTGGTACAAGGATGTGATTTTTATCTCAAACATTTATACTACCCCGAGCATTTAAGTAACAACCAAAAAGGGCCCTTATCTTTGGCATCCTAGAAATATGTCATTACTAATTATGGATTAGTTTGGAAGAACCTTGAGGGAGTCCTCTTAAGGTGCATTATTGAAGAAGAAGTCCCCAAGATAATTGTTGAACTCCATGGAGGAGTTTGTTCGGGGAATTTTGCTGGAACGGTCACAACACATAAGATCCTGAGGGCTGGTTATTGGTGGGCAACTCTTTTAAAGGATGCAACTCTTTTCATTAGAAGATGTGAGAGTTTTCATCGCTTCTCTGGAAGATTGAAAGCTTTGAGCTCCCTTCCTTTGCAACTGTATCAATTGAAGCTCCATTCAAGCAATGGTGAATGGATTTCATTGGTGAGATTTCAGACCCTTCAAGTGTTGGCCATAAGTGGATTCTTGTAGCCACTAATTACTTCAAAAATGAGTGGAGGAAATCCCCACCAAAAGAGAAACACACCAAATTTTCATGGATATTTTGTTGAACCATATCATTTGAAAGTTTGGGGTGTCATTCAAAATTGTTGTTGTGACAATGCCATGAGCTTCAAAGCTGAACCCTTGGTTTCAATGTTAAATAATATGGGATCAATTTGAAAAATGCTTCTAATTAAAATCCCCAAGGAAATGGACAAGATGAGTCCAAGAATACAAATTTGTTGAAGATTATCAAGAGAACCTTAGAGCTAAACAAGAGAAAATGGGGTGAGAAGTTGAAGTTTGTTGTCCAGGAAGACCGAATTTATTGTCAAAAGAGCCATTGGAAAGAGTCCATTTGAGCTATTCTATGGAACTAGGGCCCTGCCCCCTGCATATGCAATTATTCTCATATTAGTTCATGCAAACAACCTGGAAGATCAAGAAGTAAGTCCATATGATGCCCGCATTAACTGTGATTGTTGAACTTGATGAAGAAAGAAGGGCATCCCACCAAAGGCATATAAAGTTCGGAGGAAGCTCAATTTTGTTTTTGACAAGAAGGTCACCCCAAGAGATTTCAATGTTGGAGATCTTGTGTTCTTTATAGGATAAAGAGCATGAAGACAAGGGCAAGCATGGAAAATTTTATGCTTTATGGATGGGCCCTTACTCCATTGATATTAGAATTGGTGAACATACCTTCTTTCTAAAGGACTTGGATGGGGAATTTCTCAAATTTCTTGTTAATGGCAGGCATTTGAAACATTTATTGGATTGATTCCCCATAATCAAGGTGAACATCATCTGTACAATGTATAGTTTGTTGGTTTTTTTATGTTTTTCATGTTTTTCCTTCGTTCTCACCCCTAGTGGCTCATTTTTGCTGGTTTCTTGGTTCTTTTTTAGGGATTATCCTAGTTTATGTGCTCTGCAAGTGACTCCTTTTCCCTAATGGATATTTTGGCACTTGGTCTACCTTTGTTCTTGTGGCACTCACAAGGGGTGCCCTTCCCTAAGTCGGACTCGATGTTGGTGCTCAAAATAGTCTGCCCATTTATTCCATTAAAATCTATCAATTTATAGCCTCTACCAAGTTTTATCCCTCGTGTTGTGCTTGAGAAGTCCCTACCTTCCTTTTATTTCCATAATTAATTTGTTACTAGACCAAGGATCACGTATAAATCCACAATTATTTCCTCGTTTCTTTGTTTATCTGAAAAGGTCTATATTTGGGTGTAAAAACTTGAGCTATCCCATTATTTCCATTTGTCACGATCGGGATTTGTTTTCCTTTTCCTTTTTTCTCTAAATACTTGAAGAAAAATGAATGGATTTAGCTCGGAGGAATGGATTTGAGCCTTATAACATTTCTAAACTCTCTTTCCTTAGAGAAGGTTTCATCTTGGGGCTCAAATGGTTGTTTTTCCGCATTTTACGATTTGAAGGGCATATTTACCGGTCAAATTTACATATTTGCATCAATAGGAAACGTGGCCTCTTTTGGTTGGACGCGGCTCACCGGGGCACTCCAAAAATTCTATGGATTTCTTTGACCCAAAACTTGTCCACGTAGGGGAATGACGCTCATTTGAAGATTTACTTTTTGGTGCGGCCTTGGAGTTCTGTTGGGAGGACATGTGGAGGTTTCCGCTGCTTTTCCCAAACTTAGAAAAAAATTTTGCCTGCCAAATCTAAAATATTTGTCACCATAAAAGGTTTCAATCACCCTCTTACTTACCTCATATGATCTACTCTGTAACCATTACACCCGACCCACGTGACCTTTGGTATAAGCGGTTTCTGAGACTATCTTTTCCTTTCAATTCTACCCACCGATCTCACTCGTAATGGACAATGTGCCTTTCTTGAAAGTTTCCATCGTTATGTCATCATGGGTCGTCTCCTTTAAAATCATGGCTTGACGGTATTCTCTTACAATGCCTTACAAGTTCTGAAATTCCCTACACTTTGTGAAAGTTCACAATGGAATTTTTGGAGGTCACTTTAGTGGTTTAGCTATGGAAAAACACATTCTTTTCCTTGGCTATTATTGGCCAACCCTAAACCGTGACTGTTGTGACTATGTCAAATGTTGTGTCAAATGCCAACATCATGATAATCTTCATCACACAAGAGGTCATGCTTTCTGAGTCACATGAGACTTTTGGTCTTTCTCTTAATGGAGTGAGATCTTGTTGGCAAGATCAATCCCCATTCTTCACAATGCTAGCAATAGATTATAACCAAGATTACAAAATATTACACTAAAAGGGTAGAAGCCATCTCCCTCATTTCTACAAAAGACAATAAAATATGTGAATTCATCAACCATCACATAATTTGTTAGTTTGGTATTCCTCATCGTCTCATTGTGGATAACAAAAATAAATTCAAAAACAAAAACCTACATAAAATGTGTGATGCTTTTAACATCCAACTCAGTTTCTCATCACCTTATTACCTACAAACTAATGGCCAAGTAGAATCGACCAATAAAACCTTGAACAAAATTCTTATGAAATTAGTTGATGATACTTGCAAGGATTGGCATTCACACATTACTTTCTATTAGTGGGTTTATCACAATAGTATGCACACACTTATTTGTTGCCAAAAAATTTTCTCGGTCTATGGTTACGAGGTTTTCTTTCCTCTCTAAGTCTAGATTCCATCTCTCTGCATATCACTACAAAACATGCTCAATGATGATGACTTTCACCAGGATCGTTTGGCACAACTTGATTTATTAGATGAACGTCGTCTCAATACTCTTGACCATCTACAAATCTACTAAAAATGTATCAAACATGCCTACGAAAAATGTGTCCATGAATGAACTTTTCAGGTTGGCAACCTTGTCCTGAAGGAAAATAAACATGTAACCAAAGAAGAGAAAAATAAACAGGGTAAATTTTCTCCTAATTGGCTTGGACCTTGTATTATTACCCATGCCTATAGATCATGTGCTTATAATTTTTCATCACTTGAAGGTAAACATGAACTCCGATCCTATCAACGCCTTGCATCTTTGACTATTTTATTGTTGACATCAAGTCTTATATCACTTTTTGTCAATAGATTGCTTGTCGCTTGAGTGTTGTTCACCTTCCATATTACCCATTTTCTAGGATCAATGACTAAACAAAAATCATGTGATTATCCGTCACCTTTCAATCTTATCTTCAATATGAGTACCATGGCTCTACTCACAACATGGTTCTCATGGATACTTTTCATATTTTTAAATATGTAACCCCATGGTCATTCATCACTTAAAATCACCTTTTCACTATTACCCCCATGTACTATAGTTTTATCTTGAAACAAGAACCTAATCTTCCTCTATAGTCTTATTCATGACTCAAACATCTAAAAACAAAAAGGGATTTAACTCCTCGAGTCAAACTTCGAGAAAAATATGACTACCTCAAAAAGGGACATATCTTCTTTGTACCTCACCCTGCTATAAATAGACTGCTCCCTTGAAGGAAAACTATATAAAGTCATTATAAAAAAATCCATAAGATTCCCGCATCGATCAGCTTCATGAAGATCTTAAGGAGATATTATATTCATCCCATATAGAATTTTCATATTAATTAGTCTATAAAAACAAACAAATGAAGAAAATGATGAAATTTTCGTCATGGACTTGCCTATTTTTTTATCATGGGTTTCTTGCTAAGTAAACATGTGGTTGTACACTAAGTTACGCTAAACCATCCACTTTCACCTCATTACCTTTTGTTCCCTAGTTTTCTCTATGCTCAAGGAGTTGCCAGTAAATGTGACATTTTCTAATCATCTGATTTTCTTCACCTTTAGAATAGTCCATTATGCAATGTCTTTAGGGTCTTATGTTCATAAGCCCATCTTGGGTATGGTAGACTCATTAGGGTTCTTATCAATTAAGTGGCTCTTTTGCCACCTCTTACCATTTTCCTTCCTCATTACTTATTGATTATCCTATATAGGACCAGATCATCGACGCCTAAATTTTAAACGACTCAACCATGCCTATGACCTAGACTCAACCATGCCTATGACCTAAATTCAACCATGCCTATGACCTAACTCAATCATGCCTAAAATATACCAACCCATCCCCCTAATTCATCATATTCTTCCCTAGCTTATGGGAGAACTACATCGGCCTGAGGCCCCTTTTCGTTGGGGCTATGTAGGCAACACTTCTAGGGCATTGGTCCCTTAAAGGTTAGCTCAACCACTCTTCACCCTAACCTATTTTCCATTTCATTTTATTTTTAACATCCTCCCTTAGTTCATTTCCATTTTCTATCAACAATTGCAAATTAAGCCAAACAAGAAATAACTAATACACATTTTTACCACATCATCACATCGTTCATTTATGATTTTCACATTTCCATTATAGAAAATATTTGGAAACTCAAACCATAACATGCATATACATCATCATTTATTTCCCATAACCTATAACCTTGACTCTATCATGCCTATAACCTACCTCCATCATGTGTATCACCCGAATCCATCATGCTTATGAATTGATTCCATCATGACTATAACCTGACTCCATCATGCCTATAACCTAACTCCAACATGCCTAATTGACCTAACTCAGCCATGCCTAAAAGACCTCGACTCAATCATGCCTAATTCACCTAGTTTCCATCACATACACAAATAATAATGGAAATTAAAACAAGTACACCATCCATACTATAAATCTCATCATCTATATCAATGAGAAAGTCTATGTATACATACATATGTACACAGATACAAATAAATACAAATATCACAAATTGTTCGGATACAACCTCACTATCTTTGACATGCGAAGTGGTATATGATCAAAAATCTCAAAAGTCTCATTTACATCCTAACTCTCTTTGGCACACAAGATTCGCAGTATACATCAAAAATCACAAAAATGTAGTTCCGCACAAATATCAATCACCGGATACCCTCCATGCATGTCTCACCTATCTCCTCCTCCTCTTCTCTCGTGTAACATCCCGCTAGCATCTCACCACCCTCCATGGGCCTTGCCAGACCTCTTCTGGTACCTCACCTAGAGCTAGCCTCTATGAACTAGTGGCCTCACCCTAACCCTATCTCAAGGTTTCATCGGGCACCTGTACTCTCCACCATTGTGAGTGTGAGACCTGGTCCTCTCACTCGAGGTCTACTATGCTCTATACTTTGCATAGGTAGGGACATATATCCATGTGGCCATCAGGTGATCGATAATATCACTCCTCACCTAGGCATCCCCGAACTCGGCCATAGACACTATCTGCGGTGGTGTCATCGGTCCCTGGCCCTTTACCTATACCGTGGGACTCTGTCCCGCCACGCATGTACAATGGGACCCTTGTCCACGAGCACATGTGGGTTCCTGTGCTGTACACGGGCCTGAAGGGCCCAATTTTTACTTATTCAATGGCCATCTTGTCATGCAAACCTATAACTTGTTCTTGTAGGGTCGCCACTGCCCCATCTCTATCTCCACCCCTGTATGGGTGCCTATACCTATGCAACCTAGGCTGAAGGGATACTAGTTGTGCTGTAGAGTATGAACATACACCTATGAACATATCGCCTATCCTGCACTTTCCCAAATTATGTCACAAGAGTAACCACCACCTTTTTATAGGGTGTCCCTACGAATTGTAATAGTGGTTAAATCGGGCTTCCCTAGCCTCGGCGGTACTACTGTGTAATGTTGATTCCCACCACTATCTATACCTATCTATAATTAAAAATCATCAATCCGTCATTCTACCACCTGCTCCTCCTACCTTGTAGGCACCATCGGTTGTGGTAGAGGCATATGCCTCTCCACGTCATCCCTCCTATATTGTGGAAATGGTGGAGGTACATCCTACGGCAACCCAAACTATCATCTGACCCTATCAATAGGTATCATCTCGTGCTCTCTCCCCGCACACTTTTTGCCCTCTATCCATCGTGAGCAACCTGTAGCTCTTGTAGCTCCTTGGCCATCCACCTCTATGATGGGAAGCCCACATATGTCCTCTAAATGATGTCCACAAGAGACAACCCTCTAATTCAAACTGTAATATGCTACATCATGTGTAGCCACAGGAGCTCAATGCTCTCTAGAAAGCAGTACCCATCTCTTATAGCCCACCCAAACTAAGACCATATCATGCCAATACATGCCCACTGAAACACACACATGATGTGCTCATATTCCCGATAGTGTAGGAGGAATGTATAAAATAAGATGAACCTCCGTAGCCTCCCATAAGCCCATAATCTGTCAGAGAATATTTGCACCAAGAATGCTTTGATGCCCATGTAAACCAGTCCTGTCCTCCATCATCTTGTGAAGAACCCCATCAATGCTGTGGGAATCTCCCACATTCCACATCTAGAAGAACAAATCAACACTACTAGCCTCGTCTCCTCCGGATGGGCCTGGTACATATCTTCATAACTTAGGTGGTACTTTAGAACCATAACTCTTCCAACCCCTCTTTGAAAACTCTCAACATCAACTCCTCAGATGCCTCGAAGAAATGGAATACACTTACGTCCCTACTATTGGCAGCCACAAGATCCTATAAATGTCCTCCAAGGTGATGGTCATCTCACTTGTTGGAAAAAAAAATGTGTTGGTCGCTGAATCCCATCAATCGATGAGGGTGACCATAAAACTCAGGTCGCAGACTACATGCTTGGTTATGTCTAACCCTAATCAGTGACCTCTACCACATGGCATCACTCCTCATCTCTTGTGGTCCCTCATACCACTAATAACAAGGGCACTACCCTATCCCGCATCCACAAGTGGTCTCTCACATGTATCAAACAAACCATAACATCATTAAACCTCGACCATACCCAACTTCACCCTCGACACCCCACCTATTCCCAATATTCTTTCTATCTCATGACCTCTCTCCCTCACCCCATCCCTCGAGTCATCCCTATTTATACCTATTACCCTAGCTCTTTTCCTTCGACAATATCTTCCTATCTCATGACCTATCTCAACCCCACCCCCTCTCATTTGCTGGCCCATTTTCCTCTAAAATGTTGATCGGCATCGGTTCTTATTGATCGACAACAATCAATAAAAACTAGCATCGGTCACCTCTTCCATGAAAAATGTCATCTAACTCCCACAAAAATCACCCAACCTTTGACGACGTTTGTCATTATCACGGCAAAAAAATCCACGAAACCCCACCCTTTTTCTCTAAAAATTCAACATTCTACCCTACCTACCTACCCTTCCCTACCCAAATCTCACCTCAATCCATCCTCACCCCTCTTTACCCTACATAAGCCTTCCTCCATTCCTATTTCATCCCTATACCTTCCAAATTCAAATTTAATTCCCCCAAACCCATTTTTACCCAAACCGATTTCTACAAATAAATTTACCTAACCAACGTAGAATGGGATCGAATCTTACCTTCACACAATGCCATTTATATAAGGCCACGTCGGAACACTACACTAGTGGTCCTCCCGACTCCTCTCCTTACTCTTTCATCACCAAATTCCCTCTTCACCTCCAACCAAGTGAATCGCCCACACCAATCTCATGGACTCACCTATCGAATGACCGATCATCCGCCCGAGGCTAGCCAAATCAACTCTCCATCTCACTCTGTCACTTTCAAATTTTCCACCGCTCCTTTTTCATTTTCTACTATTGGAAAATGACAAATGATTATGCAAAAAGTGGAATTTTCCTTTTTAACCCCAATCCGCTCGACGGCTCATTCAAATTGGTGCCCTAGTCAACCATCGTTGGTCAACATGTAACCGATGTCACAGTTCCAACTAGTTACTCTTACCTCACTCCCTTTTCACCTGTCACCACTCATGCTTACCCACTTTTTATCATTCCATCCACCCATTGAAACATACCTACAAGCCCAACCTACCCCTACATTTCTTCCAAGCCTGCTACATCTTAGGATATGTTATTTTACTTGTACCTTGGCCTTACCTCTACCGTGACTTGTTTTCCTAAACTTGACCTACTTGGCGTGACCACCGACCTTATGTACTCACTATACCTGCGATTTTGCTACTTATGTTTTTTCATCCTAACACCATACCTTTCCTATTTTCATGTTGTTTATCCCGAACAAGCCTTTGTGTGTACGGAGCATACCTAAACGTTCATACACACGACCTACATTGTGTTTCTCGATCCTATCCTATACCTTGGATACCGAATCACTTCACTCTTGTTTAGATAAACTTATCAACCTTGGATGATGTAGAGTTTGCAATCTCTACACCACTGCATCTTGTGTTGCAATATATATGTTTGAGTTTGTTTGATTGTCATTACCCATGACTCGATTTTGACCATGACCTACTACCCATTACCCGAGTTGATCATCACCCTTTATCTCAATAATCAAACCTTTTCCCACCTATCTTCCCCACCTAAATCTTTATCGAACCACTCACCAATTCCATCTTACACCTCATCACCTTGCCCGAGTTTGAGGGGGATCACCTTCACCCACATGTGGGGCATTCACTTCCTATTTTTGTTAAGCATCGCCAACCGAGTACAAGCTATGCAACAAAAAGAGACAAAATGTAGACACCAAAATTATGTCACACTCCCCTTATTCCCCTTTCAAATAACCAACTTAAACACATTCACCTAACCATGACCCTTATACCCCACATTAATATTAATTTAATTATTTACAATTAACTTAATACTCATCATCACTTCATTCACAGATTAACACCAATTTCCACCTAACCCCACCACCTCACCTAGACACCTCACTCTATACTTATTCATAACATGCTTCCATAAGTAACTAAGAATTAGCCCTACTTACCGTAACGAACTAAAACTTAGTACAACCCTAAAATCACATGCCTATTCTCCCTCTAAGCACTTTTCCACATATCTAAGTGCAATGTTCCATTTAAACTTGACACAAAAGACAAAAAAATGGGAAAATTATGCAAGAACTACTATTTTAGGCAACCTAGGATATCCCACCTTAAGCGATGATGGTCAACCCGAAACCAATGCCAATCACCATAAACCGTCATCGGTTACCATATAAAAATTTTTGTAACCTTGTTTGAGAGGTTAGACACATTATCGAGTTTTGGAGCAAAGGAGATGTACATGCAAGCAAGAACCAGAGATCTTTCACACATCCATGCAACCATAACCAACACATCCATTGATCGAAAGTTTTTCTTTCACGGTGAGCACTCTAGGAGCAGTTAGGTTGTGGAGCCTGTTTTCATGTGTGAAAGTGTTGAAGACTGTACACTAAGAGTACTGTACACTTTTCATGTGGGCGGGATTTTCTCATATGGGTGGGATTTTGACCCATAGGTTTATGGGACGGTTTTTTCCCATGGTTTTGATACCCATGGTTTTGTAAAAATGCTTAAGAAGTTGTCTATTTATATGGTTTTATGCATATGATAGATGTATGAAAAACATTGCAGATGTGCTTTGAATTTTGGTGTGAATTCTGTAGAGTTTGTTGAGCATAGCTCCAAAAGATCTGGGTATTGTATTGAGAGAGTGGTGGGTTATAATAAAATATGAGAAAGTGATTCTTTGTGGACATATCCCAAATTGGGTGAACCACGTTAAATACTATCTCTTTTTGTTGTGTTATTTTATTCTACACTTTTATTTGAGGTATGTAATAATTTTCGCATATTAGTTTCTACTGTTGCGATTCTGTGAGGGATTATTCCACATATTTTATCTCTTATTTCCTAACAATTAGTATCGGGGCCTGGTTTGGTTTTTCGAAATGTTGAATCATAGGGAAAGTTTTATCTTGAGTGGGAACTATGGAAGATGATGGAAGATCTAGGGTTGATAAATTCAACGGGAAGAATTTCAATCTTTGGAAGATGCAGATGGAATATTACCTTTATCAGAAGGATATTTATACTCCATTGTGTCGAGAAGGTGAAAAAACCCTTGAGCATGACAGATGCGGAATGGGATTTTCGGATAGGAAGGCACTTGGGACAATCCGAGTTGTGTCTTGCATCTTTGGTATTATTTAATGTTTCAAAGGAAAAGACTACAAAAGAACTGATGGATGCATTAGGGAAGTTATATGAAAAACCCTCTACCTCTAATAAGATATTTTTAATGAAAAAGTTGTTTAATATGAAGATGTCTGAGAATGGTTCAGTAGCAAATCATCTAAATGATTTTAATATGGTTGTAAATATGCTAGCTTTGGTTACAATAGAATTTGATGAAGAAGTTAGGGCTTTATTAGTTCTGTGCTCTTTACCTAAGAGTTGGAATAACTTGGTAATGGCGGTAAGCAACTCGGTTCCAAATAACTCAAAGTTGAAGTTTGAGGAAATTGTAGGGGTGATTATAAGTGAGGAAATGTGAAGAAAAAGCTCATTGAATATTCTACTTGGGAATGCTTTGAAAGTGGAAACTAGAGGGAGACAGAAGAAGAGAGGAAGTGGAAAATCAAAGGATCGGGAATGGTCAAAATCCAAAAGCAAGATAGTATGCTAGCACTGTGGAAAGTTTGGGTATGCAAAGAAGGACTGTTGGGAGCTTTGGGACAAGAAGAAACAACAAGAAGAAAACAAGGAGGAAAATGTGGCAACGGGTAATGTATGTCAGGATGCTTTCATTCTTTCTTTACACAATATTACTTTTGAATCTCGGGTTTTAGATTAGGGGGATTCTTTCCATGCTTCTCCACATAGGCATTATTTTGTTGATTATGTTCAAGGAGATTTTGGCATGTTTTTCTTGGCGATAATGAGCCTTGTAGCATAGTTGGAAAAGGTTTTTTTAGGTTAAGATGCAAAATGGGAATACTTGGCTATTGAAGGATGTCATAGATGTTCCTACATTAAGGGCGGGGTAGTTGGAAAGTGATGGTTGTCTTGTGATATTTCTTACAGACTCTTGGAAGGTTCTGAGGGTGCTCTTTTGGTGGCAAGAGGTAAGAAGGTTGGAACCTTGTATTTAACCACTTATAGCACTAATGTTTGTAATCTTGTGGCTTGAAGTAGATACACATTGTGGCACTATAGGCTTGGTCATATGAGCCATAAGGGCATGGAGATCATAAAGAAGGATTTTCTGGATATACGAGAAATAGGTTTGGAGTTACTTGTGAGGAATGCATATATGGGTAACAAAAGTGAGTAAGATTTCTCAAGGTTGGACCTACCAAGAAAGAGAGTAAGTTAGAGTTGGTTCATTCTAATGTGTGGGGCCGGCTCGGGTATCATATCTTGGGGTTCAAGTTATTATGTTACTTTTATTGATGATGCAACAAGAAAAGTTTGGGTTTATTATATTAGAAACAAATCTTATGTATTTGACACTTTTGTTAAATGGAAAGCCTTGGTAGAGAATGAAACAGGTCTTAAGCTAAAATGTCTCAGGTTAGATAATGGAGGGGAGTATTGCAACAATGAATTTTATGATTACTGTTCTAAGAATGGAATCTGTAGGTAAAAGACATTTCTAGGAACTCCACAGAGAATGGGGTATCAAAAAGGATGAACAGAACAATAATGGAACGTCTTTAGGAGCATGAGGTTACATGCGGGACTACCTCTTTCCTTTTGGGCGAAGCGGTGAGCACGGCTATGTACTTGATAAACGAGAGGACCCTCAAGTGCCTTTGATGGAGGCATACCGAGGAGGCTTGGTATGGTAAGAAAGTTGATTATTCATTTCTTAGAGTCTTTGGATGTGAGGTGTTTGTTCATATAGAAAAGGATGATAGGACCAAGCTAGAGGCTAAGTTAGAAAAATGTACTTTCATTGGTTATGATGGTGATGACTTTAGATATAAATGTTGGAGTATTAAGGACAAGAAAATCATTCGATCTAGGGATGTGGTATTTAATGAGAAAGTCATGTATAAGCGTAGCGATTTATAGGAAAACAAGGAAGAATCCAAGAAAGAATATGTAATAGAGGATCTTCGGATGGAAAAGTGACACATGAATTAGTTTAGGAACCTCCTTAATAAGAACCCCAAACTCCTATATTGAGGAGGTCTTTTAAGGTAAGAAGAGTACACCGAACATTTTCTCCTTCTCTTTATTATTTATTACTCAGCGATAGTGGAGAACTAGAGAGCTTTAATGAAGAAATGTAGGTAGATGCCGGGAAGAAGTGGGAGCAAGCCATGGATAAAGACATCAAGCTCTCATGGAGAACCAGACATGGGATTTGGTGAAGCTACGAAGAAAAAGAGCATTACAGAAAAAGTGGGTGTTCGAGTCAAAGAGGAAGAAGCAGGAAAGAAAAGATACAAGGCCCAGTTGGTGGTGAGGGTTTGCACAGAAAAAAGGTCTAGATTTTGATGAGATTTTTCTCCTATAGTAAAAATGACTTCAATTAGAACTATTCTAGGAATAGTTGCAGCAAAAGACTTGCACTTAGAACAACTTGATGTAAATCGCATTTCTCCATGGTGATTTGGAGAAGGAACTATATATGCAGACAACCACTGGAGGGCTATGAGGTCAAAGGTAAAGAGGAGATGATGTGAAAGCGAAGAAGAACTTATATGGCTTGAAAGAAGCTCCACGTCAATGGTATAAGAAATTTGATAGCTTCATGATGGAGTAAGGTTATATTAGATGTCATTCGACCGTTGTGTGTATACAAAGAAATTTGAGGATAATGAGTTATATTATCCTTTGTATATATGACGATGACATGTTGGTTGCGAGGTAAAAACATGCAGGAAATAAAAGTACTCAAGAAGCGGCCTAAGTGAATCCTTTGCTATGAAGGATTTGGGGGCAGCGAAAAAAATCCTTGGTATGAGGATATCTCGAAATAGGAAGGAATGGAAGCTGAATTTATCTCGGGAAGAGTACATGTCTTGGAGAGGTTTAATATGCGGGATGTCAAACTGGTTGGGACTCCTTTGGGAGCTGTTAGTGTAGAATCACAGCACCCCTATACATTGATCAGATTTCTAGGTTGATCACTCTAGCATCCAGTGTGATTGCACAACATGGAATCCTTTCTCCAAGTGTGGGACTTGCAAACATGAGAAAGGAATCTCCAGAGAAGGCTGGTTCCTAATCCTAAACTACCTGCCACAAGCTATTCCAGTGCAGGCAAGCTAATCTAATCCTAATCTAACCATGCCAAGGAGACAAGAGAGAGAGAGAGAAAAGGGAAAAATAGAGCCTACACTAAAACGGTGATACACCAGAGAAGGAAAATGTTGAACATCTATCAAAACTGCCATGGAACAAGGAGAGGTGAGCAATGGGAAGGATGGACAGATGCATCACAGGCCCAAGGATAGATTTCACACAGAAAATGTCCCAAAACTCCATGAACACAGCTCCAAACCTATAATGAACATTCAAACGTGCACAAATACCTGCAATGAAGAGAGGTAAGAAGAAAACAAGCAAAAAAACGAGCAAGGATGGACAGATGCATCACGAAACACGTTTTTGTTGCTTTAAGTTTGCACAGAACATCATTTTAATGGTAAAAGGAAAAACACCATTACAGAGTAGGGGAGGAGGTTCGAACTCCATTTTCAACCCTGGAGAAGAAAAGAAGGGAGGGCAGAGCTGAAAAGATGAACCACCTTTGAAAAATGAGCCAAATCTGGCTTTTTACAATGCATGGGTCGAGCCCAGGAGAGAGAAAACGTGAAAAAATGTGGGAGCCATTCCTCATTGAATGAGATGCATTAAAACAGCATGGGTGTCCTTGAGAACCCGTGCTCAGCAAAAGAAGAATGCGACCCATTTCGCATTAAAACTAGTTGTTGAAACGTCAGTTCTGGCCATTACCACGCGCTAGAGACATTTCTTGATTTTCTCTCTCCAAACTGAACCAAAATGCAAGATTGACCTGGAATCATGTAGATAATTTCACCAGCTTTCCATTGATATAAAGAACGTGAAAATCCGAGCTCTGGATCGAAAGTTATGGCGATATGAAGATTTAGGCAAAAACAAGCCAAAACGGATCGGTGGGAAAATATTTGAATTTTTCCACGCTTTTCGCCACTTGGATGACACGTGTCGGGATCTGATTCATCTCGTGGGCTCATCCTTTGAAAATTTCTTTGGGCCCTTCCTTAATTTCTTGCCACTTGGACACGTGGCATTATTTTATTGGCTCGGGCCTGAGGGGCGCACTTTGTCCTTTTAAAATTTGGTATTTTTACTTTGGGAAAATTTTCCCATTTCTCCCCCGCGCTCCGCCACTCAAGTGCCACATGGCACGATTTCATTGGACGTGGGCCCTTCCTGACCATTTCCCTTTTTTTTTCCTTTGGAAAAATTTTCAAAATTTTCCCCGGGCTGATGAGGTGAAGACACGTGGCGAGATTTGATTCGTTGGCGGCTCTTTCGAATTTTCGTGTCCCACACGTCCCTCACGTACCTTTGGCCCGGCTGTCCCGAAACATCTGGGAAAAAATCTCCTGCTTCGGCTGATTCGGGCTTCCTTGTCCCTCTTTGTGGTGAAGACACGTGGCGAGATTCCATTCGCTCTCGGCTCTTTCGGCTTTTCGCGTCCTCCGCGTACTTTTGGCCCAAATGTCCCAGACGAAAGTCTCTTGTTTTGGCCGAATCGGCCGGTTCGCGTCCTCCGCGTACTTTTGGCTTAGATGTCCCAGACCATCTGGGACAAATATCCCGAACCACCGAAATGGACCGACTTGCGCCAAACCGGCCGATCCGCGTCCCGCGCGTACTTTTGTCCCGGATGTCCCAAAAACTACGCGAAACAAGACTTAGGAAATTTTTCCCCTTTCGGCTAATTCAGATTTTTACGTCCCAACTGTCCCGCAGACCGCCTGGACTAGGACTTAGCCAATTTTCTTCATTTTTTCGGCCCCAAGCTTGGTACAACAAACCTCAGTACGACCCGAAATGCCTTAACACAGTCCTGCAACCTTATTTTTTGCATTTCTTCCATTTTATCAACCTGTTGGGATTCCTTCTTGGATGGGAGAGTTAGAAAAAGGCCGAGGGGACCCAAAAAACATGATTTTGGGCCTTGAATCAATCTACTTGCTCGGGACTGAATAATCTGATGCATGTTATCAAAATTACCCTGGGGGGTGAATTTTGGATAACAATTTGGCGACTCAGCGGGGTCATCTGCCTGCTGGATGAAGTTACCAGTTGCCTGAAGCATCCATTGGGCATGGAGTCATGAGTTGTAACCTACAAACTGATCTAAACTTTGAAAACCTCCTCTCTGAGCCACTTGGAAACCCACTGAAATGGAGTCGTTCTCACCAAAATGCCACTGAAATGGACTGTGCAAGAGCAAAACCAGCACCACAAAAACTATGTACAGAACTGAAAATCATACATGCTCCAAATGGAACATGCAGAGTGTGCACAAGCACTTCTTCTACTAAAAGCAAACCTACCTACTCTACTCTAACTGGAAGCAAAGGCAAGCTAAACAAACCCTGCAATTGGTTGTGAGAAATAGCTTCCCTTTCTCAAAAGTGGCAGCCATGCAATTGATTTGGCATTGAACATGGCTGATTGGATGGATGGAAAATCAACAAGAAGCTGGTCTTCCACCCAAATCATCAAGGTATCAGCTGAAGGCAAATTCAATACCTCTTTTAGTTGCTCTGCATTTGGATTGAAGAGGTATGACAGCTGATCCTTGGTACTTTGTAGCTCACCCTCATGCTCAGAAGCAAGCATGACTGGTTGTGACTTCTCCTTTGGCTCCAATAAAGCCAAATACCTGATTGGGCAAGGTATGGTCCATTTGATATGCCCATAGCTCTGATTTTCAACTCCAAAAATGGAGTCTTCTTGTAGACCTTCTTGAATGGATGGTGTGGAAGCAATGGTAGAATCTTTGTGCCCTTTCTCTTCCTCCAATGAAGGACATGAAAGATTAAAATCTTCCAATCTTGGTTCCAAAGAGCTGCTATAAGATGCAGGCTGCTGCAAATGAATGTTCTCCTTCATGACAGCAGACTCAAGTGTTTGGAATGTGGATGATGAAAGAGAGAATGGTGGAAACTCAACCGGCTCTTCTCCATCAAAACAATCCTCCAAATCTGACAGATAAACTACCTCATGGCTGTCCTGCTGCAAATGCTCCACTTCCTCCATGGTGTCTTCTTGATCTGTAACTTGACCACCATGGTTTCTTTCACCCTCCAACATTGAGTTTGAGAGATCAAACTCCTCTTCAGTACTAGAACTTGAGAGAGGTGAAGTAGAAAGAAGAACTGAAGGTTCTCCTGTAGCCTGCTTTGTGCTCAAAGCCCTTGGATCTGCAATTTTCTCCTCCACAACTAGAATGTGCTCCTCTTCTTTTGGATCTGGAGCAGCTTCTCCTTTCTCTACTACTTGAAGACAATCTTGCTCTTGATAGAACTCTTCCTCTAGCACAAAGTTTTTCAAGTCAAACTCTTCAATTTGCTGCTCTAGAGGACAAGTTGGGACTGCAAGATCTTCTTCTGAGCTTTCTTCCTTTATGGCTGATTGTGCAACTTGAATTGAATCAAGCATTCCCTTCAAATAGAGTGCCAACATGGACACTACTTTCTAAGCAAACTGACTGCTGATCTGCTTCTTCTTTTTTGCTCTTCTTCTGCTGCCACAAAATCAGTCTTAACCACCATTTGTTCAACCTTAGCCTCTTTTGTAGGTTTAACCATCAAGGGGATCTTTGTCATCCCAAATTTGGCAGCCCAAACCCTCAAGTTGTCTATCATTTCTTTTCTATTGGGCTCCTCTTCTTGCTGTCCTTCATGGCTGATTTTTGCAATTTCTTCTTCCCCACATGGAATTGGGAATGCAAGAGGAGGGATGGGTTGTAACTCAATTGATTTGGCAATTTTTTGTGGTGGTAGAGGAGGTGAAACCTCTTGTTTCTTTGGGGGAGAGCATATTTCTTTTAGCTCTTGTGGAGGGGATGACTGTTTGGAAGGAAAAAGGAAAGAAGAATTGAGGTGTGGTGGAAGACTGAGAGGTGGAGACATGGGATCAACATTTGGGACAGCAGATGGGGAGTTTAGAATTTGTAATTCCAAATGAGATGGTGCTGCTTGAGTAATGGGAAGAGAAAAACCAGATGATGGTGTAGAACTTACCCATTGACAAGGTTGTTCAACAACAAGTGTATAGGCCTCTATTTTTGCTGTCCATTGTGCAAGTTGGGGCAGCATCTTCATCATGAAGTCCAGCTTCTCCTGAGGGCTGAAGTGTCTTGGAAAAGGGCCTCCCCATGGACAAGGAGTCCTGCAACCAATTCTGAAAGCTCTCATTTGAGCTGTTGCTCTGGACTGCACCATCTTTACCTCCATCTTTTGGATTTTCTCTCCAACAAACCAGCATCTTGCATCTGATTGTCTTCATTATATGCTCTTGCTCTTGGAAAGCTCCATAGCCAAACTGATTTTGGCATTGCTGCTCATATGGGTATGCATGCTGATTTTGAATTTGTTCAAAATGCTGATTTGGAGGATTTAAAAAACATGTTGGAGGTGGGAAACATTTCGCTGTTGTTGAAAATGTGAATTCCATGATGGAAATGAAGTCATGATTGCACAACTTCATGGAATGGAAAAGAATGAAAGGGATGGAAAGAAGGATGGATGGGAATGGATGAAAAACAGGTCTGCAACTTTAGAAATGGGTTGCTGATCAGATGGAGTCACCAGATGTGTTTGCAAGTGCCTCCAAAGGCTGAAATCTTCACAGGAACACACCAACCTGCAAAAGATGAAGTGGAAGACCTCTAAGGTCCCACCGGGCGTGCCAAAACTATTAGTGCAAAATCACAGCACCCCTGGATGTTGATCAGATTTCTAGGTTGATCACTCTAGCATCCAGTGTGATTGCACAACATGGAATCCTTTCTCCAAGTGTGGGACTTGCAAAATGAGAAAGGAATCTCCAGAGAAGGTTGGTTCCTCTTCCTAAACTACCTGCCACAAGCTATTCCAGCAGTGACAAGCTAATCTAATCCTAATCTAACCATGCCAAGGAGGAGAGAGAGAGAGAGAAAAGGGAAAATAGAGCCTACACTAAAACGGTGATACACCAGAGAAGGAAAATGTTGAACATCTATCAAAACTGCCATGGAACAAGGAGAGGTGAGCAATGGGAAGGATGGATAGATGCATCACAAACCCAAGGATAGATTTCACATGGAAAATGTCCCAAAACTCCATGAACACAGCTCCAAACCTGTAATGAACATTCAAACATGCACAAATACCTGCAATGAAGAGAGGCAAGAAGAAAACAAGCGAAAAAACGAGCAAGGATGGACAGATGCATCACGAAACACGTTTTTGTTGCTTTAGAAGTTTGCATGAACATCATTTTAATGGTAAAAGGAAAAATGCCATTACAAAGTAGGGGAGGAGGTTCGAACTCCATTTTCAACCCTGGAGAAGAAAAGAAGGGAGGGCAGAGCTGAAAAGATGAACCAACCTTTTAAAAATGAGCCAAATCCTTACAATTTTTTAAGAATGCATGAGAGAGAAGAGAGAGAGAGAAAACGTGAAAAAATGTGGGAGCCATTCCTCATTGAATGTAGATGCATTAAAATAGCATGGGCATCCTTACAAACCCATGCCTTGACATTTTTGGCCGTGCTGGAGAAGAATGCGACCCATTTCGCATTAAAACTGGTTGTTGAAACGTCAGTTCTGGCCATTACCACACGCCAGAGACGTTTCTTGATTTTATCTCTCCAAACTGAACCAAAATGCAAGATTGACATGGAATCATGTAGATAATTTCACCAGCTTTCCATTGATATAAAGAACGTGAAAATCCGAGCTCTGGATCGAAAGTTATGGCGATCTGAAGATTTAGGGCAAAAACAGGCCAAAACGGATCAACGGGAAAATATTTGAATTTTTCCGCACTCTGCCACTTGGATGACACGTGTCAGCTCGATTCATCCACGGGCTCATCCTTTGAAAATTTCTTTCGGGCCCTTCCTTAATTTCTTGCCACTTGGACACGTGGCACTATTTTATTGGCTCGGGCCTAAGGGGCGCACTTTGTCCTTTTAAAATTTGGTATTTTTACTTTGGGAAAATTTTCCCATTTCTCCCCACGCTCCGCCACTCAAGTGCCACATGGCATGATTTCATTGGATGTGGGCCCTTCTTGACCATTTCCCTTTTGTTTTTGCCTTGGAAAAATTTTCAAAATTTTCCGCCGGCCGATGAGGTGAAGACACGTGGCGAGATTTGATTCGTTGGCGGCTCTTTCGGCTTTTCGTGTCCCACGCATCCCTCGCGTACCTTTGGCCCGGCTGTCCCAAACGAAAATATCCTACTTCGGCTGATTCGGGCTTCCTTGTCCCTCTTTGTGGTGAAGACACGTGGTGAGATTCCATTCACTCTCGGCTCTTTCGGCTTTTCACGCCCTCCGCGTACTTTTGGCCCAAATGTCCCAGACGAAAGTCTCTTGTTTCAGCCGAATCGGCCGGTTCACGTCCTCCGTGTACTTTTGGCCCAGATGTCCTGACTGTCTGGGACAAATATCTCCGAACCACCCGAAATGGACCGACTTGCGCCAAACCGGCGATCCGCGTCCCCGCGTACTTTTGGCCCGGATGTCCCAACCGCACGAAACAAGACTTAGGCAATTTTTTCCTTCTTTCGGCCGATTCGGCTTTTCGCGTCCCACGCGTCCCGACGTCCCAACTATCCCAAGACCGCCTAGACTAGGACTTAGCCAATTTTCTTCATTTTTGGCCCCAAGCTTGGTACAACGAACCTCGATCCGACCCGAACCCTTCAGACCTGAAATGCCTTAACACAGATCCTGCAACCTTATTTTTGCATTTCTTCCATTTTATCAAACTTTGTTGGGATTCCTTTTGGGTGAGGAGAGTTAGAAAAGGTCAAGGGGACCCCGAAAAACATGATTTTGGGCCTTGAATCAATCTACTTGCTCGGGACTTGAATAATCTGATGCATGTTATCAAAATTACCACGGGGTGAATTTTGGATAACAAGGCCATTTCAAGTTATCAAAGGAACAATGTCCTAAGAAAGAGCGGGAGAGAAACCAGATGTCCAAGGTACCTTACTCATTAGTGGTTGGTAGTTTGATGTATGACATGGTGTGCACTAGGCACGATATTTCCCATGTAGTGGGAGCGGTGAGTAGATTTATGAGTGATCGGGTAGAGATCATTGGTAGGAAATAAAATTGATCATTCAAGTATTTGAGAGGGACCATGGGCATAGTTTTTGCTGAGTGGATCAAACACCACTTTGTGTGGATATGTAGGCATGTAGGATGAGCACAATAGGTTATGTTTACACTATAGGTGGAACATCGTAAGTTGGATTTCACGACTACAAAAGTTTGGCCTTATCAACCACGAGAGGCTGAGTATGTTGTTGCTGCCATAGAGGAAAGAAAGGAAATGATTTAGTTACAAAAATTGCTTGAGGAGTTGGGACATAAGAAGGAGGAAGGAAATTTTCATAGTGATAGTTAGAGTGTTATACACCTAGCTAAGAACTCTACTTTCCACTCTAGGACGAAGCATATATAGTTAAGGTACCATTTCATCAAGACAACTTTGGAGGAAGAGAAGTTGAAGTTGGAGAAGATTCATACTTTAGAATCCTATAGACATGATGACCAAGATGGTCACAAGGGAAAAATTGAAGCTATGTTCAACTTTGGTTGGTCTTCATAGAAACTAGTGAAGGGTTGAGAAGCTTGCTCAGAGGAAAACTAGTCTCCAAGTGGAAGATTGTTAGGTTGTGGAGCTTATTTTCAGGTGTGAAAGTGTTGAATACTTTACACTAAGAGTGCTTTACACTTTTCATGTATCGTTTTCGGTGTTCGGGGCTAGAGTTGAGTGCTGGGGCGTGAGCCCGAATTTTTTTGGGCCTTAAAACATGCCCAATATATCGGGAAACGTGATTTTCTCATATGGTTGGGATTTTGACCCATAGTTTTATGGGATGGTTTTTTCCCATGGATACCCATGGTTTTGTAAAATTTTGAAGTAGTTGTCTATTTATATGGTTTTATGCATATGATAGATGTATGAAAAACATTACATATGTGCTTTGAATTCGGGTGTGAATTTTGTAGAGTTTGTTTCAAGCATAGCTCCAAATGAGATCTGGGTATTGTATTGAGAGAGTGGTGGCTTCTAATAAAATCGAGCAAGTGATTCTTTGTGGATGTAGCCTAAATTGGGTGAACCATGTTAAATACTATCTCTTTATGTTGTGTTATTTTATTTTGCACTTTTATTTGAGTCTGTAATAATTTTTTGCTTATTAGTTTCTCTTGTTTGATTCGTGAGGGATTATTTCACATATTTTATCTCTTATTTCCTAAGAGGAAGCATGGCCACGATGAATCACCATTTCACCGATCAAACATCACCACCACCTAGCCATTGGACTGCACAATAAGAATGTGTATCTAACCTTCATCACTTCATTTTCATTTAGTTTATAAAATTCTTCACCTTTTTTATCAATCATCAGTTATATTTTCACCTCACCTCTATTTACTTTTGATGAACCCAACCATTCCCATCACTCATAACCCTTTTAATCACCTCTATCTACTCCTGAGCACCTCTGAATATTCCCAACATCTCCCTAGACCTAAACCAACTCCTCACCATCATTGATCCAATCTCATAAAAATCCCCAAAACCATGAACTATTGAGTTATTACCAGCCTACAGTAACCATCGTCGGTTCTTACTAAACCATCATTGATCGATGTCGGTCTTTGTATTTGGCATTCCTGCTAATACCAGATCCCAATAACCCTTTTTAAGTGATTCAAGTGACCCAGAATCTAACCCGACCTGTTTCAGTACCTTAGTTGTTTACCTTATTTCTAGATTTGATCATAGCCTAGCCTGTTATGTTAGATTTTCTTATTATATTTGGATGAGGTACCTAAATCATATCAACTATGTAGGGTTCTATTTACTTACATTATTTCTTGCATTAAATTGTATTAAATAGTGGGTTGATACCTCGAGGAAGTATCATACTTCCGGATCTAGCACATCTAGGCAGCCCATTGACATATATTATTTAATCCTATTTTTGTGGTCTTGTTGTGTATTTCAGGTAGTTCCTCCTAGCCAAAAGGAATCTCTCACAATCAACATTGGATCAAGAAGTCAGAACGCATGCAATGACCTTCAAACCGACCATCACTATAGGTATTCCTCCATGGCCCACACCCTTATCTATTTCGTCTAAAAACTTAAAGAAAATGGTGAAACAAGTAGACCTTCATAGTCCAATGGCTAAGACCATGATCTATTTTACACTTTTAGCTCAATGTTTGTAGGAAGGTTTGTAGAAGTATCAAGTTCAACAAAGATCCTGACATATGTTGTATGGATATAATCAGTGGTTTGAGCATCAATGTAGAGAGTGTTGTCAAATACATTGCCAATGGAAATCATACATTCTTGTCTCCAAAATTGTATAGGTAAATAAGGTAGCCTTATCCAAATGGGTTT
The DNA here is from genome assembly GCA_018340775.1 of Taxus wallichiana var. yunnanensis. NCBI lineage: Eukaryota > Viridiplantae > Streptophyta > Pinopsida > Cupressales > Taxaceae > Taxus > Taxus wallichiana. The sequence goes on from CM031244.1 coordinate 628,329,826, forward strand.
GTGAGAGAATGATTTTATGAGAGGGTTAAAAGAGGGGAACCATGGTTTTGGACAAGGTATTGGGATTTATAGACCAAAGTTTACACGCTATTATATATTTATCTCTTGTTGAAGAAAAATACATAATAAATATTCCTTTAGGACAGGAATAAAGATCTAATATTCTAGAGATTAGTAGGATCTAGTATTTGGAGACCCATGAGTGAAGATCTCGAAAGGATGGGCCATAAGCCACTTAATCTACATATAAATTCATGCTCCTGTAGTATCACCAAAGAGTCAAGGACTTCCTCTCAAAGGTGATGTAGGAGGTAATGATGATAGGTGTCATTGAACTCCTTCCATGTAGAATGTATTTGAATGAAGTCGAGCCATTACTATGGCCCCCAATAATAGATGACTCAAAACCCCCAAATTGTCTAAAGGATATGTTTACTTAGGAATAGGGAAGCCCTATCGTAGCTAGGGGAGGGGTAGGACTTACCCACATTAGCATTAGGCTCTTGGTATGTCACATCGACTAAGATTTTAGGGTGTAGGTCCTTAGAAGAAGCTCGAACCACTAATTTTTGCATTGTCGAAGTGAATTTTTCCTACCTGATAGAAGAAACTAGGTCATTATAAACATGGTTGCTCTTCCCATAGCATATCTAGGGCTCTTACATTCACATGACCATGTCTGTTTTCACCGATTAAGTCATCAAAGGTTCCTTCTATTGTTTGAAGTAAGGATTTAAATCTAAATTTCAAGAGATGCATCATCAAAAATATTCAAAGAACTGAAAATGCCACCTAAAATGAGCCCATCGTGAGAATAAGAATAGCCATTTAGAGGGTTCATGTTATCGGCGCCATGAGTTTAATCTTAATGCCCATTGTTTGGGTTAGGGTTCCTGACATAACAATTAGGATTCAAAGCATATGTAGGCATCATGAGTGGTTATAATGAATTTATTTTAAATTCATATAATTAAGTAAGATTATTAAACGGAAAATGTGACATGATAAAATTGTAACAACAAAAATATGCATTTCCTCAATAATTTGGAAAATTTTGACTAGAAAATGTCATCCTTAAATTATATATAATTACACTCTTATGTTAGAAATAAATTTTTTATTTATTTAATGTGTTTTAGTAGATATTTTATAAATTCACCATGTTTATGTTTATTTAGTCCTAAAAAAATTACATATAAAATTATTACGATATTCATCAATAAAATTTAACGGTTTTCTTTATTAAGGGTGAAAGAGGGTTAAGGGACCCTTCCCCATTACAATAAGTACAAATGGAGACAAAATAATATCAATGAGGAACAAATAGGGCATCCTCTACTAAAGCTGACAAAGAGGGACAACAAAACACAACCATAATAACAACAACATAAAAACACAAAAGTAAACAAACCATAATCTATCCATGGATTCATAAGAATAAAATGGAATTGATAATCCCACACTATATAAAAAATCAGATCACTATCAAAAGTATTATCAAATAAAAAAATGAAGAAACATCTAGTTGTGGGAAAAGTCTACTTTACCTTCCATTGATAGCTTTTAGAGAGAAGAGATCCATTCATGGAGTGTAGGTAGACCCGGGAAAATATTATTGAATCTAAAGATAAGGCCATTTTCATTGAAATATGCATCTGATTTCAAAACATATGATCCAAATCTCACCGTGGGGATGACTTGGCATGTGTAAAGGGCATGGAAGGTGGGTGATTAGAGGATTTAACACATCTAGGAAGCTTTGTATTTTACTATATTTGAAAAATCGGTTTCTCACCAGATTTGAACCCAATAAAAGCAACAACATTCACAAAATCATCCATGGCACCAAAAGTGACAACCTGGATCCAAGAGAGAGCTATGGAGCATTCTTAGAAGGGTGGCAAAACAAACTTCATGGAAAAAGTTTAGGGGCATGAAGCATAAATTTAATGAAATTTTAAGGTTTCTGAATATGAAGTCCAGGCTTGGAGGGCTTCAGATAACAAGGGAGACCAAAATGAATGGGGAAGCATTAAATAGCAAGCAAAAATAGAGGTGTGACTGAAACTTGGGAATTAGGGAAATCCACATCTAGCCCTAAAATGCCATCACAAGGGGAAGTTAGAGTCACCTAACTAGAGGAGCTTCGGTGATGAAGACTAGCCTTCGATCCACCACGACAACCACTATGCATCAATCCAGTCACCGAGATTAATACCTTCACCAACAACTGTAACCCTAGGGTTAGGGCATCATTCGGGAGAAAGCTCCATCATGAGTCACTATTGCATAAAAAATTAATTTAAATTTTGAGTAACTAAATTTAATGGTTTTTAATATGGTCCAATGTTATAATTTACATAAATTATGATGTTAACATTAATATATGAATTAAAATCCTTATCATTAATGTTGTTCTTTCTATCCCCTCCCTCTTTCTCTAATCCAATTCATCTTAGATTGTGTTTTTAGTATTAATAAATGTTCTTATGACTTTTTTCCCTACACGTAACAATGTGTGAGGGCATGCTTTCAAAGGTAATATTAGAATTAGGTCTCTTAGATGCTAGGAACCATAGACTTTGTAGTAGTGAATAAAGAGAATGTTGAATAATAGAAAAATGGTTAACAGAGATACAAACAAACAAAATATTCAATATATATCAAATTAATCTTCCCATCTCCACCACCACCATGTAAGATCATCACAACTCCAATCTATCTCGGTTCAAGAGCATGAACCTTCTCTCTAATACCATATGTAATGCCCACAATTTTGACACACAAATACAACAATAAAACTATTGGAATAAATTTTTTTGACTTACATTGCTTGATACATGAAAAAACAAGGGATAAGTTAGGACACCACATACTCATGAGAAATTTTAACAAACGTTATCCCAAAAAGGTAACATAAAACACACATGAAACACATCGAGGCAAATTTCCCAAATGACAAGGCACAACACAATCATTCCACTACAATATAAACTCCCGTATAGGCACCATCCCTCACACATCACTTTTCCGGATCATACATTTATTACATTCATATTTTTTATTGACCTTACTTATTTAACAATCACTTGTCATGGAGTCTAGGATATATTATTTTTTATCTTACTTAATTTTTTACTTGTAGTGGTTCCATCGACTTTTATCTATTATCTTATCACAATATAATGATGTAGCACGGTTATTGATAGGAACATGTGAGCATACATAAGGCTACTAGTGTTTGTTCTAAGGATTTGTATTCTAATTTATATTTTTCTTGGATTTTTAATTTATCTCGGTTGTGATAAGGAAGGTTCACATGAAATAAAGGAAGTTTATTCGTCAAGGTAAATAGATAATGCATTGTTTTCATATTAGCATTTAATTTCTAAAGTTACTCTATTTTTTTCAAAAGTTATTATAACTAACCGTATATCCTATCAATTTTACTTAAATGTTTAATCATCAAGGTCCCAAGTAGTATGATTTCACACATGATCAAGTTTGATTCTTTAAAAATTTAAGTATTAGATGCATGTTACAAAGATACATTCATTTATAAATTTTACACACCTTACTAAGGTCACAACTAGAGTGATAGAACACCCTTATCTCCAACAATCATGTTCTTTAACAATACAACTTTTCAATACAATAGGACCACAAGGAAGTAAATTAATTTTGACAATATCTTAAATTTTAATGTTCTATGAATATTGATAGTTAGTTATCTTTTACTTTTCTACTCAATCAGTCTTTTCTTTTATAGTATTTATTAATCTCAAACTCTTAGTATTCATTGTTTAATTTCAATCATCTTATACCCATGAGACATCTTACTAACATACCTTCATGACTATGTCACATCACAAGACCTCTAATTTCACCACATAGTCCACATAACGAAGAATTTCCAACAATTATGTCATAGGCATAAATCGAATGTAACACCCACAAATTTCTACTCTCAAAACAAATAGTATTTGTTGACAATTTTTGCACTTGTGTAAAAATGGGCAACTCAAAACTTCATTATGGTGGATGGCATTGGTGAAGTGACCCTAAGCTAGGGGAGATTCATTTAGTTCAATATTTGTTATGTTGGATTAATTTATGAATACATGTAATTTATAGCTATGTGTGCTATTACAAAATGTAATAGATCACATAGTCTGCAATTTCATGATTGTCTTCAGCCAAAAAAACACAAAGGCCCTGAAGGAAAGATGTGTAATCTTGATGAAGACTGAAAAATACATAATAGATGAAGTGTTAAGTTTTGGAACAACAATCATAGTTGCAGATTGCAGTATTCAAATTTATTGCTAAAGTTAACAAGTATTTTAAAGTTATTTCCTTTGATTAAATGCATTCAATTTCCATTTATCATTTGTTTAATTAAAATATCAATCCATATAAAAGTTGAAAAGAAGAAAGAAATACACAACTCGGTTTCATAATTCATGTTTTATTCATAAGGAATTTCAAAAGTTCCCACACAAGTCGTGGGATGTAACTCAAAAGTAAATTACAACTACAAGTAAGAGGTACATATGCATGAAAAATAAAGTAAAAGGAGTATGAAAGAACCCATCATTGCCTTGGGTTTCTTTCATTTCGGTTGATCCATTTCCATCTCCAACTTTCTCCATCTTCATCCTCACTTCTTATAAATGGGTTAGGGATACTTTTAGTGGTGAAATATTCATGTAATAAGGTGAAAATTTCAATTTAGGAAAATTTGTGATTTTTTTGAAGTAGGTCAATGTCTTGTTGCCTAAAATATATAGTATATATATTTTTGGGGTCATCTTCATTTACATTTGAAAACATCTCCTATAAAAATTTAGGTGATTCACCGGTGTAGTATACTACCACCAATACTTATAAACCATGAACTTGCATACTGTGTTAAGCACTAGAGTACAATACATATTTCATTGACACGTGTGACAAATGTTTTACGAAGACATGTAACTCATTGAATTTATTGGTGCATGACAAAGGGGTTAGCTCTTAGGGGGTTTAAGGGTAAAAAATGTAAGATTTTTGGGGGTTTAAATAAAAAAGGATTAAAAGATTAAAATGGGGTGATAAACCAAATTTGTATGAGGTATTTGATTGAGTTTATGAAGGATTTTTGATGCACAAGCCAACATTTTTCTACAGAATATTAAGGGAAAACACTTTGGTGTATTGAGGGAAAGTATCACAACAATACTGCTAAGTTAAACATGCACATTAATATCATGTAGAAATTACTGAATTTGCAACAGGGTAAGATGATTAATCAGGGAACTTACATTCACAAGATTAATGGAACATACACAAGACTACAAATAATTGGAAAGGTAGAAAATACTTCACATTCAAAGGGAAAAACTGGCAGAAAATTTCTTCAGCACTCTTGTATCTAAAATTCCTCCTCTTGTGCTTTCCAAAGCACACAATATATAGCAAAATTATTTCCCACCCTTCCTAAAAATAGGCTAGAATTGTACTCACCCATGCATCCTATTTTTATCCTTCATCTATTAATAAATAAAGGAATAAAAATAAAACATGCAAATACAAAGAGGCATTAACAACCATTGGTTACAACTCAATCAACTATAGTCGATTATTCTATTTTTAAGAAAAGCATGAGTGATAATTTGCTAAAAATAAGTTTTTCTTGATGAGCAAGTTTTCTTCTTTGTGCATGCAATTTTGTATTCTTGTTGATCTATTCTTTTGTGAAGGCATGCAACCTTATCCATTTGTAGTGATAATATTAGCACTTTCTAACCATGGTTGAATCTGGTGAACTCGGGACTCGAATTAAGGTGCAAAAGTATTGCAAACTTAATCATTTTTGGTATTTGCATTGTTGAGCTCCATTCGAGCTAGCAAAGCTCTGCTAAATTTTCCCCTGGCCACCATTGTTGACTATTCAAGCTTGATTGAAGGTTTTTGTAAAGAACTTTGTCTTTCATCATTTCAAAAAAGAGTTGTCCATGTAGGATAGATTTGAACTAAAACGGCCTAGAAAAACTTTTTTTTCCATTTTTGATAGAGATTGTGCATTTTTAAACATTCAGCCCACCCTTCCACTTCTAATTTGGGCCCCACACATGTGTCTTTATCTGATGCTAGTGGGGTCACATTCAACTTTATCCTCTCTTTCTAAAACAAAGGTTCAAAGTTTCAAAATAAAAAAAAGTTCATGGTGCCCGCCTTTCCACCTTGGGCTTTTGATGGTGTGGGTGAGTCATGGGAAATTTTATCACTTTTCTCCCTTTTTCAAAAAGGGCTCAAAATCTCAAATTGACCCGATGCTCCACTTTTGACTTATTTGAATATGTGGCCTTGTTTGGTCTTTAACGGGTCATGGGGCACTTTTAAACTTTTCTCCTTTACAAAAAGGCTCAAATTCAAAAAATTGACCCAACGCTCCACTTTTGACTTATTTGAATATGATTGAACATTTTTCCTTTCTTTGACATAAGTCATGGGTAATTTTTAAACTTTACTCCCTTTTAAAAAAGCTTAAAATTTTTAAAGGAAAAAAAAACATTCAACGATCCGCTCCTCCACTTTGACTTTTTTGATATGGGCTCAACATTTGAATTTTTCCTTTGGCATGAGCGGGGGCGGGTCATTTTACGACTTTATGCCCTTTTGAAATAAAGCTCAAAATCTCAAAAGGCTCTCGATGATCCGCCTTGACTTTTTTGATGTGGGCTCAACATTTGACTTTTTTTTTGACATGAAAAAGGGTGCGGGTCATTTTTAACTTTACGCCCTTTTCCAAAATGTCTCAAAACACAAAAAGGGCCCACCCTCTCGCATCCAATTAGATTTTTTTGGGCTGTGGGTCAATTTGACACTTTTACAAAATGATGAAAAGATGCTAAGTTCACCAAAAAGACCCGCCATTTTAATGTGTCAAGCTGGGGTTTGCATCGATTTTGGTGATCAATTCTGAGCATTGATCTCTGTACTTTTGATTCATGGTTGTTGATCTCCAACTCACCTGATGAGTTAAGTTACTTTAGTTTGATGAATAAAACACTCAAAACCCTAAGTCTTTCATATTTTCATTCTCGAGCTCTATCCGAGCTAAAGGAACTCTCTAAAAAATTTTCCCTGGATGGTGGCCATTGGAGATGATCTTTCGAGCTCGGTTTATCTGCATCTATATTGTTTTGTTGAGCTGGCTTTGGAACTATTTGTTATTTAACGACCACCATTTTGATCACTTTGAGTTCTGGGTTGGCTTATACTATGCAAGATTTGGTTGATTTGACTAGTTGTGTTGCTTTGAGTTTGAACTTTTCTTCAAAAGATTTGTGTTTTGTGAAGCTCTGTGAAGATTCTATGGCCACCATTATTGAGGTTTGTGAGCTCATTCCTTTCTGTATCATCGTTATTTTGAACAAGATGGTAGCGGCTTCATCTTTTTTTTTTTGTAATCTCTGACTATATATTGCTCATTTCGATCAAGTATTGAGCTCACCCTTTTAATTTGTCTCTATTATTTCATCTTTGAAACATTGATACTCATTTTTCCTTTGCATTTTTAATGTGATTTCTGGAACAACATTGATCTCTGAGTTGAAACTCATTTTGGGTTCTCCTTTTGGCTCTGAATTTGATGAGGGTTTTCTCTGCTTCAATTTTAACCAGTGAGTTCTTGATCCTTACTCTGATTTTAGTACCCATTAATGGGTCTTTCTTGATCAAATCCAGGATCTGCATTTTCTTCCTTAGATCTTGTAACTTTATTCATTCCTTTGAGTTGTATTGCAACAAATCTGTATATGAACCTTTAATTGTCCTTCTGAATGAATTATTTTTCCCAAACTTTGTATCTGCACATGTATTTTTCAAATTGTGGCTTGAAATATTACAACCCAGATTTGGGTATCACTCCTTTGGCATGGGTATTCAGACTTCTTTATTTCTTCTTGATTTCTATAATCTGCACCTACACACTTGAGAAAATAGTTAGAAAATATTTAGGATTTTTGGCCTCTCTTATGTCCATGGTTTTACTTTTCTTCTTTCTCCTTCTTTCTGAGTGAGAAAATCATGTATGTAGTTTTGATCTTCAAGTAATCTATATCTCCTGTTATTAGAGATCCATGTGCATGAATTAGGATAGTATAGGAATATGGATTGTACCTGAGCTCATAAACTGATAGTTTTCTCTTTTCTTTTTTAGGTATAGTGCTCTCAAGCAATGAAGATGAAGAGGGAACAAAGTTGAAGATGAGGATGCATCAACCAAAGGAAAACCTCAAGGAAATGATGGGTTCACTCATACTCCTTTATTTTCTCTTTCATGCATGTGTACCTCTTATTTAGTAGTTGTACTTTACTTTCTAGTTACATCCCATGGCTTGTGTGGGAACATTTGAAATTCCTTATGAATAAAACATTGAATTGTGAAAATGAGTTGTGTATTTCTTTCTGCATTTTAGCTTTTGATATGGATTGTATGATGAACTAAACAACTCAGTAATATAATTGAATGTCTTAATCATGAAGGAAAGAACATTAAAGAATACTATAACACCCAGTAATGAACTCTAATTTCTGCAATATGTAATTATGTTTGTTGTTCAAAAACTTAGCATTTCATCTATTCGTAATTGGATGTCTTCATCAAGGCAAACACAAATGTCCTTCGGGGATTTGTGTTCTTTTTCTGAAGATAGTCATGAAATTGTAGACTATGTGATCTGTTATATTTTGTAACAACACACATAGCTTGCAAATTTCATGTAATCATTAATTAATTCAACAATAACAATATTCTCTAAAAGAAACTCCCCTAGCTTAGGTATACTTCACCAATGCTATCCATCGTAACAAAGTTTTGAGTTGCCCATTTTTGCACAAGTGTAAAAATTGTCAACATTTTGGTGATCCTGGGGAAAGCTTGCCTGTTAGCTTGTAAACCAGTTGCCTTGCTCTTGTCCATTGGGCATGGAGTCTAAAGCATGTAACCAAAATCTTCCTTCCTGAAGGTCAACCCTTCCAAAATGAACTAAAACTGGGAAAGGATCTGGTAAACTAGATCACGTGCACAAATGCACTTATTGAATTGAAAAACTATGCAATGTGTAGGAACTGCACTTATTGAAGGAAATCCTACTCTAAAAGAAACACTATAGGATTTTCAATAATAGTGTTTGAGAAACATACCATTCACATAGGAATGGGAAGTTCCTCTCCATTCAGCCTCGAGAGCTAAAAAGCATTGTGTTCTTTGCAAGCTGAAATCATGTAAGGACCACTCCAGATTGTATCAAACTTCATGTGTCTTCCTGGCTTTGCACGATCAACATCCCACTTTAACACAATATCTCCTTCATTGAAGATTTTGAATTTGGATTTCTTATCAAAAGTCTTCTTCATCTTTTTGATTCTTTTCCATGTTTAAATGAGCTTGATCTCTTAGCTCTTGTAACTCCATTAATTCTACATAATGAACCTGCAATGGTTCATTCTCAAGCAGCTCCATTTGATGCAACAAATCTAATGCGGGTAACTCAACTAAAATAGGCATTCTTGCTTCTCTTCCGTAAACAAGCTTGTATGGTGAATTGCCAACTGATCTTTTAGGAGTCACTCTATCAGCCCAAAGTGTTGAATTCAACATTAGATGCCAAGCTCTCTGGTTATCTTTGAGTGTTCTTCTGATGATCCTTAAAATATTCTTGTTAGTACTTTCAGCTAACCCATTACCTTGTGGGTAATAGTTAGATGAAGAACTTAGATAAATTCCATGATTAACAACCCAATCTATTACCTTTGCACCAAGAAATGCTAAAGCATTATCTGATATGATAGTTGTTGGAACACCAAATCTACAAACTATACCTTCATAAAAGGATAGTATCAAAGTTTCATTAGCATCTTTCAAGGCTATTGCTTCATTCTAGTGTGTAAAGTAATCTGTAGTAGTCAAAATCCACTTGTGTCCTTGTGAAGAAGGTGGGTTTATCATGCCAATAAAATCAAGACCCCACTGCATAAAAGGTTGATCAACTGAAATAGGTTGTAAGGGAAGTGAAGCTAAACATTCTTTTCCAACAAAGAAAGCACATTTCTTACACTTTTGATCCATTCAAAATAGTCCTTGAATATGTTGGGCCAATAGTAACCACTTTCATAATTTTTAAGGTTGTGGTACGTGCTGAGAAATGACCTCCTACGTAGGTCCTTCATGGAATTTTGATAATAATTGCTGAATTTTGTCATAGTCAACACATCGCAACAAGATTCCATTTATATCCCTTTTGAATAATACACCATCAATGAAAACATAGGGTACAACTTGTAATCTGAAATACCTTCATTTATTCTTTTCCATACCTTCTGGATAGATACCATGTTGTAAATAGTTAACTAAATCAGTCATCCATCTTGATTCTTGGACCTCTTGAGCAAGTTTAGGTTGTTGTTTTTCGGTTGAACCATGACATCTGATTGTTGATGCTTAACTTCAGCATGTTGTTTTGGATCTTCTGATTCTGGTTCATGTTGTTTTTCCATATCAGCAATTAGGTGCTCACATAAGCCTTTTCCTCGAACTATCTTCGCAACCGGATATCAACATCATATTCCATAACTTTCGTTATCAACCTACTCTTTTCTCATTCAATTCTTTATTTAACAAGAAAGCTTTCACACTTGGATGAGAAACAAGAACATGAATTTTATTGTTTGAAAGCATGTACTTGAAATTCTTTAGCCCTCTGACTACTAAAAGTACTTATTTTTCAAGAAATGTGTACCTTGTTTTGTAATCATGCAAAGCTCTATCCAAAGAAAGCAATTGGTTGTTCAATATTTTCATCATTAACTTGAGTTAATATGGTTGAGATTGTTTCAGCTCCTGCAAGTGCATACATTGTAAAATATTTATCAAAATTTGGATTTGCAAGAGTAGGAGCTTGAGAGATGGCTGCTTTGATTGATTCAAATCCTTCTCTCCCTTCATTGGTCCAAGAGAAAGTCTTCTCTTTCTTTAACATAGTTGTCAATGGTTTTACCAATGCTGCAAAATCTGGAACAAATCTTCTAACAAAGTTGATTTTCCAAGAAAACTTTGTAATGCCTTCTTATGATGAGGTAATGATAGTTGTGATATGGCTTTGATTCTAAAAGGATCAATTGCTAAACCTTTCTTAGAAACAATATGACCAAGTAATTTTCCTTGATGTACTGAAAAGATAGACTTTAGTGGATTCAAAGATATCCCAAATTGTCTGCATAACTGAAAAGTCTGCCTTAGGTGTATTAGATGTTCTTCAGAATTTTTTGAGAATACAAGTAACATCATCTAAATAAACAAGGATGCATTTATTTAACAAGCTATGAAAATCCATGTCCATTGCACGTTGAAATGTTGCACCAAGCATTTGAAAGGCCAAAAGGCATTCTTTTGTAAGCATAAGTACCCCACTTGGTGGTAAAAGTTGTTTTGTACCTATCTTCTTCTCGAACTAAAATCTGATTGTATCCACTATAACCATCTAGAAGAGATAGTCTATCTGAACTAGAAATTGTTCTCAAAATCTGATCCATATTTGGAAGTGGGTAGTGATCTTTTAATGAAGCTTTATTAAGATCTCTAAAATCCACACATAATCTGATTTCTCCATTTTTCTTCCTAATAGGAACAAGATTGGCTACCCAACTTGAATGCTTAACTAGAAAGATAATACCTGATTCAATCAACTTAGATAACTCTTTCCTCATTAGAGGCTCTATTTTGGGATTTACATGCCTCTGTTTTTGCCTAACTGGCTTGGAATTTGGCTGCAATTCAATAGTATGTTGTGCTAAACTGGGATCAAACCCTTTCAGGTCTTGGTATTTCCAAGAAAAACATCTTTGAATTCCTTGCAAAGATTAATAAAAGAATGTTTTTTAGCTAAAGAACATACCTTTCGAGAAACAAATTTTTCCCTTCATCAACTGAGATTTCTTCATAGTTATCAGCATGTGTTGACATCTTAGTCTTGACCTTCCTTAACTGATCATTAGTGTTGAAGATGTCTTCTAATGTGACTAGACCTCGAGGTAGTTTATTTGTCTTTAATTGAACAATCTAGTCACCATATAAGTGTTGTAATTTATCTTGATTCACTACAGAAAATTCAGCTTCTTGTTGCAAAAACCTATAGATTTGATCATCATTTTCAAAAACCTACCAATTCAAATCATTATCAGGTATCGAAGGCCTGACAATTAGCTTTATATGAGGCTGAATTTTTCTATTTTCAATCTGTTCTAGCACTTCAAAACTAGCACCAATTGCATGCAAGTCTATCTGCATGCTTATTTTTTGTTCTAGGAATGGATTGAATGTTAATAGCTTCAAAATATTCCATTAAGTCTGAAACTCTATGTCTGTAAGACTTCATTAATGGATTCTTACAAACATTGAAATTTCTTACTTGATTGATAACCAACTCAGAATCACCAAAAATCTGTAGCATGCTAATACCTCTCTTTTTGGCCCAAAGTAAGCCATGAATTAATGCTTCATATTCAGCTACATTGCAAGTGCATGAAAATTGGAGACTCAAAGCTGAGAAATACCTTTCGTTTGTTGGGGAAGTGAGCATCAAACCTACTCCTTGTCCTTTCTTGTTTTTAGCTCCATCGAAATGAAGCTTCCAAATCCCTTCCATTGCATTTTCTATTTTGGACAACAAGGGAATTGGTGTATTTTCTTCATGTAAGCAATACACACCAAAAAATATGTTCTTCAAACTTCTTTGAAAGGATCATGAGTGTGTTCTTCATGTGTCTTTTCATCCATAAACAGGTTAGAAACACCATCTAGTGCTGAAACATGAGCTATATTATCAAAATCAGATTGGTCTAAGGCTGCATAATTAGCTATTGCATTAGAAGTGTGAGGCTCAATGTGAAATCTAGCTAATGGTTCTAAATTGATAGTAACCTTGGTCCCATAATGAGTAGTGAAAAATAAGAAAGACCAATATGAAGAGAGATAGCCTCCTATCTTTTTTGTGAAATCTCTTGATAAACATATAGCAAAGTAAGGAGGTAAGTCTACAATAGTAATATCTTGTAGAATGGAAACATTTGGAAAAGCATGCAATGTTACCTCTAGATTTCTAATGACACCAACCATATTAGTTGTAGTTCCATCCAACTGTAGACACTCTTTTCTGTAGGTTCATACTATAGACCCAATTTTTCTACAATTACTTTTGGCATAATTGTGTTACTTGCACCGTTGTCCACCATACAGTTATGAACAAGATGTTCTCCAATAATTAGTGATAGATAAAATGGTGGTGGCTTCTTGATGTCATGAGCATTTAAGACTTTCTAAACCATCCATTTAACTTCTTTGATGTGGTCTTGTTCCATTGTTCCAAGGACCATGTTTACTTTCTGGACTTCCTTTTCTGTTGTTTTAGAAGAAATATATATTTTAGCTAGTTCATGAGAAAGTAAATCTTATTGTCTAGAATACTTAGAGCATCCCACATTGAGATGTTAACATTATGCTTTTTCATTACATCAACAATGTTAAAAGAAGCAACAGTTTTAGAGACAGATTCTACTATTTTAGCATAGGCTTTGGTGAAAATTGATTCTACTTCAATCTGCTTTTGATATCTTGAGGTATAAATAACCTTCTTGGATCAGGCTGTAGTAGTTTTTTTCTATTCTTTACCAGTTGTAACACTTATTGTTTTTTAAGGAACATATGCACTATTAGCTAGTTTTTGGGCTTATACTTGTTTTATTAGTGATAGTAGGTAGAACATGCCTATTCTATTGTTTTTTACTCTCTAGCCTTTTCCGAGCCCCTAGTAGTAACTGTAATGAAATCATCCTCACTAAAACTGACTAAGTTTTGTTCAGGTGCTTTCTGAACATGACTTTCTTGCTTGCCCAACAGCCTCCATTTGAGGCATGAATAATGTTTTAGATTGAGGTTGTGCAACAAGACTTATGTTTAGAAAAGCATTTGGGAAATTTTGCAGTTGAATGAGGTTGATTACAAGGTTGACACCACTCTTTTGTAGCCATATTAACTGGGACTAAAGTGTTAGATGGAGTAGGAGCCTTTGGGTCAAATTTCCTTTGTTGATAAGGTTGCCTATAATTTTGATTTTGTTGGTAAGGTTGCCTATTTTGCTGATTTTGCTTATTTTTCGATAAGGAGCCTGATAAGGTCTGCTAGGTAATGAAACTTTATTTTCAATTAAATTCATCTTGTTTCCAAAAGTCTTGCAAAAATTTTAACATCATTTGATGGGGTTGTAATAATAGGTTCCACAATGGTGATAGGTTGTGGGATAGGTGCTAAATCTTCCCAAAAAGGCATTGAAGGCCTTGGTGCTAATTTTTCAGCTTGAATAAGGTTGTTTTCAGCTTTTATAGCAATGTCATAAGCATCCAGAAGAGTATTACCTCCCATAGACTGAATCATAGTTGAAATATCACTATTTAAAGCTCTTAGATAATAAAGGAAAGCATGGTCAGCTTGAGGCTTAACACTTGTTGGAATTCTTTCCCAAGTTCTAGAAAAATGGATGTTGAAACTAGACATAAATTCATGAGGAGCTCTTTTAATAGTAGACAATTGTTCTATGAGGGAAAAATGATCTGAATTATCTTGGAACTGTTTCAGAAATTTTTCACCTAAATCATCCCAAGTTCTTATGCTTCCAATCTCTAGATTTCTATACCATTACAAGGCTTGTCCTTTAAAGGATGCAACTAAAAGTCTCAAAGCCACATCTTCATGAGTAATATTATGAACTGCACATAAGGCTACAACATCTTTAATGTGCTCTATAGGTGTAACCTGATTTTCACCAATGAATGATGGCAAAATTTTCATGGCAGCATTAGGGATGTCATGGTAAACTGGGATTACTAATGGGCTGCCATTAGTAAAGGTCACAAAATTCCTAGGTGGTTGAATAGCCATTTGAAAGACTGGGATCTGAATAGAGAAATTGATATGGTGAAGGAATATTAGGAGGAGGTTATCAAAACCAGGCCTATTATAAGGTAAAGTATTACCAACTCTTCTCCTTCTTGCAGAATTCAAAGGTAAAGAAACAAACTCAAGAGGAATTCCTCTTAGTGATGATCTTGTAGTCACTTTAGGCATGGAACATGCTACAATATGGTGTGAAATCATTTACATGGAGTCGCTAAATAGATCTTTAAATCTTTAAAATAGAATTGTTGTAGCTTTTTATCCGAAAGTAACTTTTATCTGCTATAAAATCTACTTGTAGATCTATTGTAAATATTTGTAACTTGCATGCAGATCTGATTCGTGGTCCCACCAGGTGTGCCAAAAATTGTTATCTCTCAAAAGTACACCTGTAGAGAGATGGCTATAGGTGTTCTAAGCTTGCAAAATGGATCTCTCTCTTTCTGTAGATACAATGGAAACACCTCAGGTCTATGGGTATACCTATTTTGAGGTGAGTCTCTGGTATCAAGGTCGGTTCCTTATTGATGTATCCTAAATTGATTTTTTGGGGTTTAAGGGTAAAAGATGACTATGTAAAAGGATTAAAACTGGGGTGATACACCAAATTTGTATGAGGTCTTTGATTGAGTATATGCAAAATTGATATGGAAAGGATTTTTGATGCACAAGCCAACAATTTTCTATAGAATATTAAGGGAAAACACTTTGGTGTATTGAGGGAAAGTATCACAACAATACTACTAAGTTAAACATGCACATTAATATCACATAGAAATTACTGAATTTGCAATAGGGTAAGATGATCAATCAGGGAATTTACATTCACAAGATTAATGGAACATACACAAGACTACAAATAATTGGAAAGGCAGAAAATACTTCACATTCAAAGGGCAAAAACTGGAAGAAAATTGCTTCAAGCACTCCTATATCTAAAATTCCTCCTCTTGTGCTTTGCCAAAGCACACAATATATAACAAAATTATTTCCCACCCTCCTAAAAATAGGCTAGAATTGTACTCGCCCATGCATCCTATTTTTATCCTTCTTCTATTAATAAATAAAGGAATAAAAACAAACATGCAAATACAAAGAGGCATTAATAGCCATTGGTTACAACTCAATCAAACGATAGTTGACTGTTCTATTTTTAAGAAAAGCATGAGTGATAATTTGCTAAAAATAATTTTTTCTTGATGAGCAAGTTTTCTTCTTTGTGCATGCAAATTCATATTCTAGTCTGTTCTTTTGCGAAGGCATGCAACCTTATCCATTTGTAGTGATAATATTAGCACTTTCTAACCATGGTTGAATCTAGTGAACTCAGGACTCGATTAAGGTGCAAAAGTATTGCAAACTTAATCATTTTTTGGTATTTACATTGTTGAGCTCCATTCGAGTAGTAAAGCTCTCCTAAATTTTCCCATGGCTGCCATTTTCACTATTCAAGCTTGACTGAAGATTTCTTTAAAGAAATTTGTCTTTCATTATTTCGAAAAAAGTTGTCCATGTATGATAGATTTGAACTACAAGCGGGCCTAGAAAACTTTATTTTTCCATTTCTGATAAAGATTGTGCATTTTTAAACATTCGGCCCACCCTTCCACTTCTAATTTGGGCCTAACACATGTACTTTTTTTCTACTTATCAATTTTAAATTTTGATGCCGGTGTCACTTGGGGTCATGCTCAAATTTATCCTCTCATTCTAAAACAAGGTTCAAAGTTTCAAAATCAAAAAAGTTCGGTGATCGTAAGGAACCTTTACGCCTTGGGCTATTGATGGTGTGGGTGAGTCACGGGAAATTTTATGACTTTTCTAATTTTTTTCAAAAAGGGCTCAAAATCTCAAATTCAAATACGGCCGACACTAAAATTTTCCTCCATAATTTCTATTTCATTAATGTATGTATTAGGAATAGGATGTTGTTAAGTATAATTAGTAATAGCGTCGATAGAAGATAAGGCGCCGTTAAATGCAGTGCCACCAATAATGTGGAGTACGGTAATAGTCAAAACTACAATAGGAATGTTGTAAAAAGTAAATATTTGTTGTAAGTGGTCGGTAATGTTAAAATGTCAAAGTTTGGGTAATTAGAGAAGTAGGGTCTACATGATTAGGAATTAGAAATATTATATTGGTAATGAGGACAAGGAGTGAGGTCATAAATATTTTGTGTATTTTATTTGTAAAAGTCTAAAAATGTGGAACCCATGTAAAATGATAAGGTTTATCTTATCTTAAAAGATAAGCTTACATGCGAGATAAGAGTTAAGGTATGGAATATGATTCGTCAGAGTGGATTTCTTATCCTATCTTAGAGATAAGATGGATAAGCCTGGAAGTTCTATAAATAGAGAGGCCACCCCCCTCATTTAGCATAGAAGGAAGTAGTGAGAAATATTGTAGGAAGTGTGCGAAGGAAGCCATCAGTTTAAAGGTGTGTTGAAGAAGCCATTAAGAGGTGTAATTGTAAAGTTTCTCCCATAGTCTTGGTGAAAGGCAAGTGAATTCAATAACACTTGAAGTACCTCATGGGTGAGATTGTAACAATTTCATGTTAATATTATAATTTACTTTGATATTTCAGATTTGTCATCATTCCGTCTTATCATAGTCGATGGTATTCTTGTGTTATGTTGTTGTTTTGTTTCCAGATTACATCCACCAAACTAAAGGCTGTGCATTAGTAAATAATCATAGCACGAGGAGTTCGGTGAAGAATTATCATAGTGCCGGATTGGTGATGACATTTTGGTTCCGTTGCTGGGACCATTCCTCGTTGGTGGATTTTCTGGAGAGATATTCCCACTTAGTCAAAAATCAATTAGAGGGTAACCTTGTTTTTACTATGCATAGTAGTTACCATGGTAAAGTCATTTTTGCCATGAATAGTAGTTACCATGGTAAAGTCATTTTTGCTGGAATAGTATTTACCGCAGTAAAGTCACTTTTTACCGTGAATAGTATTTACCACAGTAACTTCACTTTTTACCGTGAATAGTAACTTTGAGTAACTTCACTTTTTATCGTGAATAGTGTTTACCACAGTAAAGTCAGTTTTTACCGCAGTAAGTCAAGTTTTACCATAGTTTACCGTGGTCATTTCTATTTTACTATAGAAAGGTGTAAAGTCACTTTCTATTATAGTGATTCCAATTATTTGTGCACATAAGTCTTGTTGATTGTACTTGTGAGTTGGTATTTCACGGTGGTTACTTTTGAAAATGGGAAAGATTCCTATTTTTTCATCTCAATCTAATGAAGATGCTTCTTCTTTCATTCAAGAGTTTAAGCGATCTTGTATTTGTAATGGCCTTATAAGAAGGGAACAATGGACTGAATTTTTTCCTACCTTTTGGATGGTTCGCACTTAGGTGGTTTGAAACACTAGGTGATAATTTGAAAAATTCATGGGATTTATTAACTGAAAAGTTTTCTTGAAGAATTTGGTGAACAAGAAATATGCAGATCTCATGATCGAGATCACAAAGCTATCCCAAGGAGAGAAGGAGAAGATAAGGGATTATCATGCTCGTGTTCTAGAGCTAAGGAGGAAGTTCGATGCCCAGATCCGGAAGGAAGGATTAGCGGATGGGTTGATGAATGGCGTGGATAATCTCCTCTGTAAGCACTTCATTCTTGGGATGAAGCCAGAGATCAGACAACGAGTGAAGTATGACTGCCCAGCTACCATTGAACAAGCAAAGGAGATTGCAAGAAGGCAAGAAGAAAGCATGGAAGAGGAGCCCAAAGAAATTATTGCTAAAGTAGAGCCTACACCAACACCTTTGGTCCAGAATCCACAACCACTCTGGTGAGCACAAATATTTCTCCTAGTACATCTACTGAGTATGAAGATTTTCTCAAAAAGATGGGTCAGTTAACTATTAATCTTCTTCAAGGAAAGGAATTTAGTTCTCAGGGAGGAGATAGAGGTCCAAAAAGAAATATTTCTGAAGTTGTATGTTATGGTTGTTATAAAAAGGGTCATTATAAGTATAATTGTCCAGATAGAGCTTCTACATCTGGTAAAGGAGATAATGATAAAGGAAAAGCACCTGTGAATTCTTTTGATGTAGTAGATAAGAGTAGAAATAATGAAGTAGATGTGTTTGTAACAAAAAGAAAGAAAGAAAAAGATAATCAAGATGGAAATGATCCTAAGAAGATGAAAGAAGAAACTAGTAAGAAACATAGGAGAAGAAAGTTGGGTGTGCAGGATTTTCTGATTTCACAGGGGCAAGGACCATACTCCATCTTGGAAGATCTATCCAAAAGGCCTGCAAATATTACATATGGTCAACTCTTGGCTATGTCTTCTGAGAAGAGGCGGGAGTTGCGAAGTGGACTCAATGCTCGACGAAGGAAGGAGGTTGAGGTCCCTGTTTTGGAGGCAGAGGCGGATCCCTATGCTCCACAAGCTGAGGTATTATGTAATGGTATTTCAATTCATGATGTCTTAGTTGATGGAGGTGCTGCAGTTAATGTAATGACCGAGTCTGTAATGAATATGTTGGGTTTAAAAATTGATCACCCTTCAACACTTATGTTAAGGTCATTAAATAAGGGAAAACTAAACCAGAAGGTGTAGTTTCAAATGTGGCAATATCTGTTATGGGTGTTGTATGTGTGGTAGAATTTTAGGTGATGAAAAATGGTACTGTTGCGTACCCAATGCTGTTGGGAAGACCATGGCTAAGGAGATTTCATGCAAGAAACTACTAGAATGAAGGTTTCATGACACTTGGACATGGTAGAGAGAGGGTGAAGATAAATGTGATCCCTCGACATCATAAGGTAGAACCTGTGGATTCAAGTGATGAAACTGATGATTGGACATCCTCTGATTACTCTAGTACCAATGAAGTGGACACTGAAGATGAAGAAAGTGAGGTGGATGTTTCAATCATGGATATCCTTCCAGTCACACCAACTCATGACCCCATAAAATTATCTGAAGAAGAAGTTGATGATCGTCTCCAACAAATAAAGATTGGTGATGCTGTGATGGAGAGTGAGAAGGAATCCTACCTCCAGCTCTTTCGAAGGTACATACACCTATTCACTTTTGATTACAAGGAACTCCGTCAAGTAAGTTGGGTAGAACATTCTATTGAGCTGGTAGATGGTGTTAAGCCCATAAAGCAAATGCCATATAGAATGAATCCTAATTTTTCCAAGACTGTAAAAGAAGAAATAGATAAGTTGCTTGATGCAGGATTCATATTTCTTTGTGGAGAATTCAGAATGGGTTTCTCCCATTGTGATCTCAATAAAAAATAATGGGAAGCTATGCATTTGTGTTGATTATAGGAAGCTCAATAAGGCAACAAAGAAGGATCATTACCCTCTTCCATTTTCAGATCAGATCTTGGACGAAGTAGCTGGCCAGGAGTGCTATAGTTTTGTTGATGGATATAGCGGCTACAACCAAGTTTGTATAGCAGAGAAAGATCAGCTGAAGACCACGTTCACCACTCCTTGGGGAACGTTTGCTTATAGAGTTATGCCTTTTGGGTTGTGTAATGCTCCAACAACATTCCAGCGTTTGATGAATAGGGTGTTCGAACCCTACATTGGGACCTTCATCAGAGTATTTCTGGATGATTTTTGCATCTATGGGAGCAAGTTGGACCACCTGCACAAATGGAGACATAACATTTCAAAGGTTAGATGAAGCACAAGCCTCACTAAACCCTACAAAGTGTGTCTTTGGATGTTCTAAAGGTGTTTTGTTAGGGCATGTTGTATCCAGAGATGGTATTGGTGCGATCCGATAAAGTTTCAAAATCAAAGATTTACCATTTCCTATGAATAGAAGTAAGTTGAGATCATTTTTAGGCCATGTGGGTTACTATAGAAGGTTCATCAAGAATTTCTCAAAGATTGCATGACCACTAAACCAGATTCTTGAAGAAGGATGTTACTTATGAACCAGAAATAAGGCGCATGAAGCTTTTGGACAATGAAGGAAGCCCTGGTGTCTTCACTGTTTTGAAGAATCATATTGGAGCAAGCCATTCATTGGTACATTGATGCCTCGAGATGCAGCACTAGGAAGTACTTTGAGCCAAAAGGATGAAAATGGGAATGAACATCCAATTTACTTTGGGAGCAGAAAAATGAGCAGTGCTGAGGTAAATTATACTGTAACTGAAAAAGAGGCTCTGGCTATCATTTTTGCTGTAAAGAAGTTTAGAAATTACTTGCTAGGGCAAAAATTTCTAGTTATAATAGATCATCAGGCTCTAAAATATATTGTAAATAAGCCTAACCCATCAGGGAGGATAGCAAGATGGATAATTTTGCTACAAGAATTTGAATTTGATATTATAGATAGGCCAGGAA
The DNA here is from genome assembly GCA_018340775.1 of Taxus wallichiana var. yunnanensis. NCBI lineage: Eukaryota > Viridiplantae > Streptophyta > Pinopsida > Cupressales > Taxaceae > Taxus > Taxus wallichiana. The sequence continues at coordinate 628,351,175 of CM031244.1, forward strand.
AGAAGCATGTCAATGCAGATGCACTCTCTCGAGCCTATGATGGTTTAGGATCATCTTGTGATGATGATGATTTCCCGATGTAGCATTGTTATCCCTTGACACAATCCCTAGTGAATACATAGATATTTGGAATTATCTGAATGAATTCAAGTTTCCTGATGGTGCCAATGCAAAGAATAAGAGAAAGATTACTCAAGCCAGTCGTCCATATTCTATTCTGCATGGAGTATTATTTCGAATAGGACTTGATGGACAATACAAGAGGGCAGTTGGACGTGATCAAGGGAAGGAAGGAATCTGCTAGAAGAATTCCACAATGGTACATGTGGAGGGCACTTCTGGACAACTTACAACAAGAAGGATCTTGGATGCGGAGTTATCACTAGCCCACTCTTTTTAAAGATTGTTATAATTATTGTAAGACATGTGATATTTTCAAACACATGGTAACCGTAAGACTTCATCACTCCATTATGTCCTATTCTTCCACTTGGTCCCTTTGAAAAGTGGGGGATAGACATTTTAGGTCCACTTCCAACTACATCACGCCAAAATAAATATATTGTAGTTGCCACAGATTATTTAACCAAGTGGGTTGAAGTTAGGCCATTGAAAACAGCTCCCATGGATGAAGTGGCAAGGTTCATATATGAACGCATTGTCACCATATTTGGTTGTCCATTAGAAATTATAACAAATCAAGAAAGCCACTTCATTAATGAGGTGGTAGAATCCCTAGTCAATAAGTTTTCTATTAAGCACAGGAAGGCAACAACATACAAGCCAAGCACAAATGGACAGGTGGAACGAACAAATTTTTTGTTGTGTCAAATTCTAGCAAAAGATGCAGCCTTGCAGGTACATAAATGGAAAAAAAGGATTCATGCAACATTGTGGGCATATAGGACAACATCAAAGTCAGCAACAGGATACTCCCCATTTCAGTTGGCCTATGGCATTGATCTAGTTCTTCCTATTGAGTTTGATATTCCCACTGTGAGAGTTATGAAAAATGAAAGGATGGATGAAAGTGATTCAGTAAAAGAAAGGTTGGTACATCTTCATTTGCTGGAGGAAATTAGGGAAATAGCAAATGATACAAGCCATAAGAAGAAAATGAAGCAAAAGGAATACTTTGATCAAAAGATCCAGTGGTCTCCATTTCATGTGAATGACTTGGTTCTAGTATATGATTCCAGATACAAAAAAAGAAGACAGAGAAAATTTCTTCCAAAATGGATGGGGCCCTACAAAATAGCAGTTGTGCATGAAAATGGTACGTACCAACTGGAGGAATTGGATGGCACTCCCATTACGAAATGGGTCAACCATGACAAGTTGAAGATTTTCCAAGCACCGAGAATAGTCTACTCGAGGACGGAGTAGAAGCTAGGAAGAAGGGTGAAGATGTCGACACTAAAATTTTCCTCCATAATTTCTATTTCATTAATGTATGTATTGGGAATAGGATGTTGTTAAGTATAATTAGTAGTAGCGTCGATAGAAGATAACAACGCCAAAGATGGTGCCGCCAATAATGTGGAGTACGGTAACAATCAAAGTATAATAGGAATGTTGTAAAAAGTAAATATTTGTCGTAAGTGGTCCGGTAATGTTAAAATGTCAAAGTTTGGGTAATTAGAGAAGTAGGGTCTACATGATTAGAAATTAGAAATATTATATTGGTAATAAGGACAAGGAGTGAGGTCATAAATATTTTGTGTATTTTATTTGTAAAAAGTCTAAAAATGTGGAACCCATGTAAAATGATAAGGTTTATCTTATCTTAAAGGATAAGCTTACATGTACAGATAAGAGTTAAGGTATGAAATATGATTCGTCAGAGTGGATTTCTTATCCTATCTTAGAGATAAGATGGATAAACCTGGAAGTTCTATAAATAGAGAGGCCACCCCCCTCATTTAGCATAGAAGGAAGTAGTGAGAAATATTGTAGGAAGTGTGTGAAGGAAGCCATCAGTTTAAAGGTGTGTTGAAGAAGCCATTAAGAGGTGTAATTGTAAAGTTTCTCCCATAGTCTTGGTGAAAGGCAAGTGAAGTCAATAACACTTGAAGTACCTCATGGGTGAGATTGTAATGATTTCATGTTAATATTATAATTTACTTTGATATTTCAGATTTGTCATCATTTCGTCTTATCATAGTCGATGGTATTCTTGTGTTATGTTGTTGTTTTGTTTCCAGATTACATCCACCAAACTAAAGGCTGTGCATTAGTAAATAATCATAGCACGAGGAGTTCTCGGTGAAGAATTATCATAGTGCCGGATTGGTGATGCAGACCCAATGCTCTACTTTTGACTTATCGAATATGTTGCCTTGTTCGATCTTCAACAGATCATTTGGTGACTTTATCACTTTTCTTCTTTTCGAAAAGGAGCTTAAAATATTAAATTGACCCAATGCTCCACTTTTTACTTATTTCAATATGATTGAATTTTGATGCTTTAGCAAAGTCATAGGAAATTTGTAAACTTTACTCCTTTTTCAAAAAATCTTAAAAGTTTCAAGGAAAAAAAACGTTACGAAGATCTACTCCTCGCTTTGACTTTTTGATGTGGGCTATAGAGGGGATTAACCCTTAGTAAACTAGGCGGTTACTAGGGCACTAGTGATCGAGGGCACTTAAATATAAACATTTCTTTTTATCGGTCAATTTTAGAACTTAACTTTAAAATAATTTATCTGAAGATTTAATATTGATCAATCCATTTATAGATATTATTATATAGTAACATAAATTTCACACATACACATAACAAAGTTTTGTAATATTTTTGCAAGTAAAAGAAAATATCACATATTTGTAAGCACATATGATTTTGTTAGTATTGTTACCCATTCTATGATGTAGCTCTAGATTATGTAGGTGTGTAATTTGTTCTAGAAAAAGGTTAATGTATTTTTATAATGTCATTGACTGCATTTATTATATTATTTTTTATGGAGGAATCCGTAGGCCTAGTCCAAATACAACTTTGAAGTCACAAACCCATGGGAGCTACATGTATGTTGTTGTTTCTTAGCAAAAAAATGGTGCTTTATTTCAGGATAGAGTTCCTGTCACCTACTTGATATGGCTAAATCGTACTTGTAAGAAGAATTGTCTAAAATATTGTATTTTTTGCATTCTGAGCATCTCATACGATTAATGCTTTCCATCCACAAAGTATTTTGCATCCTTCTGTGATAATTTAATAAGATATTTTAATTATTATTTTATTATGACTATGATGTAAATTTAATAATACAATAATATAGACATATTTTATTTATTTACTTGATGGAAAAAAATATCAACTAAATTTGTGAGGAGGTCGTCACTCAAACTATTGCCAGGCACTCCCGACCTTTAATTCGGCCTGGTGGGCTAAACATTTGAATATTTCCCTTGGCATGATTGGGGCCACGGGCCATTTTATGACGTTATGCCCTTTTGGAAATAAATCTCAAAATCTCAAAAGGCTTTGACAATCCGCCTTGACTTTTTTATGCAGGCTCAACATTTGAATTTTTCCTTTGACATGAGCAGGGCCACGGGTCATTTTACAACTTTACGCCCTTTGCCAAAATGTCTCAAAAAATAAAAGGGTCCACCCCTCTACATCCAATTAGATTTCATCAGGCCTACGAGACAGTTTGACACATTTACAAAATGATGAAAAGATGCTAAGTTTTCCAAAAGATCTACCATTTTTATGTGTCAAGTTGGGGTTTGCATCAATTTTGTTGATCAAATCTAAGAATTGATCTCTATACTTTTGATTTGTGGATATTGATCTCCAACTCATCTAATGAGTTAAGTTACTTTAGTTTGATGAATAAAACACTCAAAACCTTAAGTCTTTCATATTTTAAATCTCTAGCTCTATCCGAGCTAAAGAAACTATGTAAATTTTTTTGGCCTAGATGGTGGCCATTGGTGATGATCTTTCAAGCTCGGTTTATCTGCATCTATAGTTTTTTTGAGCTTGGCTTTGGAACTTTCTGTTATTTAATAGGCACCATTTTGACCACTTTGAGTTCTAGGTTAGCTTATATTGCAAGATTTGGTCAATTTGACCAGTTGTGTTGCTTTGATTTTGGCTTTTCTTCAAAATATATATGTTACGTGAAGCTCTGCGAAGATTCTATGGTCACCATTATTGAGGTTTGCGAGCTCAAGTACTTTCTATATCATCGTTATTTTGAACAAGATGTTAGCGGATTCATGATTTTTTTGTAAACTCCTGACTGTATATTTCTCATTTTGATGAGTAGTGAGCTCACCCATTTAATTTGTCTCTGCTATTTACACTTGAAACATTTATACTCATTTTTCCTTTACATTTTTAATGTGATTTACGTAACAACATTGATCTTTGAGTTGAAACTCATTCGGGTTCCCCTTTTGGCTCGAATTCGATGAGGGTTTCTCGCTTCAATTTGAACCAGTGAGTTCTTGATCCTTACTCTTATTTTAGTACCCATTAATTGTTATTTCTCGATCAAAGCCGGGATCTGAATTTTATTCCTTATATCTACAACTTTATTTGTTCCTTTGAGTTGTATTACAAAAAATCTATATATGAACTTTTAAGCTGTCCTTCTGAATGAATTATTTTTCTCAAACTCGTATTCGTGCATGTATTTTTTCAAATTGTGGCTTGAAATATTACAACCCATATTTGGGTATCACTCCTTTGGCATGGGTATTCGGACTTCTTTATTGCTTCTTGATTCTACAATCTGCACTTGCACACTTGAGAAAATAGTTAGAAAATATTTAGGCTTTTTGGCCTCTCTTATGTCCATGGTTTTCTTTTCTTCTTTCTCCTTCTTTTTGAGTGAGAAAATCATGTATGCAGTTTTGATCTTCAAGTAATCTATATCTCCTATTATTAGAGATCCATGTGCATGAATTAGGACAATATAGGAATATGGATTGTACCCTGAGCTCATAAACTGATAGTTTTCTCTTTTCTATTTTCAAGTATAGTGCTCTCAACAATCACTACTACATGGGGGCATATTTTGAGACGATAAATAGAGACACTACTTTTAATTCGTCTCTAATTTTTTTTATCGTCTTAAATTCTTTTTATTTAATTTAATACTAAATTGACTTTTAATGAAGTTTGGGGGAATAACGAAAAAATTCATTTTAGGGCTTCGATTGGGAGAGGGGAAAGACTGTAAATATTGGAAACATGGCATCTACTCTGTACAGCTCCGTGAATCTGTCGGCTATGGATATCATTCTCCTGAGATTGTACAACGACGATGAAAGCGAACCAGAGAGATTGTTCTGAAACAGAAACAAAGACTCTAGCTGCGTGAGATTTCCCAAAGAGGCAGGGATTTTTCTGGTGGGGTTATTATACACCAGGTCAGGATGAATGAGAGAAGCCATTTCTCTAATTTCTGCAAGAATTTCCCGATCAGGTGGTTGTAGCCCAAGTAAATCCATTCCATTCGGTGCCTGCTGAGGCCGGGAGGGATTTTCCCGGTGAGCTTGTTTCTTGCAAGTTTCCAGTATGTCAAACACATCAGACGATAAATGGAGGGATTAATCCTCACTTCCAGATAGTTGTCTCCAAATTCCAGATAAGTAAGGCTCAGATACTACCCAATATTTGCCGGAATGGATCCAGAGAAAGAGTAATCAAATAGATCCAGTACTTTCATTCTCCTCAACCCCGACAGACCAACATAAACCCTACCGATAAATTTATTGCTTCACAGAATGAGATGCCAGAGATTCAAACAGTTAAGGAACTCAACATGAATGGATCTCGAGAAATTTTTATTAGGAACATCCAGTAGCTGCAGCAACTCAAGCCCTATAATGGTGGGAGACAAGTGGCCTATTAAATTCTTGCTCGACAGATTCAGAGCAATGATCGAATGAAGAGCACGTTAAAATGTGATAAGCCAAGGCATGGCTTTGCTTTATAGTAGTAAAAGTTTTGCAAGTTTTGAAAGTATGGCGAGGGATATATATATATATATATATATATATATATATATATATATATATATATATATTTCAGGACAGATGGATATCGCCTCTTAGATGATGCATTCCTCCTCCAGTAGCCCTGTAAAGCACCACTCATCCTACTCCAAAAAGGAAGCCTCTTCTACAAAAAACAAAGGCAAAGAACAAAAATGTGGTTCCCCTTTCGAATTCTCAGGGCACCAGGAATATGAACAGGAACGACGCGAGGAGGGTTTTTGTTTCCGCACAGGAACTTCATTACACTACGAACAGGGTGCAGGTGGAGGAGCTGAGGCACTATTATTTTCTTCAATGGATGGATCCTATTACACTATCACTGGCATGATTGGGTGCAGTTCATCCTCCTGGTCAAACTTCATTCCACAAATCACTTGCATATTTATTTTGAATTTTGGTATCCCGTTACTCTGGTTTTCTCTTCTCTGTTCAACTAGGAATTAGATATCTAGAAACTATATATGGAGAGGGTGAGTGAATTGATGTCCCACATTGCTCAAATTGTAGTTATGCATGTTATGCAGGGATGAAAATCATTGTCAGAGTTTCATTGGACAAAGTAATGAACCCATTTGTGTTTGTAGCTTACACGCTAGTTGTTGCTACATTTGCCATGGCCCCTGTTGCTTATTGTTTAGAAAGGTATATATGTTGCACTCACACTCACGCCCATGTTCTGAGTTTAGTTTTTCATTTTATGTTGCTAATCTCCATGACAATGTATATATATATATGAGTTCTTTGATTGTTTCTGATTATCTTCGTGTTGGTGCAGAAAAGAACTGCCCTGAAATGACTTGTTCCGTTTTCTGGCTAATTTTTCTGCTGGCTCTTGGTGGGTAAGTGATCAAACTTCAAACTATGCTATTTGATTAGTAATGTATTGTACATATGGGGCTGCAATTTGATTACTTGTCGTTGAAAATAATGGAGTTAGAATGATTTGTAGGCTTTTTCTGATATGTAAAGACACCCAGTTGATTAAAATATATTTAAAATGATCTTGTGGGTACATTTTCTTCACAATCTTTGAGATAGAAAAAAATGTAGAGATTTTCATGCTCTAGTATTTTAAGATAGACCCGGTGGAACTCCAAACTGTAGTTGGTGGAACCATTCACTGTTCCTTGACAAGATTACTGCACTTACAGAGCATGAAAGAATATTAATCTTGCTGAAAGAATAACAATACATTGTTTGTTAGAAGCAACTTTAAAAAGTACCCAATAGTTCTTTGAGATTTCTTGTGAATTTTGTGTCTTTTAAGAGTGCCTCCTGAAACGGTTTTTTGTCTATTTTTTCATTAACACAAGTACTAACAAAGTTTGTGATAGAAATGTTAATGCAAGTACTTGACTCAAATGACAAATGGGACAATGATTCCATCAAGATTCCTTAAAATATTGAAAGAAAATAAAATCTGTCATTATTTACCTATAGAAATTCCAGTGTCCCCTCCAAACGACTTCAAGAGATGCCAGAAAGAAGCTTGTCACCCTATAATAAACACTCTCAAAACTAGAGTGTGCGTACAGAGACCTCGCGGACTCCAGCCCTGAATTCAAACATTTTAATAGCATGGTTTAAGTCAAACAGAGGAGGACGAAATTGTGCAGGTGATCACGGGTGATCAAGTGTGGGATCTCCCTCGGGAATACCACTTGTCTTCGCTTTCTGTATGTCTGATCTTCTTCTTTACTTGATCTCTGCGTTCCAAAAAAAATGTCCTGTTTTATTCATCATGTGAAATCTTATTACATGTCCCAAGGAAGGGATAACGTTAGTTTCAGGCCTTATTAAGATAAGGGATTGTCTATAGTTTGTTTTTAATACATACCCAACAAGTGATGAGAATGCAACTAAAAACAAGACCACTGGTGTATTTTGTGTCGTTGTTTATGTGGTTTGATGGAGTGGGTGAGTTTTGAAGGGTGTGCTGGCAGGGTTGAGAAGAGCCAATGCCATGAATGAATTGGGAATCGGGAGAGGAGATGGTAATGTTGAACAGTATGTTCATCTCGTGGGTGTGTTTGTGCCTGTGTTGCTGTGTTTTACCCCTCGTTGGTGTCAACCAGATGAATCTTTCATCTCTACTTGTAACACCGGTGCTAACATCATGACTCACATAATCTTTGCTCACGGGCCTTTCATTAGCTGTAGAACAAGTGCTCTGTCGTATTGTTTAGAATCATCTAAGTAAGGAGGGTTACCAGATATGGCAGCTTGTATTGCACTTAGTACAAGATTTAGGGCTGGGGATAATACTGGATCTACAAGGCTTGGGGAAGGAGAAACTAATGTTGGTGTTGGGGAAACTAATACCCATAATGATATAATTAGTCATACTAGTGGCGGCGGCGAAGGAGGAGGAGAAAACAAAAGAAAGAGGGCTGGGATGGATCTGGACGCACCTTTGTTCAGAAGGATAAGTCCTCCCTCTGATTATGGGCAAATTAAGTGGAATAGCGCAAGTTCTAACATCGCCGACCCCCAATCCCACGGCCCCAATAATAATCCCTTGGGATGGCAGCAATATCAATCATCCACAGTGGATGGTGTGAGTGTAAGCCATAACAATAATAGTAGTAACAGAGCAACTGCCCCTTCACCTGCTTCCACCGTTACTTCCCGTACTGGATCGGGCTGCATCTTGTTTCCTGAATCTCATGGTCAACCCTTTTGCACCTATTCTGGTTTTCCCTTATCCCACACAGCTGGTAGTAATATGTGTAGGGCAGGTGCAAACTCTTGGGGGAAATGGGGAGCGGTTGTGCAGCAGGGTGAAGTAGGTGGTTTAGGATTATGATGGAACAGCAAGGCAGCTGTCATCATCCTTGAATGGAGTGCCAGTGCAGGCTATGGATGAAGCCACAGCTGCAGTCTGGGCTGATGGTCTCATTAAGGACTTGATGCAGTGTTCTCCCAATGCCTCCATCGCTCAAATCATTCATAACATTCAAGAAGTTGTGTATCTGTCCAACCCACATGTGGCGTCTGTTCTTGAGTATCATCTCAGGTCTTTGGGTGATTTAGGTTTTCAAGGCGGTGCCCAAAATCTAAGTATAAATGCTTCTGATGCTGCTGCAAGAGGCTTGAAGCGCAGTCTAGACCACGATCGAAGAGATCATGCGAATGCACAGATTATGGTTGATTGGAAAAGTATTGGGAATCCTGATGCTGCTTCAAGGAGACCAGGTGCTAGTGATCATGGTGTTCAAGACGGTGAAAGTGGAGACTTGGGACTAAGGATGCACAGTAGTGCTAGAGATTCTCATGATTTACACCACCATCCGGCACAGCCAGATGCTGGCCTTAAGCTCTACTTGAACTCATCTTCATCGGGAAATTGCTACAACGAAAATCCATGGAATAGCTCCTCCGAGGCTCTAATGGTGAACACCAACAACGGCAGCAGCAGCATGTGGATGCAACGCCAGCAGATCACAACTCCCAGTCTCCAGTCTTGTCATTGCAGCAACAACAACAACACCATGAAGACTCTCTCAAGTTGGCGGTAGGTAACAATAACAAAAACAGCAATAATCATAATAATTTTGTTACTACTGAAGCTCCCAAGGTTAATGATGCAGCTCCCAATCAAGATCAGTCGAGGGGAGCATTAACTTGTCAGCAGGCTGCTGAGATAAGCCCGAAAGACGAAGAAGAGGGTCTGCACATACTTGCCCTCCTGCTGCGGTGTGCAGAGGCAGTTTCTGCCGACAATTTCAAAGAGGCGAATGCAATACTTCCTCAGATCACCGAGCTCTCAACTCCCTATGGCACCTCAGTGCAGCGTGTTGCTGCCTATTTTGCAGAGGCCATGTCAGCAAGGTTAGTCAATTCCTGCGTAGGAATGTATTCACCTCTCCCTCGAATGCATCCATCTCAGAGCCAAAAGATTGTGAGCGCCTTCCAGGTCTTCAATGGCATTAGCCCCTTTGTTAGGTTCTCCCATTTCACTGCAAACCAGGCAATACAAGAAGCCTTTGAAAGAGAACAGAGAGTGCATATCATCGACCTGGACATAATCACTACTACAAGAGGGGGTGATTTGAGACGAGAACATCTTAAGCCTTCTAAAATATGAAATCACAAATATCATTAGGAATTTTCAGTCATACATGACCATAAGAGACAGACATTGGTGTTGGAAGCGTAGAAGAGTAGAGAAACAAAAATTTGTACCAACAAGTGAGATAAGAATTAGCAATCCGGCACCAAGTTCCATGGTTATTGCATGCTTTCCATCTATGTCACTTTTATGGTGTGAACATTCTCGATAAGATTATTTAAACCCATTCCGGTGGCCCAAAGTCTACCAAGATGCTAGTTAAGCCTTCTAAATCAATTCCTCTTGCTCAAAACACCGGTGGTGGAGCCCTCGATCTTATTAAAATTGAGGCTGCATGATATGATCAAACGTAAGTCCAACCAAACAGTAGATTAAGACCTGGTTAATTTAATAGCATGGACACTACATTTCTAATATTAAAATATATAACCTATGAAATTGAAATAAGGTGTTACAACGATTTATAAAATATAAAAATAACAACCAACTTGAATGTGAGCACTACTAACATTTCTAATTGAGATCTATTTGTTTTGACTTGTGGAAATGCAACTTGAAACATTTTGTAATCTTTTCTGGAAAATCATAGTATGGTGAAAAACCATTTTCCACTTGGAAGAAATGATTTTATCACTAAATACCTAAACGATTTAACATATGGTGCAAAACTAACTTACAGATTTTGAGCAGAGGCATGATAAATTTTAAAACCAACTGTGAATATACACAACATTTTTAGTGCAAGAACTTCTTTGGAGAAATAAAGAGTGCTAGGAAATATGGAACAAAAGAATCAAGGCCCTACATATTAAGAAAAATGTTTCAAGTAATCTTAAAAAAGGATAACATTGGGAAGCACCGGGTTTCATTTCAAGTCCAAGATATGGATAAATGAAATAATTACATTGTGATATCGCCACATAATTTATTGATCATTTGTTGGGTTTTAGTTCGGTAGAATATTAAAAAAATTTGAAATTCACATTTTATTTCAATTAGTGGGCATTGAAATACAACATCTTTTACTTTAGCTTCGTAAAGCGCTTCAAAAGTTTTCTTTAGTTTTCATAGAAGCATAAAAGAGATCTCCTCTGCCAAAACTTTCTTTTTGGGACCTTTCAATTCCATCTAAAGGTTGAGGCTTCTCATTTCCCACAAACAACACAAAAGGTCACACACCCATGTCTCTTGCTTTCAGATGTATCATCCTTAAAATCAAGCTAGATGAGCCTTTTGATATCTGGAGATGGTTCCCTTGATCCATTGTGAAGATATTCTTCTTTTTTAGAAAATTCTTCTATCCGAATATTTGAGTCATGTTGTATTTCTAAGAATTCTTTTGTGTTGGTAGCTATAAAGCCATCGGTTCTTGCTATAGGTTCTCTTGTTTCTTCCTCCATGTTGTTTTTCTAGATACCTACAATACTTTAAAATATTCGACATACATAATGGTGATTTAGACTGAACTCTTCAAATTTATTAAAGAGAATCCTGAGCTCCTGGCCTAAAAACAATGTTTCTTAACATTAGCAAAGACATTTGATAAGATTAATGAAAGTTGAATTATTTTTGTTTATATTTAATTTATCTATCAATATATTTGGATTAGTATTATTGTCTTAACCACTTATACTATGTTAAGACATCCAGTAGTTTATCGTCATTTTGATGTGGGCAAATTTCTTCTATATGTGAAATAGTAAAAATTGATGTGATCTTTACAATTTATATTGATAATTGTTTAAAACTAACAAATACTTTTAATGAATTCTTTACTAGTCACTTGCCACGGATTTTATGAAAAGATTTATGGCTTTATAGATCAATTTCTATAAGGACATAGATCGATTTCTTTCTGGAAATAGATCGATTTCTTTGTTTCTAGATTTGATTATTCAATTTTTCTCATACAAAGACTCAAACTGGAAAGGCGATTTAAAATCAATGCGAAAGAAATAGATAATAATTGCTTCTTATTTGTTCTTCTAATGCTTTTCATTTTGAATGCGGGAATATTCTACGTACTATGATCTCAATAAAGTTTTGAAGAGAAACATTCATTTCAAGATTTGAATTTAAAAGGTATATGACAAGTTCTCAAGTATTCATCTTCCACAACTGCCATAGTATTCAAACTCAATTTTTATATTGTTTCCATATATGTGTGCTTTGTAGAAAGGCTACTAATTTCCTGTTGTTACAAAAATGTAAAAGACAAACATCATAATCAAACTACAAATCCGTTTAGAGGAGTTCCTCAATCTTTTATCATATTTAACACATGAATTAAAGACAAATGTGACGACAATAAACAAATAATACAATTTTCCATTTAATAAGGAGCGAACAAGCTAAATTTTCCACCTTTCCTACTTTAAAATTATGATATTTCTAAGATGATTTCAAAAAACCAAGTCATTCGAACATAATGGAGGGACAAAATTTAGAAATGGTGTTTAGAAATTGTTAGGATTATTCTTATCATATATTATACATTCAATCAAGATTCTTTGTTGGAATGTATCAACTCCTCTACAAAATGTTAGTTTGCACTTGCATTTTGATGTGAAATTTTTGGCATTTCTAGTCACCTAATTCTATTTATACATATATTCTTCTTCTTCTCTTTATTAAAATCTTAATTTTTTTGGCACGATTAGTCATATCACGGTCTTGAATTGTTATGCCCTATTGAATATTTTTGCTGCCTTGCTTCTTACTTTTATGTATTATTGGTTATTAGTTTCTCCTCTACCCCGAAATACATTAATTTTATGTATTATGCCACGCTGTCCTAAAACCGGGTTTGCACAATTTCCATGATTGCTTAAGACCGATTTTTGCTTATAAAATGCAATATTTGAAATTTCTCAATTACTTAAAAACATTTTAGATACCCATTATTGAGATTTAAATGCCTAATAAATTTTCATGCAATGCCTCTTCACCAATATACTCTCTTGAGTTCTTCTCCTTTTACGCCTAAATACTATATTTTTCATACTCCTCCTATAATAAAATCCCAGTTCACTCATGTAAGCACTAAAGACCCGATTCCCTTTCTAAATGAAAAGAGGGGATTACAAATATGATTAGTTCTAGATTTGGTGATTAAATTCATCATATTTCATAAGATATAAACATTTCTCTACAAACCTTGACCAAGGGTTTCCATGGAGCCCGAGAGGGATGATTTCATTCCAATTTCTTGAATTTGATGTCTAATGTCTCGAGATAAGCTCAATAACCTATGTATTTGTTATATATATATATATATATATATATATATATATATATATATATATATTTTAAAACAATCATATATGCATGGAAAGCTTCTTCCATTTCTTATACATAGTGATTCCCCTCCTTTCTCTCTCCAATATGATAAACTATGGAGAAGGATAATGAAGATTGAACATTTGCATTTGAATATACATTCAATTATTGTAAAATACCTTCATACATGTTTGAGGAGTTGGGAAACATCAATTATCTAACCACGCCCCATCTTGACTTTCATCATGAATGATCTTCCATAAAAGAATTAATAAGGAGATGTCTAAATAGGAGATTTCACACTCTACTCTACAGAACCCTAAATACATTTCAAATGCCTATGAGCCTAAAATCCTTATAAAATGCATGATCCTTGTTTCCAAAGCTTCTTACTTGACATGCAAGGTTGTCTTAACCTTCTCTAGGATCTGAGCTACCAAAAGGTTTAATAATACAAATAATTTTGATTTCTGTTAAGGAGGGTCTATACATGCTCATAAATAATAGGGTAATTCAAACCCTTACTCTCAATTCAAATAACAAAGACTTCTTTCCTTGTATAGGTCTCAACCATGGCTTAGATACACTTCATCTAATCCTTCTTACTGATTTCATTCGATGCTTATACTCATCACAAAAACAAATCAAAGTTTGATCAAGGATAACCCTTTAAGCATTTATCCACGCATTGATTTCAACTAGTTTATCCATTACCATAGAATATCACAAAGGATGGTACTTCTAATTCATGTAATGATCCTTCATTCACTCATATCACATGGAATTATCCTTCAAGATTGAGATATCACTCAAATAGTCCATTTTCATATGCTTATTAAGCAAAAATTTGAACATTCATATCGGGAATGTGTTTCCTTACTTTTACTAGCCCATGAGTTTTGATGGCTAACACTCTTATACTTATTGATCCTTTACACAAACGGGCAAGATTCTCTTATGAAACCTCCTAGGCATTTATTTTCCACACAATATTGGTCTTTCTTTTACTTATTTACCTCAACTCTCTCAAATATCTCTAAATGGTATTTTCACACAATTATTTATGAGGGTTTCTTCAAATTTGCACTATAGGATTTCTACAACAAGCAATTAAAAGATTTCATTTTCTCTGAGTACACCAGTATACCATCATACTCCTTCCAATGACTAGTTTTAAGAGTTATTTGTGCAACTTAAGCAAGAATTTCATTCATAGATCCTCTAGGATAGGGTACAGTCTGCCAAAGGATAATCTCCTGAGTTTGTCAACTTTATTAACTTTAAGACGTTCTAAGAACTCCAAGAATGTTATTACAAATCAATTAAACCTTTATACCAAGCTTACCTCTTGACAAGAGTTGCTACTTCACAAAATCCTTAGTTCAGTTATCCTAAGAATGGCATGCACAGAAAACACAGTTTTGTATACAAGAACACACCCCACTTATCAACTTTGGGCTATTGTATCCAACTGATTTGCTATTTTGGGTTATTGTATCCAAATAGCATAGATGTCCCACTTTTCATTGGAAATAGTATCATCCCTTCTAGGAACAAGTAATTAACCGCACCATTCATCAATGTCAAGTTGTCTTTACTACAATATTCAATAGTTTGTATTAAAGTAAACATTTAGTTAAAACTAATGACACAGTTCTTATGCTTTTTATAGTAGTCAATTGATCAGTCAAATATATTAGTCAAAGATGAAAATCTAATTCCGTCCTTCAGTCCAATTTCTGCCAGAAAAGTCAGTGCTGCTATACTGATCAACACTGCAATTTCAGGTCAAAATAATCAAATTGTTGTAGAGCTAATGTTGATTTTATAACTTGTCGATGATGTAAAAATGTCAACTTGCTGGCCAGAGTAGATTTTACTTCAATGTTTGTGCTGCGAATATGGGATTTAAATTGAATAGGTCATTCATTTTCTTATAAGTTTATGTAAGTCATGCACTATAATGTCATGTAGGTTTTTCGCTGAGTCTGTCCTAGGCTAATTTAGTAATTGGAAACTTAAGCAGCTAGGTCTGTCAACTTAAGCAGGTAAAACAAACATCTTAATTAGGTTGGATAGGAGTGAGAAAATCAGGGTTTGGATCCACTTTGACTTTGACTTGATGGTGTCATCGACATAAAATGTTGTTAAATGGATAAAGTGATGTTGTCAAAAATGTTTAAATGATCTCATCGTGATATCTTCTTATGTCTCCTCGGTTGAATGCCCTCTTGGATTTTTGGCTTGAGATTGTTTCTCATCACTTGTAAGATGTAACTGATGACTTCATAGTTAAGCAAAAGTCTATTCTGGGTTGCATTAGCACAAATTAGTGCATAATTTTTAGAGGTCATGACTAGTGGTTGAATATGTTTCCCCAAGGCTGAGAGCCAACTTGCAATGCACAAGGGGTGAAAGATGAAATCAAAATTTTTTTGTTCTTTCAAATAAAAAGATCTATTATACCAGATCATGTTATGACAAAGCAACTGTGATTACACCAGAATTGTCTTGGAGGAATAAGTACTATCATTAAGCAAGTAAATGTTGACGAAATCATCTTTGTGGGCTTTAGAACAAGGTTTCATTGAATTTATAAGCCAGCTTCTGTGGTCAACTATCACGGTGCTATGCAAATAACTAGTTCAATGTATTCAAAGGATTGATAATTGGTATTATGGTGTTATGCTTCAAGCTACCTGTTGACTTAATGCTGAAAGAAATGTCATGCTCATCTGCTGGCAAAATTTGATGGTATTCACTACTCTTTGAATTCCCAATTCTAAATTTGTTTATTTCACCATTTGCTATTTATCTATGTCAATCACGAGCAGTTGATTTCAAATCTGGTGTGTCAAAAATAGACTAGATGTTATTATTCTTTTTGAGGCATTAATGTTGTCTTGTGGCCTTTAATTTTATGCAAATTTGTACTTTCATTTGCTAAGAATAGATACTGATGTTGCCTTTGGAAGAACTTTTGATGTAAGTTTAACTGCTTTGGCATTTTATGCTAGAGTATATGCAAGTTGATGGTAGTACTCTTGGAATTGGTCACTCCTGTATGACTTGAATTGTATGAGCATCTGTTTTAATGCCCATGGGAGGAACTTAGTGTGCCAAAAAATGGATCACCCTTTTTACAATTTGTACAGCTGTTATCTTTAATTTATATTAGAATATGATATGCTCTTTTATATTAAACATGATTTTTGTAGGGGGAAAGGAAACCTTCTTCCAAGAAGATTACATGGATATTTGTTGTAAGAATTCCACCCTCTGTTACTGAGGAGATGTTTCAAAAGTCAGTTTTGTTCCTTAACTATGAACTAGTTTTCTCAAATTATTTTGTGGTGTTGCAACATTTATGAATTCACTTGCTTCTTATAATTATCTCAAAATGTGCTTTATTTAAATTTGTATAATGTCCATGTAGGTATTTTAAAGAATATGGAAAGAACATGAAGATGAAAATTGTCGGCGGAGAGGCAGTTCATCAAAATAAAAGTTAAGAAAAAGAACGTCAAAGTAACACTAGGGAAGCAAACGGATCGCTTGAAGTTGGTGGTGGAGAGATGGTGTGAATATTGTATGTCAAGGGTTAACAACATATAGGCACCCTTTTGTATTTTATCATTGTATTTCAAGGGTTAACAACATTTAGACACCCTTTTGTATTTTATTTTATTTGATATTAATAAAATGTTTGACCCATTTGTTGGGCACAAGATTCAAATCAAATTGTTCTTAATTTATAATATTAATTACTAGTCCACTCTGACATTATAGACGATATGTAGCCATTGAATGCACTATATAATATTTGGTTATTATTTATTCTTGAAATTCATATTTTTCATTCTTTAAATTCGTATCGTCTCTAGAGAGACAATAAAAATTGAAATTAGTATTGTCTCTAGAGAGACACAAAATTAGTATTCATTATTGTCTCTAGGGAGACAATAATGATATTGTCTCTATAGAGACAAAATATGTATCAATGTATATTGTCTCTAAAGAGACAATAATTAGAGACAATATTAGAGACACCCACTTTGAGACAATAATAGAGACAATACACAACTTTTTTATTGTCTCTATTTGAGACAATTTGGTCAATTATTGTCTCTATTATTGTCTCAAAACATCCCTCCTTGTAGTAGTGAATGAAGATGAAGAGGGAAAAAATTTGAATATGAGGACACATCAATGAAGGACAAACCTCAAGGCAATGATGGGTTCACTCATAATCCTTTATTTTCTCTTTCATGCATGTGTACCTCTTATTCCTGTAGATGTACTTTACTTCTTAGTTACATCCCACGGCTTGTGTGGGAACATTTGAAATTCCTTATGAATAAAACATTGAATTTTGAAAATGAGTTGTGTATTTCTTTCTGCATTTCAACTTTTTTGTATGGATTGTATGATGAACTAAACAACTCAGTAATATAATTGAATGTCTTAATCATGAAGGAAAGAACATTAAAGAATACGTAACACCTAGTAATGAACTCTAATTTCTGTAATATGCAATTATGTTTGTTGTTCCAAAACTTAGCATTTCATCTACTCTACAATTGGATGTCTTCATCAAGGCAACACAACATGTCCTTTGGGGATTTGTGTTCTTTTGTTGAAGATAGTCATGAAATTGTAGACTATGTGATTTGTTATGTTTTGTAACAGCACACATAATTGCAAATTTCATGTAATCAATATTTAATTCAACAATAGTCATATTGTCTGAAAGAAACTCCCCTATATTAGGTATACTTCACCAATTCTATCCATCGTAATGAAGTTTTGAGTTGCCCATTTTTGCACAAGTGCAAATATTATCAGCACAAGTATTTTGGAAACTCACGATAATATAGATAGGAACTACTAAGTAACCATATAGATGTTACCAAAAATAATCGACTTTGTGGACTTGTAATTTTCGAGGTGGACATGCATCAACCAAATGACACCATTGATGATATCATGCCATATCTTGAAGATATACTGTTGAGATGAAATCCTAAAGATATTCTTCTCGTTGGGGTGCAAGAAGGAGTGCATCAAGATATCACACATACAAATACTCAACAAAATGAAAACAACAATCAAATTCAAATTTTGGTTCATGAAAGAGGAAACCAGGTGATTGTGATATTGGTCAAAATTATACTCAAAAAAGTAGAACATTGAAAACGAACAAGAATATGTAGACCATTGGGAGGACATACGAAGTTTGATTGGGCTTCCAAATTTATGTTTATCGAACATGTAAAACCATGTAATTTAGAAGATATCCCATCTGAATGTACATTTACAATATGTACGTGGAAATTGGGAAAGGAGCAAAAAATGCAAATGAAGCTAGACACTATAGAAAAAACGTGGAAAACAATATTTGACTGTAACGGGGGTGGATTTCTTAATTTTTATAATTATGTTTAATTTGTTTTTATATTTGTGAAATGCTTTGATATATTGTTAAAACTTTGTGGGATAAAATCACACAATCGATTTTTACAAAGAGGGAATATTTTTCCATATTAAGATGTTTATTTCATAACACATTCCAAATTTCATACAATTCATCATCCACAATCATTCTTGAAGCTAAATCTACGTCCACATAAAATTCATCATCATCCATATATATTTTAATGTCATCATCCACATCTAATGTTATCATATCATTATCATAATCACGACTCCAATTATTATTAAAACAATTATTTATCTATTTTAAATGTGCAAGAAACGTCCTTGTCTTGACACATTCCATTTTTTTAAAACAATTATCCATTATCATCATTCGTCATCATCTATATCCATTCTAATGTCATCATATCATTACAAGTAGAGAGAAGAATATTTTGAGAACTTTTAAATGTCTCTATCGTACTACAATCCAAATTTTCTTAAAATAATTATACATTATCATCATCCGATTCCATGATCGTGATTGAAGCTAAATTTATGTCCAAATACAATTCATGATAATCCATATCTATGATTTTATTCTACGATTTCATCATCCACATCTAATGCAATCATCATTACAAGTAGAGAAGATTAAGAAAGGTTTAAATTTTAAGAAAACGATACAGAGTTTGAATTTTACAAGTAGAGAGAAGAAGATTTAAATCTTAGTAGTATAAGATGCCTATGTCATACCATAATCCATATTTTCTTAAAACAAATAATTAACCATTATCATAACACCATCACATTCAAATGAAACATAAACACCACATACATTGTACAATCTAGAAATTCTATACATAATATATATGAAGATATAAAATTAAATATTATAAAGTATTTCAAATTTTCAAACGCCATCACATTCAAGTTTCAAATTTCAAATCCAGATAATAAATTTCAAATGCCATGACCATCACATTCAATGTTTCAAATTTTCAAATATAGATTATAAAGTATTTCAAACCCTCAATCAAGTTTCCACCCTCAATCATGAAATTTTTCAACCCTCAATTTTTGTACCCCCTTCCCCAATGGCTTCCACTCTTGTACTCCTTTCCCCAATTGGATTTTCCCACCCGTAACCTTTTCCCCAATGGCTTGAATAATACAAGAACTAATGAGATATTTTGCAACAAAGACTTTGTTTAGATTCTTTAAAATTCTTTGTTCTTCCTTTGTTGCATCTCCAAGGGATAGCAAAATTTGATCTACATTGCCTTGTTTTTGAATAAAATTTCGTGGTCAAAGCCATGCTCTTTAATTATCTCTGTTTTAGTGTATTGTTTTTTTGTTAACCAAAACAATATTTTCCTTCAAATTCTTCACCGCGGAAAAAATTTTCTTCATGGTTTCCAAGTGAACTTGGAAAACCTTTGCTTGACTCTTCAAATTTTCATATTTTAACTACAAAAAAGTAATCTCAATTAAACATATTACTAAAATAAGAAAAGGTTCAAATTAACAAAAATATTGTTTCAAAGTAATAATAGTTACAACCTCTCTATCTCTTTCGGCATTTGCAATTGCTACCAGATCCTTGTCCTTAGACCATTTGTTAAAATATGCCTAGGCTTCAGCACTAATATTTTATAATTTGTTTAATTTTTTATCCAAAATGTTGTCTTTATAGTTGTTTTTATATGTGACAGTCCCACTTATTACTTGGGTAAGTAAGGAATCCATCTCCATGGGTTGATTTTGGACTACAACGTATAAATTGTCCCTTTTCCAATAATTTTCATAACTTATCATCTCATTGATTGGTACTTTTTCCCTTTTCTCCCATTCTATGAGATGATTGATATGAGGTATAATAAACCCATCGACATGGGATTGACAATCATAACCAATTAAGTTCTCTAAAGGAAATGGTAACAACTATTCACTATCGTATCGAAGAAAATGATCTCATTGGAAGGTATGGGGATTTTTGGTTGATCATTGAGTGCTACTTGTTTCTACCTTTGTGTGGCCTAATCCTATTTGTGATAAAATAAATCAATATTCAAATAAATAAATCTAAAGTGAAATGTAATGAAATTTGAATAAATTACGTTGAAATAGAAGTATACTGTTGGCCTTGAATCATCTCACATGTATTGCAAAATCATATTGGGTCATTGCTATCAATGCCAAAGTAATATTCATACAAAGTTATATTATTTAAAACCGATATTCCTGTTGCGCTAGGAAAGCCACCACCGAGAGAGGGTTGGAATTTGAAATGAGGAGGAAATGTTTAGTGTCCCAAATAGGCTAGAGGAATTGGCATGTCTTTACCAATGTTCTTTTTCCTAATCCTTTGCTTGGAATTTTGAATATTATTCGAGGAGGAGAGGGCGGTGCCTGTTGTCTATACGAAGGTGAAGGATGACAATGTGCTAAAACGTTTAATAAAAATCATATGAAAATAGTTAAACTATGCAAAAACTACAAAATTATAGGAAGTACTATTCCAAACTTGTACTAAAGAAATAAAATAATATCTTTTTGTTGAGGGGTAGCTTGTCATGGTGCTTGAGGTGGCCGTGTTGGAGTAGTAATTGGTGGTTTTTAGATGTCATGTCTCTTTCGATTACTAAGGTAGTTTTTGAGAAGAGACAATCGCATGCGAATGATATGTGTGAGTTGGTGAAGACAGTTGACTTTGAGAAGTACGTGTATAGTCCAAAGTCCCTGCAATGTCAGCAACAGTTAATTATATGTCAATTCAATATGGTAAAATTTACATGGTAAATTGAAAATACAAAATGGGAATTTGTAAATAATAAATGTTAAAGTATTACTTCTCGGCATTTAACGAATTCAAACGGTTGGCGGTCCAGAGATGAGTGAACTTCCATTTCGATATGTGAATTTGGCGATGCGTCACAGTGTGTTGTTAGCCTCTTCCTCTTGATGCCACCTTTTTTTTCGAGGATGGGCCTCCAAAAATATTCTCTATGCAAATAGTAAATATTTAATTAGATTTGAGATGAACATCGTGTTAGTCTAATGTCGAAATACAAAACTTTATAGTTTATACCTGTTGTTCTTGAAATGGAATTTAAAAATTATTCAATGCCTCATCCATGCAAGTAGTAATTGGTTTGTCTTTTAAATTTAGAAGAGCCTCATAATAAAGGCCAAGGAGATAGTTTATGGAGTTAATGACTTGTTTTTCCGAAATCGTTGCATTTGTAATGTCATTTTTATTTTTTTGATAAAAATGTGCACCAATCAAATTTTTGCTTTCCGATAGTTGCAAGAATGTATGCAATAGCCCAATTTGGTATATCCATTTGGTGACCCTGCAAAACTATTTTGGATTGAAAGAAGGAAATCATAGTGGCAAGAAAGTGGTGTGCAATTCCTTGCGTATCCACACCATGTCTAGATTTATTGACATGAGATGCAAATGCCAAAAAACCATTGGAATTAATATCAATTTGAATTGTATCAAAATTAGAAATTGAATACCAAATGAAAATTGAAAACAATTTACACTTATAATCAACATGGAACCCAAAAGTCGATTCCAGGTACTTCTTATCATCTTCGATGAGTGTTTCCTTTATTGTAATAATGGGTAAATTTTTGAATGGGAGGCTTGTTAACCGATGAATATCAGCTGGGTCGATACCAAATTGAAACATTCAACCATCATCCACAGTAATAGTAAACAAACCATCCTCTATATTGTACAAGGATAGAAGGTAGTTCATAATTTCATGGTGTATTTTGAAATGGGGCATCCTAACAAGCCCACAAAAGTCACATGCATCATGAAAATCCTTGTATTCTAAATTCATTTGTAAAATTGTCTAGATGTGGGGCGTTAAAGGTTCTATAGAGTATCTTGCCCTTGGATAGGGCTTGTGGGTTGATTGGATTTTCCTCTTGATTTTTATCTTGGGCTTGGGCTGCACTTGTAGTCACCATTGTAGTTTTCCTTGAGCTTGATTGTACTAGACCTGGATTCCTGTAAACAAGAAAATTTAGGAGCCGGAAAGTGTAAACATGAAAATGACTGGTGGTAGGTATTTATAGGACAAAATTAGGGTTTCAAATCCTAAGGACGCATGACAAAACCTTTTTGACAAGTTAAATGAAGGTTTCTAACATCGCTGCAACAAGATTTGTTGACACATGACATGGAACCTTTCTATCATGCGTCAACAAGATTTGTTGACATGCGAGAGAAGGTTTTCATCTCATGTCAACAAATCTTATTGATGACAAGAAGGTTTCTATACACATCAAAAAAATCTTTTTGACACATGAAACAAGTTTTCCTTTTTCACGCATCAACTATGCATAGTGTCTCGTGCAGTCTCTCCCTCAAAAAATATAGTGGGTGAAAATTTAGTTCTGGAAAAAATGGAAAATTAGCCTTAGTGAAAACCAGTTTCGGTGATATTCATTTATCAGTATTTTCTAGCTCCAATTTCCAAGAGGTCTCTTAAAATGAACCTTGGAAAATGGAACTCGAATCTGAAAACAAGAAAAGGAAATCTTTTCAATCACGAGCTCAGGGTTGATCTATATTCCTATACTATCTAATTTTGTGTAAGTGGATCTCCTAGCATAAGGAGGTATAAATTACATGAGGATCAAAGACACAACTGATAAAAACACTATTTTGTAGTAGCATACATGATTCATTCACTTAGAAATAAGGAGAGATAAAAACTATGGAATAAAAGAGAGGCCAAAAAGCCTAATGTTTTCTAACTAGTTTATCTAAATGTGCAAATACATGTAAGAAGAAAGAAGTGATACATTCTGTAACTTGAATCAAAAAAGTACATTTATTTCAGTTCAAACTAAAGATTGAATATACAAAGAATGTGCCTATAATAATCCATAACAGTGAATGAAACTTATAATGCAAGTTTAGTGTTATAGATTCTAATAACTAGAATGAGACAAAATTGTAGCTAAAACAAAATGGAAAAGGAAATATGAGAAAATTTTCATAGGGCTTCACTAGGTAAAATAGGAATTTTACATCTTTACATCATGTTATTTCAAACTCATACATGCTTGAAAGTCGTAGATAAATCAAATAGTAATATAGAAAGGAGATAATGCATGGTATGGTCAAAGATAATAGTTACCAGAATTTAGCTTCTAACAACAAGCCATAATTCAATGGATGAAGGGTACAATGACCAACTCAAAATAAAATAAGTGTTCCAAGTTGATCAAATACAACTGAGAAAGAAAGGACCAAATTCACATTTCTAGGTAGTCTTTTCAAAATGTCATCAAGAAGGATTCAATAATGGATTATGAAAAAACAAGTTGTCTAAGAATGGAAAAGAGCTCTCTGAAAGGAACAAGAAAGTAACAACTGCAAAGATCATCTTGTAAAATTCCATTCAATCCATCTACAACTACTTATTAGTTTCAATAGAAAGAAATAATTTGCAAGCATTTAAGAGTAGCCAAAAAATTACAGGTTTGTAAGACAACCTACAACCATGTAACTTACAAAAATTGCTAAGTAATCAGTGGGGTAGTAAGGTTTTCAGTCCATATTATACACAACCTCATCGTGGAATGATACAACTTTGAAAGAATGTAAGCTACCAACAGGAACCCTTTTTCAGTTTGGCTCAGAGTAAAAGAAAATTTCAATATAATAAAGTTACAGCTACACAGAGCACAAAATAAACTATGCAAGCTTATTCAACAAGTTTCAACACAGATTTTCAACCAATTACAATAGTGTTAATTGAGGATAGATCAAGTTATTGCAGCAGGTTCACTTTAGCACAACCAAGATTGAATTGGCTAGGCAGAAGTAAACAAATATGGCATTCTCTTCTCAAAAGTAAAGTTTTTAGCAACAAAGAATGAAAGCAGTATTCAACAAAAATGTAAGAGTCTGATAGAGGATCAAATTGCATCCATCCATAATAACACAACAATCTACAAACGAAAAACCCAAATGTAGTTTTACTTGTGAAAGGACAATGTGATCTACAATTCAAATCAAATAGAGCTCTTTCTACACAAGAAAAATACATAGCAGATCTCACATGTCTAGTTTCAAGAAGTTAACAAGCCCACATTTTGGAGATTGAAACTGAGATCTCAAAGTCAAATGCACTAGTCAAAGCTACAACAAGGTAGAGCTCAAGAAACAAAGTATGAATTCTAGTAGCTCACTATAATAAGGAGTAAACAAATAACTTTCTACAGATACCCAAGAAATCATCTATGGAGATAATTTTTGCAAAAGAGTGTAAGTGTGATGAGCTACAAGTTCTAACCATTGATAGTAAATAGAAGCTTGACATCCAAAACAACATCACAAGTTGTCTCAGTAAAATGGAACCAAGCCAAGCTTATGTTAAAGAAGAAGAATGGAAACATGAGTTCATTCCAAATGGGCACGAAACAAAGTAGAAATGACAACCATGTTCGGAGTAAGAGAAAAAAAACAAATACCCAGATCTATATAATGAAGTTCAGAGCTCAACTTTGGCAAGGAATGAAAAGTGGGAAGTCAAAAATGGACTAGATTTTTACCTTTTGAAAGCGTAGTGGCCATTAAAGATCAAATAAAGCTCAAAATCTCAAAATACATCCATGACTCAAGTCACAAGAAGACTCAGAAGCTTCAAGTAGTGGAAACTTGCCTTTGACATCAAACCCAGATGTGGGTTTTTCCAGTTTTAAATAGAAGAAGCATATAATCAAGAAAATCTCAAGGAATCAGCTCAAACCAATAGTATATGGCCATGAAAAGGAATAATTCCCAAAAAATGTAAGGATAACGAGGTAATTAGAGCTATGAGTTTTCAAATTACATCAAAGGAGAAAAACAAACATCTTTTGTAAACCCAACACAAAAGCAAGAGAGTTTCAAATAAATTATGAAAAATGAGCTAAAAATGAAGCCTCAAATCTACAAGGGAAATGAATTGAAATAAATATAGATAAACCTAGATCTGGGTTATTCAGAATGAGCCATTTTTAGTCAAATTTCTACAATTCTTACAGATTCAAGGAAGGAAGACATTTTCTCCTCTACGGTGATTCATAGTTTTTCTCAAACAATCAAAAGGACTCGAAGATAGTAACATAACTTACTAGTTTGAAATATTTTCCTCAAACCCTCGAAAATTTGAATTGTAGATAATAATGACAACCCGATTACATATGATATCTTGATAGCATAAGTCGTACACAAGAACATAGAGATAAAAATAAGTATTCGAAAATATCAATGCATTTTGAAAACACGTCACCAAAATAAACAATCACAATGCTCCAAGAAATGGAAGCTTAGCATTATTTCATTAAAAGGAAACGTAGAGATCAGATAATAGTAAATAAATTGATCTCTAAAGCTCTAAACAATGGCTCCGAGAAATTATAGGCCGAAAGGCTTAAAATCAAAATCCCGAGAGGTCCAAATAACAAACAATCTAGATATTCAAGCTCAGAAAACTCGAGAAGGCAAATGATGGAGGCCATATAACTTCACAAAGAGCTCAAAAAGAGTGAAAATAAAAGAAAGATTAGATATTTTTAGTCACAGATATTCTCAAAGCCTCACAGTGAAAAATACAAGGAAATGAGCTTCAGATAATCAAAAATGGTGGTTGAGTCAAAAAATTTCCATAGCTTCACCGCTTAGGAGAGAAAAATCAAAATGACAAAATGATAAGGCTGAATTTTTTTCCATGCAAACCCAAGGGTAGAGTTAGGTTAACTCACCCAAATCAAAGGTACATAGATCAACGGTTCGAATCAAATGAGACGAGGAAGATCAATAGTCAGAAACCCTTGCCAAATCATATGCAAACCACCATGGTTACAAGTATCTGAATATCATCTTAATTAGAGTTGAAACCTAAGCGAGGGTCAAATATATGACATTTAAAATGGAACAGGTACAACAATCAATGATCAAGAAACAATTATAAAGATCAATGCAAACTCACGGACTAACCACGGTTATAGAAGCATCCACGTGTTAAACAATGATGAAATCCTAATTATGGTGCAATTGAGTAATCCATCACCGACATTTCAGAGGGGTGAGTCATTGTGGGAAGGCGGCATGCCCACATCATTCAAATAATCATTTCATTGACCTTTGTTAAGGTTATATAACATATGCCAAAATAATCAAATACTCGATAACAAATCATAATGAAATGATAATGAAAAGAGTGGTGGAACATAGTATAAAATGATCTCAAAAAGGTGCTAATTATATACTATGCAATACTAACCAAATGGTGGTCGACTATTGTATAGGATGACATTCCTTTTAAAAGTGAACTTTGTTATCTTAAAACATAATAATGTGCCAAGTCAAAAGGGGTGGTCAATCTAGAATAAAGACAAGTGCTCACATCTCATAGTTGTCCCCACAGTGGATGATTTTAAAAGGGAAACAATAGCATGGTGGATTCTTCATGTGACCACTAGAAGACAAATAGGAGGTCAACATCAGAGGACAAGGAGCCTTTTTGAAAGGCCTATTACCTTATTTTCCACAAAATAAGAGTAGAATATTATTTCACATGTGCTCATAGTGGTTCCTTAAGTGGAATTGATACACTTTTGCAAAGTATAAGAGACAAGGCATTATTTTACTAGCAGGGAGATTTTTTTTGCATGTGCATCCAAAGGAAACCTAAAATGATTATTTGCAATCGCAAGTGTATTAAAATTACAGATTTCACATCAAGCACAAGAAGAAAAAGATGGCATGCATTGGAGAAGACTTGATCATCATACAAAGTTTATTATTAGCAAAATTATTCACCCAACTTTATTAAAAATAGAACAGTCAACTATAGTTTGACTGAGTTGTATTTTTGTAACCAAGGCTATTAATGCCTCATTGTATTAGCATACTTATTTTTATTCCTTTATTTATTCATGATAAAGGATAAAAATAGGGTGCATGGGCGAGTACAATTTTATTCTATTTTTAGGATGGGTGGGATGGATAATTTTTCTATATATTGTGTGCATTGGAAAAGCACAAGAGGAGGACTTTTTGACACAGGAGTGTTGAAGCAGTTTTGCTAGTTTTTCCTTTGAATGAGAATTATATTTTATCTTTTCAAAAAAAAATCAGTCTTGTGTATGTCTTATTATTCCTTGTGAATGTCAAATTCCCTTGTTAATCATCCTACCCTGTTGCAAATTTAGTATTTTCTACATAATATTAGTGTGCATGTTTATCTTATCAGTATTTTTGTGAATCATTCCCTCAATACATCAAGTGTTTTGCCTTAATATTCAATTGAAAAACTATTGGTTTTTGCATCAGAATCCATTCTAGATGCTTTTGCATGTACTTAGTCAAATCCCTAAATACATTTGGTGTATCACCCATTTTTTTTTAAATTCATTTACAGTCATATTTTTACCCTCAAAACCCCAAAAATTAGTTTAGGATACATCAAGAAGGAACCGACCTTGATATCAGAGACTCACCTCAACAATATATATACCCACAGACATGAGGTGTTTCCATTGTATCTACGAAAGAGAGAGATCCATTTTGCAAGCTTAGAACACATGCAGCCATCTCTCTACAGGGTGCACTTTCGAGAGATAACAATACTAATAAATTAATAGTCAAGTTTAAAGTAATAATTTTTATTTTAAAAAAAAAAATAAATTTGCAAGGTTAGGAATTTCACAGTTAATAAATTCCTTGGTTAAAGTCTTTCTACACATTATTAATTTACTTCCTAAGATATATTTATAGTTTAAAGCATCTAATAAGCCGCATTAGTTTAATTAGTTATCATACATCAAGATTACATTATTTTCTAACTCAAAGGTTTAATTGTTTTTTCTAGCCACTAAATGGCCCCATTCACCTCATTACCCATGTTCCCTCTTTTTTAAATAGAAATTTATATTCCAACAAAATACCTCTCACTTAAGTGAAGTAAGGTTTAATTTGGGCCATTGGATTGAATCCATACTAGCCCTCGGATTAAGAATGCCCTAAATATCCTTATGGTTCCCTTTTTAATTCTATTTTCCCAAAAAAACCTCATTTTCTCATTTTGTTTACAAGTTTTGGAAGAGGATGACTAGGAGGAACCATGAGAGAAAGAAGAGCAACCATGGAAAAAATTTCATGGTTTTAGTTGTAAATATTTTACTATTGTAATATTACTCCTTTGTTTAATATAGAGATCCTACCATGGATCTATTTTGTTATTTAAATGTAACATCTTTTGAGTTCAAAAATTGGGGAAAACCCTATTTCATTTAAATCTATGAGTTTTACACATTGGGTGCCATAAAAGAGATTAGAAGGCTTGAACAATTAAATTTAATTGATTCCTAGTTGCTGGAAGTTTCCTTTTAATGGATTTAAGCTTAGATTTTAATTAATTTTAAAACTAAGTTTTTCACGAAATTTTTATTTTTGTCAAAGCGGATGAAACCGCCACCCTACATAGGTCGGTGGTCCGTGACTGCTGACCTACCGAGGGGCATTTCATTGACCTTCATTTTGTGTTGAGCGGTGGTTTTGTTCTCCGAAAACAAAACCTTCAACAATACATTTTTCAATATTTTTCTTCTTAAGTTGATTTTTAATGCAACAATAATTTTAATGAGGGTGTCTTCCATTCATTGGTTGGTAGAGTGATAACATTTCTAGTTTCATACTCAAATTACATAACATCAACTCATTCTTTATCCTTTCCTTTGCAATAAAATGTAAAATTGAGTATAACATTAACTACAATTCATTCTCTTCACAAATTAAATTTAGCCAACAAAACAAAAATAACTCAACAACACTTCCTTTCAATACATCTTTCTCTTCCAAATATACATATATATCTATATTGTAACTTTAAATACATATAACTTTAGGAGAGTTTCATTTCAAGCCAACTAAACAAATTAAGCTTCCTCCTTTCACTACAACATTACAAATTTGAATAATGAAATATACAAAGCTTTCTTCATTCACTCAATCACTACAACTTGAAATAAATGCAATATTACAACTTTCTTTCAAGCATACAAAGTTACAATCTTCCACTCAAAGTGGGAATAATAGAATGATCAAGTTACAACATAGAGACTTTCAACAAGGCCAAAACACAATTCTTCATTTCAATGTCTTCTCCAAACTTCATAGCTTCAATATTGCATTCTTCAATTCTTCAAGAACTTGGAACACAATATAAAGAAAGGTAGAATAGGTGACACTCTCCGCCCTACCTTTAATCCAATAAGAGGATAATTTGTCCCATTATTTGCCCCATGAGCCCCAAGAAAATAAAATGAGGGATCTTGAGCATCATTTGACAAATTTTCACAAGAATGATTTCCAAAGAAACATCCAATCCAAAACATTCAACACAACTAAATGGACATACTCAACAAAATTTACAACTTTATCAAACAACACATAGGATTGATATCAAACCAAAAGGAGAAAGGAATATGGGAACCACCTCCTTTTTCCTCCCAAGTGAAGTAGGAGTTTCACCCAAAGCCTCCATGTGCATAATACAAATAACAAAACATCTTATCTCTCCCCTTGTAAGTATGAAAAAATATGACCATGTTTTCCTTTTCACTCCCCATAGGTGAAACTCCCAATCACACTCCCTCCAAAATGCATGCCTCACAACTCCCTTTTCCCTCCCCAATGGTCCCATACTTCCATATCCCACTCCCTTCTTAAGGAATACTACCCAACCACACAAAAACACATTCACAACACTCATACAATATTCAACAAGAACAATTTTCACATATACAAACATAAATAAGAAGATAACAAAGGTGGAGATCCTACCTCTCCATCAAGATTCCAAGAGTCTTCACTCCAAAATATTTTTGACACCTTCAAGCCAAGCACACTCCAAAATAAACTCCAACAAGCTCCCAATTCCAAAAGTGCAAAAGAAGGAAAATAAACAACTAAACCCAAATCCATAAAATTCAATCAATAAATAGAAATGAGATGTGAGGATGATGAGGTGGCTCCATGTAGATGTCACTTCATCACTCTATTCCAACACACAAGTCAAACACCATGCCAGAGACAATAAATGAACATGTAAGATTTATCACAAGCCTACATGACACTCTAACTTGCACACCATGCCTAAAAAGGACAATTAATTGTGGTAAGTAGGAAAGTGTAATTATTTTAACTTTTTACACTCCAAAATGCATAAATAAACCTAAAATTAACTCCCCATACTATAGGTATAGTCTTTGGGTGAATTTAAGAGGTATGGGACAAGCTTAGATTTTCCAACAAGCCTCCAAAAAATCCTCCCAAGTCAAAATCCGAATTTTGAAGTTGGAGAAGACTACACAACACAAATCCAACTTACATCCACAATATTTCAAGGACCATCTACCCTCATAATTATCCAATTGTCACATCCTTATTTTAGTTAACAAATTGAGTTGGATTAGCTAATTAAGACACATTAATAATTACTAATAAAATGACTACAATTTCCAATAATTAAATACATAAAAAAATAAACACACAAAAAATTAAAACAACGAAAAACATTTCACCCCATTACCACACATGTGAGGTCACTCCCCTTGGGAACCCTCGTAACTAGGCATGAAATAACACCACATAAACATTAGACACAAGTTGTAAAATTTTTCCATGTTACAAAACACCCGACATGCTTCCATGGTTGGTCCCCTACGCCCTTTCAATGTATTTCATAAAATATCCTTGCCATACAAATGGAATACCTCTCGCCGCACCGTCAAATCAACAACATTGAGAAACAATACATATACATAGTAATCAATAATATTCATCTAAAATTAAGTAATTTTATCATCTATCAACATATCTAATAATTTGATTATAACATCCATGAGATTATAATTCTACTCAAAAAATAAAAGATTATAACGTCTCAAAGTATAAAATCGAAATAATGCAAATCAACATATATCGAACTATCTACCAATGTCATCTGATGTATCATAATAAAAATGTGAATCACAACATGTGAATAGTCCAAATATCTGCAGTCTATCATTTAATGCTCAAAATATAATAATAATAATGTCTAAGTATCAATCCATTAGTAATGTCAACATAATGAAAATAGTGTTGAAGAGGAGTGGGCAATACATCCCCCTCCTCTTAGACTTGACTTCCTCTTGGAAGTCACTGAAATAGGTGTGGAAACTGGGTCCATAACAAAGTAACATACTCCCAAGTGGTTTTAGTCTCATCATACCTATCCCAATGGACTCGCACTGGTCAATCTCGCGGCCTCGAAAGCCGAGAACATGTGCTTTATGATGTGCATGGTCACCACAATCACACGCCCCTGCTCCTGTGCCTACAATGTGGTCCAATCCATTACATGCGAGGGATATGGAATGTATCTCTTAAGACAAAAACATGAAATACATCATTGCATGAGACAAGCTAGGTGGCAAGGCTACATGATAAGCTAAGGGACCGATGCACTCCAATATCTTGAATGGACCCACAAATCTAGGAAATAACTTAGAGCCTTTTCCATAATGGATAGGGAATTTATGGAGTCTTTATAAAGAAATGCCTTCATGCCCACATCATAGCTAAGGTCAAATCTCCTCTCGATTTGTATATTTCTTTTGTCTATCTTGTGCCTCATGAAGTCTCTTCCTATTCATAATAACATACTACTCCATGTCCTATAACAAAGCTAGCCCAAGAGATATTATGTCCTCCAATCTATCCCAACTTAGTGGTGTCCTACACTCCTTGCCATAAAGTGCTTGAAATGGAGCCATACCAATAGAACTATGAAAGTTTTTATTATAAGAAAACTCCACTAGGTACAAATAATCCTCCCACCTCGACTAATGGTCCATGACGTACATCCAAAACATGTCCTCTAAAATATTATTCACCCACTCTATCTATCCATCTATCTCTAGATGATATGTTGTACTGAATTTGATACTCATCCCAAGGGCATGTTGTATGGTAGTCCAAAAATGAGATGTGTATAAGGGATTTCGGTCACAAATAATCTTCCATAGAATCTCATGTAGTGACAATCTCATCTAAGTATACTCGCACCACTACACTAGCTGTATAGGTGGTCTTCACCAGAGAAAAATGAGCCACTTTCATCAATCTATCCATTGTGACCATGATGGCATTATGGTGGTATCTCGACATTGGTGTCCCTACTATGAAATCCATGGAAAAGTTGTATATCATCCACTTTGGTATATCATCAGGTAGAGAAGGCTAGCTAGATGATGATGTTTGGCCTTCACCTCTAACACTCTAAACAATGTGACACAAATTGATCTATATCTCTCTTAATACCTATTGAATGGTACAACTACCTCAAGGTGGTATGCATCTTCCTCACCCCTAGATGGGCTGAATAAGGTGTATGATGAGCATCTATCAAGATATCCTATCTCAAACCTCCATCCCTAAGTACATAGATCTCGACCTCTATGTTTGATAATTCCATCTAACTCTATTGAAAATCCATCAAACATCCCATCTAGGGGTATCTCGAGACGCAATATATGATCTAGCTACAAGGTAGAAGATGTAATGTGGAAGTTGTCACAAAATCCTGTTCCACAAATTTGTACCCACTGAAGTAGCCATTACCAAATGTCCCTCCATCAACTCAAAGTGTTTTCAACTACATTCATCTTCCCCTTCACATGCTCTATCTCCATCTATTACTTGCATAATAACTCCATCAATGTGTTGATGAGCATTGATAATGGGTTGTGTGAAGAGGTGACATAAAATCAAATGGCCATCTTGAGAATGAACCTCTTGCCAAGACAAAAATGACACCAATGCACCAAATCATGTACTATTATTGTAAGTTGAAGGTCATGAGTTAGATAATTAAGGTCTTAATCCTTGAGTTTTGGAGACTCAAAGGAAACGACATGGCCCTCATCCATCAAAACACCTCCTAATCCTACCAAGGAAGCATCTGTATACACAAAGAAATCCCTCTGAGGGTCTTACACTGCAAGAATAAGTGTTTTCGTAAGGCATTCCTTAAGTGTACTAAATTATTTATCACATCCATTAGACAAAACAAACTTATTCCCTTTCCACTAAAGAGAAGTGATGGGGTGCGTAATCTGAGAGAAGCCTTGAACAAATATCCTGTAGTAACTTGCCAACCCCATGAAACTATGCACCTCCATCACATGGTTTGGCATGGGACAATCCATAATAAATCTAATATTGGAAGGATTGATTACAATACATTCCCTAGAAATGATGTGACCGAAGTATTGAAACTATGACTTGAAAAAAGCAAACTTTAGAGGTTTCCCTATAGTTGTTGCTCACGAAGACACTATAGAAATTAATGAAGGTGTTCCTTGAGCTCATCACCTACATGAGAATATCATAATGTCATCAAGAAACATGAGGATGAAGCAATCCAAAAATGTCTTGAACACCCCATTCATCAAACTCGTGAATACTATAGGGGCATTTTACATACCAAATGGTACCACTTTGTGAACTCAAAGTGGCCATATCTCATGTAGAAAGATGTCTTGTGGATATCTTTCTCGTAATCCTTGAATGATGGTAGCCATAGTTAAGATCAATATTATAAAATATAGTTTCCTCCTTCATCTGATCAAATAAATCATTTATTCATGGAAGGGGGTAATGATTCTTGATCATTACTTTGTTCAGCTGCCTATAGTCTACACACACACATGAAAAATCCTTCCTTTTTCTTCACAAAGATCACTAGTGCACCCCAAGGAGATACACTAGGATGGATTAGGCATTTCTCAATAAGGCCCTCAAACTGTAACTTGAACTCACATAGCTTAGGTGTGGTCATCCTATATGGTGTGTGTGAGATAGGCTTTGATCCTAGAACTAAATCAATACAAAAGTATATCTAACATCGGGGAGGTATCCCTGAAAGCACACTAGGAAAAACATCAGAAAACTCCTAAAAATGGGGTGGTCATCGAGTGATGGTCCATGAGTCTCATCCTTTGATCGGTCACTAACAATTATGGAAAATAACTGACAACCACATCATGCACACCACTTTAGCTGCATAGTACGGATATGGTGCGAATAGAGATGGGTCTCCTAACTCCAAAATCACTAACTCCACCCCCAAATCATCTACACAAGATATAAACTTTATCTTAAAATCAACTATAGCTTTGTGCATAGAAAACCAATCCATGCCCAAGATAACTCCATATGAACCCAAGGGAAGGATACACAGATCCAAAGTCATGGTGAAGGGTCTTAGGTCCACTACACACTCATTAACTAAGGATCCCACTAAGAACTTGGCTCCAGAAGCCATCTCAACATCTTAACTAAGGCCTTGCCTAACTGCCACCAGCCTACATCGCTCTACTAAAGATGGAGAAATGAAATAATTTGATGAGCCTGAATCAAATAAGATAGGGGTAGAAATACCACCAATGTTATATGTGGTCTCAATCACCGTGCCTTGTTGTTATGCTTGATAGTTCTCAACCACAACATAAATCATCTAACTCCTTTCCATGTTACCAACCATAGGCTTAGAAACCGATGCCTTACCCATATTAGTAGGGTTTAAGGGCACTCTCTCCATTGATGACCCCGTACACCATACTCATATGTAACTACCTTGTCCTCCCCACTAAGTAGATACTCCTCCAGGTGGCATGGTAGACCATGTCTGTAGAACATGATGATCCTACCATAGATATTTGTGGGTGTTACGGTGGATGTAATCCTGCTAATTTTCTCTCGGCTGGAGCCTATGTCTTGATTGGGCCCCTGTGTAGGTCCCATACTACACCATCTCTCGAG
The DNA here is from genome assembly GCA_018340775.1 of Taxus wallichiana var. yunnanensis. Lineage (NCBI taxonomy): Eukaryota > Viridiplantae > Streptophyta > Pinopsida > Cupressales > Taxaceae > Taxus > Taxus wallichiana. Next base: position 628,386,847 of record CM031244.1, read on the forward strand.
CATCATGACGTTGTGGAGGTCGAAAGGGTGGTCACACATGTTATTATTACTATTGAGGAGTAGGAATCTATAGGAATAATTTGTTGAAGTGTGTCCACCATGAGGAGAAGGATATGATCCCCTCGACCTACTATCCTATAATTGTTGTACGTGGCCCATCGCTCTTCATGAGCCTCGTTGAGTCTTCCCCTAGTTTCCTCTCCATGGCCTCTGATAGTGTCTACAAGAAATGAATGCACACTTCCCCACCCTAGTCTAAGTTTAGGATGATAAACCTATGAACCCTATTACATGTATTTGTTAGCAATGCAAAAAGAGTTAGAACTAACGCCTAAGTATTCCTAAAACAAAGCTAAATCAAATTCAATGCACCATCATGCTTAGAGCTTAAGAAAAATAATCTACTAACATCCTTGCATTAGAACATGAACAAATATTCAAACTAACATGTTAATCCATTAATTAATATCTCTATTGAATGCTTAAAAATGAAATGAACCTTCTTAGATCCTTAGCAATCAAAGGTTTGATTATATGTTTGAATCCCAAGGTTTTCAAGAATGGATTCTTGTCAATCCATGGCTACAAGACCATTTGACATATCTCCATATGACTTCAAAACTTGGGTGGATGAATACAAGAAATGAAAGAAGCTAGCCTCTCCAATGAAGAATGCTCCAAGATGACAAAATGGCTATAGTGTATTTACTATATGCTTCACTTTTGTTTCTCAAGGAGTAGGTGTCTACATTTTCCCCTCTTTTGGTGACGTAAGTGATGCCACTTCAAATATAGTAGACAAATAAATTTTGAAAGTGTAGATAAAAATTAGTAGAAGGAATAGATGCCCCTCGAGTGTCGATGGGGTGATGAAAGAAGGCAATCGATGATCAAAAAGGTGAGAGAAAGGATAGAAGAAAGGAGAGATTTCCCCTATTATCGATGGAGTGATGAAAAGGCGATCGATGATCAAAAAGGTTAGAGAAATGGATAGAAGAATGGGTAGGAGTAGGATTCCCCAAGTGAATAAGAAGAATAGTGTTGATAGGAGAATGATGTAGAGGAGGAATGAAGATGGGAAGAAAAAGAGCAAGATTTCATCCAGTGTATTGAAACAACTTTATTGTCATCATATTGCCAAAGATCTATGTCATCGGTCCTTATTAAAAATATAAGCATATGACAAAAGTAGAATGACATGAAAATCCATACTACGAATAATTGTCCATTGCTGAAAACACCAACTCCATGCAACATACAAAATGCAATGCAATACAAGAAAGTAAAAGATGCATAAATCCTTGCAACATACATAATGCAATGCAATACAATAAAGCAAATAAGATAACCTGACAGAGAAACATAATGCAATGTTTTTGTTATCAAGCTTTGATTCTGACTTGTGTGAATTAACGACAAGGGTTAAAATATGGTGCCCCAAGCAAGGATGCATGTAAGGGGAATAATAGAGGACACTTGGGTCCTATGAAAAGACATCTTCTACTATGAAACAATACCAAACAACTCATTATGCCCTGCAAACAGACATAGTAAGCAAACTAGCTTTGTTGATCGAGATAGATCAAGATGATCCGCGAGTCGCACACAAGAATAGGTGAGAACCAAAGAGTGATGTTTTGTATGATCATTTATATTGTTTTTATTTTTTTCAAAACATATTTGAATGTTTTTGTGATTTTCTATAAGTTTTCTAAAGCTATGTATAGGAATACAAAGAAGCATGGATGCCCCCTAAGTGATAGATAGGATGTACAAGGGAATAATGCCACACATACGAGAAAGTGAAGATGTGATATGCCCACATGATTAGATGGGATTATTAAAATACAAACTCTTCATAGATAGAAGGGGATTAAGGCCAAAAATAGGTTCAATCATGAGGGAGAAAGGATGCCCTAACGTAAGATGGCTAAGAAACACATGATAGAAAGGAAGTGGGTGATTGATTTATTAAAGGGGACAAAGGTGTCCACAAACATAGTAAAAGGCCACCCTATACACATAGATGTTCAAAATTATTTTCAAAGAACAGAGGATGTTATGAAAATATTTAGAGGGCGGTCGATGAAAAATTGGTTAGCCCAAGGCACAAATCATGAGACAAGACATGCGCTAAAGCAAGAGTTTGAACAAGGTCCAAAAAGTAACACTTGGTAACATACTAATCCTATTTACTCATTGAGATCCCGTGTGTGCACGTGGAAATGAATTACCTCTTGAAGGAAAGAGTTGATAGATAGTAAGTGAAGACACTAGCCAATGTGTAGGAATGATTTAGTTTGAAAGGTGATTTGTGAATGGATTATGGAAGGAGAGTTGTACATTGCTCCACTGCCAACCAAGCATCCATAGCCTCGATGGAGATGCATTTGATTCTAATCACAACATTTCTCTACTGCCATCTAAGCATCCATAGCCCCTGGTAGAGATTATTGGAAATACCCCAAGAGAGAGTTATATATCAATTTGATTTTTCTTTTAGCTTTTGATTTTTGATTGATTGATTTTGATTCTTTTGCTTTCTGAAAACTTATTTCAGATCTCTTGTTTGACAAGGGGTTAAGAACCACTGATGGCTGTATGGAAGGATGTGGAAGTGATTTTTGATGATGAAATTGGATAGTGTCAACAAATACACCCAAAAGTTCTTCCCAAAAATTTATTAGATGAGAATAGTGATAGGAATCTCTAAGAGGTCAGTCGTTATTTAATTTACCAAGGTTATGAAAGATCAAGGTCAAAAAGATACCATAGAGATAAATGTCAAAAAATGTGTGTGAATAAGCTAACCACAATAACATCGAAGGGATGAAAATGGTAGATGAATTGTAGATGAATATGAAAGAAAGGGAAGAAAGAACATCCATGTGTACACAATACCTGATTGCAATGTTTGATCTTTGTACATTTGATTTTGCTTTTTTAATGTTTTAATGTTTTCTTTTTTTTGTATTTCCAAATTTTTTATGATGTTTTATGAATTTTTGGAATTTGGGACCATCAATGTCAATCATGCATGATAAGATCCAACAATGATGTGTGTGACTTCCTTAATAAGGGAGATTAAGTGTTTTTTTATCAAGAGTGATATTATCCCCAATCTCAATGATCGTGGTGAGTTCATATTCAACAAATGACTGTGATTTGTTTTGAAATATGGGTTTTATATGTGGGAGTTTGAGTTCCCTATCCATAGGTTTTTGCACTTACGCCATACTTGATGGGTACATTGGTGTGTATTCTAGAATCATGTTTGATTTTGGATTTTATGATCATTGGAGTTGTTGGTAGCTTTAGATCTCTTCAGATTTTTGATCTTGGCTTGATAAAGAACATCTCTAGGTTTCTTATAAGCTAATGCTTGATTTCTCTCGATCCCGAGAAATGAGAGAAGAACGTGGACATTTAGAATTGATGAGAGGAATGGAAGTGGGTTTTCCAAAATATTTGGTAGAAGAATAATGTGATGGATGAAAAGGATACGGTCCAAGGATTGAAGAAGATGGGATACTGGGAGGTGAGCCATAGATAGAAGATTAAGGGATGTTAGGATGTGGCCCAAGAATAGAAGAAGAAGGGATACTAGGATGTGACCCATAGATAAAAGATGAAGGGCTACTAGGATGTGGCCCAAGAATAGAGGAAGAAGGGCTACTAGGATGTGACCCATAGATGTAATATGATGGGCTACTAGGATGTGGCCCAAGAATAGAAGATGATGGACTACCCGAGGTGATCCATACATATAAGACAAGGGGATAGTTGGGAGCATGCCCCAAAATATAAGATAGTGGACTACTCAAAAATGTCCCAAAAAAGCAAAGCAGAGGAGGGCTACTAGAAGGTGACCCACACCTAGATGAAGATGAAGGGCTACTTGACGTTGACCCCATAAGCGATTGTGATTGAGGAATTATGATAGAAAAAGAGTGATTGGGTGATGAGAAGATAGGCCATGGATCAATGCAAGACCAATTATTTTCATCACATAATGAAGAATGTGAATATGGAAGAATAAGAGGAGGATCAAATTGCATGATTTGAGGCTCTTCCTCTATTTCTTGATAAAAGGAATCATCATTTTCTTCAGAATATGGATGCATCAAATTCTAAAGAAAATCCTTTCTTGTAATCTTCTAAAGGAATATATTCATGTGCCCCTATAAATTCCCCTGATTGTTTCTTCATTATGAAAGAGGTCAATCAAGTATGATTTGTTGATCGATCACCGGGGTTGATTGAAGAAAGAGGTTCACTTGGTGTGGAAGACTTAGAATATGTTTGATGATGATTGATAGAATAAGATGATGTGGGGGACGAAGAAGATGTGTAGCTAGATGTCTTAGAGTAGAAGAAGGTGGTGTGGAACTACCTATACAATGGTATATCGTATGTAAACTAGTAGGATTAAGTCCAAAGTCTGTAGATTGCGACACATGGGTTGATTCAGACATTTGAATCGAAGGAATTTGAGTCACATGAATCTTCAAAGAATGAATAATTAGTGGGGGTTGATTGATGAAGAAGGTCTGTGAAGAAGGGAGGATTGTGATTCAAGAATCACATTGGAAGAATAATAACAAGGGTCCTGCAAAGAAAGAGAGGACCGTGATTTAAGAATTGTATTAGATGTTTGATTGGAGGTATTTGGAGTCGTATGTATCTTCAAAGGAAGAAGACATCGTTGAGGCGACTGATAAAAGGGGTCCTGCAAAGAAAGGAGGACTGCGACATAGGAGTCATATTAAATGTATGATGAAGAGGTTCTTGTGAAGACAAGGAGGACCATGACATAGGAGTCACATTAGATGACTTAGGAGTTGAATTAGATGAATCCAAATAGTAGTTTGGATCTGAAATATTAGTTTGGATCTGAATCATCAGAAGAGTTAGAGGAAATATTTGGATTGGAATCCTCAGAAGAAGAGGAAATGTTTGGATTAGAATTAGAAGAAGAGTGGGGGGAAATCAAATAATAATTTGGATCAAGAAGCATCCAAATCATACCATCGACTATGAGATGAAGGTGGGGAATGAGTTACCTAAATGGGTTCTCTAGCATGAAGAACCAAATGAGGTTTGGTCATGATGGGTGTCTTTTGATTTGTACACCAAAAATTTGATTCCTTATTGTCGTATGTATAAGGACCTTACGATAATCAATCATTTTTGGCATGTGTTGGGTTCAAAGGTCTAGACCTAAATTTTATGATCAAACTTCATCAAAGTGAAGAAGGTTTCATGTTGATTTGGGTAACATAACGACAACCAACTAGACATTTCACAAAGGTGGGGATGTTTGTGTGATTTTATAAAAGGAAGCTAAGGAAAAATATATCGTGATGACTCATGATTGATAATCCAACAAGGTTTGGATTCATAAATACCAAAGGATGGATCAAAATTTTAGCGACATAAAGGATACAAAGGAAATATTTCCAATGTTCAATTGATGTGAAATTTGCTTGAATGTTTTTTCTAAGGTCTGAAAGATGTGTTCAAAAATGATCATGAACTTTAGGCAAAAACAAAAATATCAAGAGGATCAAAGACCCAAAGGATTGTCCTATCAATGATTTTATAATCCGGATAAAAAAAGGAACAATCACACAAGTTCAAAACAAAATCCAAATTAATGACCAAAGAATAATGAATGATAAAGAATCAATGGATCAAAGTGATTCTCAAATTTATAAGTCAAAATTGATAAACAAGACATAATCACACAAAGTTTAGTTTCAAACCAATCAGACAAGTGGAGCACTACCTAAATTTGTCTTCAAAAAAGGTAGTTGGTGTCGTATGATGATTAAAAAAATGTCCCTACTTATGTCGAGTTCAAAGAAATGAACAAGGCATAAGTAATAACAAGAATTTAACGTGACCTCCAAACAAAGTATACTAGAAGTGATCCAAAATTCAATCAAGACCTATATTCCAAAAGGTGTTAGTTACGATTATGAGTGACACAAAAATTTCACTAGGATATGTTAACCAAAATTTATGAGAAAGTAAGGTATTGATATCAAGATTATATTGATATAACACGCACAAGTGGTAACACTTAACACTCTTCAGAATCTAGGTAACAATATAAATCAAATTAAAGCAATAATATACCTAGGAATTGTTAAAGTGTATGTAGAATAACCTTACAATATAGGTATTTAGGTCAAGTTTACAAGAAACATGATGTAAATCCCAAAATTTTAGTGACACGATATAAACAAGATAACCGTTCAAAAGAGAATCAAAGTGATGAACCAAGCCTAACTAGGATGTTGATCTTGACTTGGGTATCAAGATCAAAGAGGCTACCAATGATATGAATATGTCTCCACACACTTTAGACATTTAACTTACCCATCTGCAAACATGGATGGGTGTAAATGGACAAAAAAGTGGCAAAACAATCAATTGATAACGTAAAGTAAGTCACTCTTCTTTTGATCAACAAAGTGTCAAAAGAAAGTTAAGGAAGTAGATCAATTGGGGTTGAAAAAGTTGGCCTCACTTTGGCAGAGTTAAGCCTCACCTTAGGGAAAGTGAAAAACTAAGAAAATTAATGCTTCACATGTTTCGTGATGAACAATAGTTCTCAACTCAAAATTGGATTTGAAATGGTCAAAGTGGGCTCCTAGCCAAAGATATCTTCCTAGGTGGCTCTCTCAACTAGGTGTTACAAATTTGTCTTAAGTGAGCTCGATTTACTCAAAAAGTCACAAAGACTAATTTGGGAGTATCTCAAATTTACTTTACCCCCTTCAAGCACACTGGGCAACTAGTGTGTCCACATGTACTATCATTGGGGTCACCATACAAACAACCGGTAACACTAACTCACAAGGAACAACTATTCAAGTAGGTTATGCAGAGCACTTCCCATTTCATCTAAAAGTTTCCCTCTTACGTGGACTACTTTGGGGTTCTAGGACCACCCCATTGTTTTATATTAAGGCTTATGCCAAAGGGGTTATGTCCTATTTTTAATTAGATGGGATGTACCCTTATCCAAACCTGTAAATACAGTGTTTTGAATGTGGTGTATTCTTTTCATCTTATTTAATTTGATGTGGTTTGCTTAAACACCTTTTGGCAACCTATATGGAAACTATATTAGTAGTTTGATTTTGTTTTGATTCCACCTTCTTTAACAAGTGTTTTAGTCCTACACAATAGATTAGTTATTTTCCATAAAAATACTAAAGAGGATAAAACATCATTTCTGATTCTCAAGATTTTCCTAAGATGCAAGAGAAGAGCATACATGACATAGAATCCAACTATGAAATAAAAAATAGAAAACTTAGTTAAAATGAAATATTTGTTCTTTTAAAAAACTTTGACATTCATTCTTGGAAGAACAAGCATTTTTCAAAACAAGAAAGAGATATAGAAATCGTTTATGATTCGCAAGATCACCTAAAAGGTGCGAGGGAAGAGCATACATGACTCTAATCTCATGATTAAGCATGAAATGTTCATTAACCTTTTAAAAAGTCAAATTACCATCAAACATGTAAAAACACCCTACAAAATAGAAGTTATATTCAAAATAAAACTTGCAAGGTGTTAGAACATCAAAGACCAAATTTTCCAAAATGTTTAGACATGTTAGAAATGAGTGGTTTTATAAAAAATGAAAACCTTAAATTTTTGGTAACTCAAAACTCAAATTTATGTTTCCATTGCGTATTTCTCTTCAATACCTTTCCAACGCAACAAAAACGGAGTTGTTTCGATTTTGGGAGCAAAAGTTATGGCCTCGGGAGATAGGCTATGTACACGACGCTTTGTGTGTGCATGCCCTTAAGGTTGTATGCACTCCCATTTTGGTGTGTACATGCCCTTTAAGTGTGTGCGCACCTCTATGTAAAAAAAACATAATGAGAAGTATGCCTATGCACACAAAATAATGTGTGCACTCCCTTCAGTGTGTATGCGCACCTATTTACATGTGTGTGCACTCGGGAAGCAAAACAAAAGGTATAAAAGCTATGAAAGTACTTGTGCACTACTCGAGAAATGCCTGCGCTAGCATATGGGTGCCTACATTGGTCTAAAAAAGGTACAATACTACAGTAGTGTGTGAGCCAACATAATGGTCCATACGCCAAGGTTAGGGTTCTGCGCCAAGGTTAGGGCTGTGCCAAGGTTAGGGTGCCTGTGCTAAGGTTTGGGTTCCTACACAATGGTTTGGGTTCCTACACCATGGTTTGGGTGCTTGTGCCATGGTTTGGGTTCTGCGCCACCCTGTGTAAAAAAAACATAGTGAGAGTTATGCCTGCACACACGAATGATGTGTGCGCTCCCTTTCCTGGGTGACATCAAAAATACGTCATTTTAAGATAAACAACTTCAAAAAGGTCAAATTTTTGATATGTTATCTCAAAATTCACAACAACCCATCAAAATTTAACCCCTAAAAAGACTCAACACATGCAAAGTTAGCAAAATCATAAGAAATTTAACATTATTTCACACATGTAATATTCACAAAAGACATCAAAAATCTCAAAACACTCCAAATTTTAGTATGTTAGCTTGAAATTGATAACAACCCATTAGAATTAAAGCTCTAAATGAGATCTACACATGGAATATTAGCAAAATCTAAGAAATTGAACATTATTTTCCATATGTGTATATCAAGGTTTAGCCAAAAACTTGAAATAATAATAAAATTTGAGCTATAATTCTAAGGGACTAAATACCCATCTCACCGGGCATTCCAAATGTTTACATGTATTTGTTAGCAATGCAAAAGAGTTAGAACTAACACCTAGTAGTCCTAAAACAAAGCTAAATAAAATTCAATGCACCATCATGCTTAGAGCTTAAGAAAAACTAATCTACTAACATCCTTGCATTAGAACATGAACAAATATTCAAACTAACATGTTAATCCATTAATTTCTATCTCTATTGAATGCTAAAAATGAAATGAACCTACTTAGATCCTTAGCAATCAAAGGTTTGATTATATGTTTGAATCCCAAGGTTTTCAAGAATGGAGTCTTGTCAATCCATGGCTACAAGACCATTTGACATATCTCCACATGACTTCAAAACTTGGGTGGATGAATACAAGAAATGAAAGTAGCTAGTCTCTCTAATGAAGAATGCTCCAAGATGACTAAATGGGTATAGTGTATTTACTATATGATCCACTTTTGTTTCTCAAGGAATAGGTGTCTACAAACCCTAACTTTCTTGTTACGCATGTAGTGAACATACTTTGGAGCAGATCCAAAAATGACTCTCATACTCTATTACCATCATGGAAGTCTTTCATAGATCATGAATCGCATTGATCCATTATAATATGAATCTCATGGATATGTATTTATTCTGAAGTGCTCCTCGAAAAGATCCCAAGTGACTATATCGGAATCTACATAAAGCTTTGTTGCTCATTCCTCCACAAAATTTTGTCTTCATTTCTCAAAAGGTGGATAACAACATGATATTTTTTTGTTGCTAATACAAGGACATAGCTTGAAGCATATACTCATGCTAACCAACTATTCCTCGGCCTGAAATCCTCCATGTCTCTCAGCAAAATCTAGTGGGTGTAACTTCATAATCTCTCTTATGTGATTTTCCATATTTCGGCCCCTAGGTCTCTCTACATGATAATTCCATCATCCTAGGGCTCTAGATATGTCTTTATGTCCAAATATCTGTCTTTGTGTCCGAAGATCTATATTTGTGCTCTCTAGGTGGTGACTCATATTCAATTGACTCTTTGTGGGAGTGCTTTTCTATCCTTGACACTATGATGTCACGGTGCACTATCCTCAACTGATATCTCTTTGTCTTGTCTTCTAGGTCATGGTCCTAAAAATCCTCCTCGTAAAGTGAAATTAACATCCTTTCCGTCTCGAAGCATCGAGAAAATATATCTTCTACTTCCGATCTAGGGGTGGTAGATTTGGGCTCATATTAAATGACTTCTCGTCTAGTCCGCACCTCTGCAGAAACCAAGATAGGATTTAGTTTATCATTATCTATGCTTTGTTTCAATTTTCTAATTTTTCTACATTTTAAAACATCATGCAATGTTGTGTTCTAGGTTTAGAGTTATTTAGATTTTCTTGTTGTGTTTCATGTTTAAACTTTGTTGGGGTCAGGCATTGAACCCACAAATATGATACCAAGTGTAACGCCCACAAATTTCTACTCAAATAAAATAGAAATAATAAACTAATATTCAATTTTATGATAATAATTTTTTTCCTTTTGTTTTAAAAGCGGTTTCTAGGTTAGACATTTCCACAATTAATAAATTCCTTGGTTAAAGTATTTTATGCAAGTTTGTAAAAATACGGAATTTAAATTAACAATAAAATATTATTGATTTACTTCCTAAGATATATTTTCATTTTAAAGCATCTACTAAGCTCCATTAGTTTAATTAGTTATCATGCATCAAGATTACATTTTTTTACCTCAAAGGTTTAATTGTTTTTCCTAGCCACTAAGTGGCCCCATTCACCCCATTACCCATGTTATTTTTTTTTTTTTAAATTACATTCCCACAAAATACCTCTCACTTAAGTGAGGTAGGGTTTAATTTGGGCCATTGGATTGAATCTATCCTAGCCATTGGATTTAGGTTTCCCTAAATATCCTAATGGTTCCCTTTTTAATTATATTTACCTTGAAACAACCTCGTTTGCTCATTTTATTTTCCGGGTTTTGGAAGATGAGAAGGAGGATCCATGAGAGAAAGAAGAGATACCATAACAAAATTTCCATGGTTTTAGTTTTAAAGATTTTACTATTGTAATATTACTCCTTTGTTTAATATAGATATCCTACCATGGATCTGTTTTGTTATTTAAATGTAACATATTTTGAGTTCCATAATTGGGGAAAACCCATTTCATTTAAATCTATGAATTTTACACATTTGGGTGCTAAAAAGAGAATGGAAATATTGAACAATTAAATATAATTGATTCTAGTTCTTTAGAAGTGTCCTTTTAATGGATTTAAGCTTAGATTTTACTTAATTTTAAATCTAGGTTTTTCACAAATGGATTTAATTTTTCGTCAAAGGGACGAAACCGCCACCCTATGCAGGTGGTGGTCCTCTGATTCGCCACCCTTCTGGGGGTAGTTGATCAACCTCCACTTTGTGTTAGGTGGAGGTTCTGAAAACCGTTGCTCTACGGAGGTGGTAATTTTGTTCTCGAAACAAAACCTTGAACAATGCATTTTTTTCAACATTTTTTCTTAAGTTGATTTTTGCAACATTAATTTTAATGAGGGTGTCTTCCATTCATTTTTTGTAGAGTGATAACCTTTATAGTTTCATACTCATATTACATAACATCAACTCATTCTTTATTCTTTCCTTTGCAATAAAATATAAAATTGAGTATAACATTAACTACAATTCATTCTCTTTCACATATTCAATTTTTCCAACAAAACAACAAGAACTCAACAACACTTCCTTTCAATACATCTTTCTCTTCCAAATATACATATATATCTATATTGTAAATTTAAATACATCCAAATTTAGGAGATTTTCATTTTAAGCCAACTAAACAAATTAAGATTCCTCCTTTCACTACAACATTACAAATATGAATAATGAAATATACAAATCTTTCTTCATTCACTCAATCACTACAACTTGAAATAAATGCAATATTACAACATTATTTCAAGCATACAAAGTTACAATCTTCCATTGAAAGTGGGAATAATATAATGATCAAGTTACAACATAGAGACATTCAACAAGGTCAAAACACAAGTCTTCATTTCAATGTCTTCTCCAAACTTCATAGCTTCAATCTTGCATTCTTCAATTCTTCAAGAACTTGGATCACAATACAAAGAAAGGGGGAATAGGTGACACTCTCCACCCAACCTTTAATCTAATAAGAGGAGAATTCATCCCCTTATTGGCCCTCGAGCCCCAACCAAAGAACAATGAGGATCTTGAGCAACATTTCACATCTTTTTTACAAGAATGGATTCCACAAAAACATACAATCAAAAACATTCAACACAACTAAATGGAGATACTCAACAAAATTGACAACTTTCTAAACAACACATAGGTTTGATATCAAACCAAAAGGAGAAAGGAATATGGGAACCACCTGATTTTTCCTCCTAAGTGAAGTAGGAGTTTCACCCAAAGCCTCCATGTGCACAATATAGAAAAAAACATTCTTATCTCTCCCCTTGCAAGTATACAAAAATATGTCCATGTTTTCCTTTTCACTCCCCATAGGTGAAACTCCCAATCACAATCCCTCCAAAATGCATTCCTCGCAACTCCTTTTTCTCTCCCCAATGGTCCCATACTTACATCTCCACTCCCTCGATAAGGCATACTACCCAACCACACAAAAACACATTCATCACACTCATACAATATTTAACAAGAATAATTTTCTCATATATAAACATAAATAAGAAGATAACAAAGGTGGAGATCTTACCTCTCCATAAAGCTTTCAATATTCTTCAGATTTTTGACACCTTCAATCCAAGCACACTCCAAAAGAAACTCCCACAAGCTCCCAATTCCAAAAGTTCAAAAGAAGGAAAATCAACAAGTAACCCCAAATACATCAGACTTAATCAATAAATAGAAATGGGATGTGAGGATGATGAGGTGGCTCGATGTAGGATAACATTTCATCATTCCTCCATTGCAACACACAATTCCAACACAATGCCCAAGATAATAAATGATCATGTAAGACATATTACAAACCCACATGACACTTTAACTTGCACACCATGCCTACTAAGGATAATTAATTGTGGTAAGTAGGAAAGTGCAATTATCTTCACTTTTAACTCTCCAAAATGCATAAATAAGCTTAAAATGAACTCCCCATACCATAGGTATGGTTGTTGGGTGAATTTAAGAGGCATGGGATAAGCTTATCTTGTCCCACAAGCCTCAAAAAATCCTCCCAAGTCAAAATCCTAATTTTGAAGTTGGGGAAGAGTACACAACACAAAATCCAAGACAAATCCATCTTACACCCACACAATTTCAAGGACCATCTACCCTCATAATTATCCAATTGTCACATCCTTATTTTAGTTAATAAATTAAGTTATATTAACTAATTAAGACACATTAATAATTACTAATAAAGTGACTAAAATTTCTAATAATTAAATACATAACACAAAATAAAACAAACAAAAATTAAAATAAGAAAAAACATTTCACCCCATGGCCACACATGTGAGGTCACCCCTATGGGAAACCTCCTAACTAGGCATGAAATAACACCACATAAACATTAGACACAATTTGTTAAATTTGGCCATGTTGCAAAACACTTGACATCCTTCCGTGGTTAGTCCCCTATCCCCTTTCAATGTATGTGATAAAATATCCCTGCAATATAAACATAATACCTCTCTGGCCTCACGGCTGCATCAACAACATCGAGAAATAATACATATACATAGAAATCAATAATCATCATCCAAAATTAAGTAATTCTATCATCTATCAACATATCAAATAATTTGATTCTAACATCCATGAGATTATAATTCTACTTAGAACATCCAAAGTATAACGTGTCAATATAAAATCCAAATAATGCAAATCAACATATATCGAACTATCTACCAGTGTCATCTAGTGTATCATAATCAAAATGTGAATCACAACATGTCAATAGTCCAAATATCTGCATAGTCTATCATCTACTACTCAAAATATAATAATCAAAATGTCTAAGTATCAATCCATCAGTAATGTCAACATAATAAAAATAGTGTCAAAGAGGAATGTGAACTACATCCAACACACACATGTGACTGAAAAATAGAATCATCACGTTTATACATAGAAAATATGTATCACATGACCTAAAGACCATTATAGTACCTACATAGTGCGAATACAATATCTAATAGTACATACCAACCAAGGGGAGTGGTAAACCTCAATCATAACAATTCCTAATAATAATCACAAGAGTAACTCATAGATCAACATATGCACCAAAAATAGCTCCAAATACCTCCCAAATAATCATAATACAATTTTCCGTATATCTCCAAAAGAGAAAGAATCATAGTGCTAAAACTAGGCCAGTTCACTCAACCATAGAGCCATGTCACCTGATTTATCCATATTGGGTCACTTATACATAGATCCCCATAAAGAATATTATTTCACTCAACCATAGAGCCCCATCAACAATATCAGGTCACTCAACCATAGAGCCCCATCTCCTTCATCTATTTAATGAGGTCGGGTGACCCTTATGGCCCTAGGCACATAAATCCCGTCATCCCCACCTAAGTGGTGTAGTAACCTGTAGTTCAAAAACTACACAACGTTATGACCCCATTAGGGGGTATCCCCATATAAGGAAGTGGGTCGATAGGTCCAACCACTCCATGGTGAATCCCATGACCCTATTCCAACACATTACGACATTAGAACTAGCATAAAAATCCATTTCAAATGTCAAGTAGCAAAAAAATTCAAGCCTTGGGCTAGGCAATAAAAATTTTAGACATGAAAAGAAAATTTTAAACTAAGAAAAACAAATGGTTAATTAGCCATAGTTAGTGCAAAAATCCACATGTTAGTGCAACAACCAAATAAAATTCCAAAATATAAGAACACATCAATCAAGAAAACTCTTGGTTCTGAAAAGAAAAGAGATAATGATAAATTTATGAATAAAATACTTATAGAGAAATAACAAATTACAATCATGATGTGGCCTTATATGGGCCAAAGGGGTACTCATCGAGTTGTTAGCACTTGGATATCGAGCCTCATCTCCTAAAATAACATGTCAAATAATATAACTATCATCAACCATGCATGAATCATCCCTCCATACTCCCAAAAGGCTCAACATAGTCTCAACATAGTCTAGAAGGGTGTATATGATGCCATTCACTGAGCCTAAGGTGTTCGTGAAACACAATATACATCGTTTGGAAATGCATACCAAACTAGTTGAAGTGGGTTTTTAATCTATGTAAGAGTCCACTCCTTATCTCATACTTAGCTCGAGTGACTTGTCAATGGTACACAAATTCTAAGGTACACATAGGTCATCCATACGAAAACCATATAGGGAGAAAGAAAAAGGTATACATCGCCATCTATTGAGCCTAAGGTGTTCATGAAACACAATATATATAGTGCCCATTGGGAAATCTATCATACATACCAAACAAAAAAGTTGGATTTTAGTCTATGTAAGACTCCACCTCATATCTCGTACTCGTCTTGAGTGACTAGTCAATAGTACTCATTTCATCTCTCCAACATACACATTTTACCAATTTCTTCCCTCATGGTTGGTTAGTGTAAGGTTCACAACATAACACATAACTACATTACTAACATGATGGTGATTCACACACATTAACCATAGTGTCTTACACATGGTATATATACAAGGTATAGCACAATCATTACTTTCATGGGTTACAATACATCACGTTTCCACATAATGCACCCAAAGTGCAAGTACTGTACAATAGGGGTCATACGATCACCATATGCCCCTAATTCATGACATGAACCATCACATATTACACAAATTATACATATGATGAACACAATGACTAACATTACAACATATAGTCAATTTCAATACAACATGGTAACACACATGATTCATCACAACATGTTGGTGACATCATGATACAATCCAATTCACTATACACCATTTTTTCATATACCCCATCAACACACACCGCATATCACGAATAACAAGACACTCCAACACTCTAAAATACGCAATACATTATTTTCACATACAACAAAGTGGTATATCACACATGAATTCCTCATTTAATCTAAAAAAAGGAGAGTGAATACTCTCATCACAAGCACATCAACATGATAAAAAATATGCACTAAGTGACATGCATAACACATGCATTCATAATATCACAACTACTACATTATCCACATCACAACATATACCACATTATTCTTCCCATCTCACCACCACCATTGCAAGATCATCAAAACTCCAATCAATCCCATAGGTTTGAGAGCATGAACCTCTACCTGATACCATATGTAATGCCCACAATTTTGACACACAAATACAACATTAAAAATATCGCAATAAATTTTTTTACTTACATTTCTAGATACATGACAACACAAGGGATAACTTAGGACAACGCATACTCATGAGATTTTTGCACAAAATTTATCCCAAAATAGTAACATGAAACACACATGAAACACATTGAGGCCACATTTCCCAAATGACAAGGCACAACACAATAATTCCACTACAGTATAAAATCCCATATAGGCACCATCCCTAACACAACACTTTCCTGGTTTGTACATTTATTACAGTCATATTTTGTTATTGACCTTACTTATTTGACAATCACTTGTCATGGATTCCTTCATTCTTCTTTATCTAGGCTACATTATTTTTATCTTACTTAAATTTTTACTTGTAGTGGTTCCATTGACTTTTCTCTTTTATCTTATCGCAATATAATGATGTAGCTTTGATTGTTGATAGGAACATATGAGCATACATGAGGCTACTAGTGTTTGTTCTAAGAATTTTTATTTTCATTTGGATTTGTAATTTATCTCAGTTGTAACAAGGAAGGTTCACATGAAACAAAGGAATTTTATTAGTTCAAGGGTAAATAGATGATGTGTTGTTTTTCAGATTAGCATTTAATTTCTAAGGTTACTCTATTTTGTTTTAATTTATTACAACTAACCATATATCCCATATATTTCACTTAAATTCTTAATCATCAAGGTCCCAAGGAGTATGATTTCACACTCGACCAAGTTTGGATTCTTTAGAAATTTAAGTATTAGATGCATGTTACAAGGAGACATTCATTTATAAATTTTCACACCTTACTAAGGTCACAGCTAGAGTGATAGAACACCTTATCTCCAACAATCATCATGTAACTCTAGGTAAATTTGATACTTCTTGTCAAGCTGACACTCTTGTGTTGAGAGGGGTTAAAGGGGATTCAAACTCAAGTTCTCATGTGTAGGTAACTAAAACATAGGAACCACTCAAATCATTTACATTCATCTTAAAATAATTTACCTTAGTTTGAATTAAATAATGTTTTGAAATTAGTTGTGGAAACCATTTGTTGATAAGGAACATTTGCATTCTCCTCGAGACTATTAGGCTCTCTTCCAAGGGAATTTCCTTAAGAACATGATTAATTTGTTTCACATCATACATTCCTTTCACAATGGGACAAGTGGGAGAACAAGAGGTAGTACATCTTCATTTTAAATATTAAGGTTAACATTAAATTTTATGCCCCATGGATTTCATTTTTTGAACATGAATTTTTAAAAACATTACATGAAGATTTAAAACATTACATGAAGATCTAATTTTGCTTTTCTCCTATCATACCATCACATGATTACCCTTCCAAAAATAATCATGAACTTAAATTGTTGCTAAGCTCCACAATTAACTCATAGCATTGTATCATAGACTCCCAAACGATAATAAAATTTGGTGTTGAGTTCATTTATAATCTCAACTATTAAAGGTGACTTTCAATAGTAGTTGGTGATCTTTGACACCTAACACCCTTCACTCTACACGTGTGATGGTGAAGATTTTTTTTCATTATGTTAAAGGTTGGTCTCCTATGGATTACTACCTTAAGAGAATCACATTATCCTAACTACACACAAAACTACCAATCCTAGGAGGGAACCCCATACTCATAAAAAAGTATAACCATGTTGTTCCTAACTTTCAAAGTTCATGACAATGTCAGTTAAGCATACTAGCTTCACAAAGCAATTTTGGCAGAGCTTTGCTACCCAAAAAGAGCTAAAGAAAAAGAGAAGGAAAAGAGAAGGGAAAAATGGAAATCCCGAAATATGTCCTTCAACCACCTATAAGAGGTGATAATCTCTAACTTGGGATTTTTTTCCTTAAGCTAGAATTTTCCATCAAGTTTAATGATTTAGCTTCACCCTATGGTTTTAGTTTTCTATGTTAAGAAGGATCACTCGATAAGGTAGTTATGTAAGAGTTTTATACTAGGGTTGACTATTTTATTTATATTTTCTTTCTACGTTATCAAGTAAAATAGGAGAACACACTAGAGATATAGTCATCAATTTCACCCTAACATGTGATTATAAGATGTTAGACTCAATTACCTTTAACATATATAATAATGTGTGGTTCATCCTAATTACAATCATATATGCAACTAAGTTTAGTAAAATACCTTGTAACATATGATGCAATTTAACACACAATGATTATATGAAATCCTCTTATTCATTTATTTAAAATGAGATAAAACATATTTTCCTACATAAAGTGTAAGTCTTAAAATTTAATTTTTTATAATTAAGTTTTCGTGTTAAGAAGGATCACTATTGATAAGGTAGTTATGTAATATTTTTATACTAGGGTTGACTATTTTATATTTTCAATATAATTAGGATAATTGTCCCTCATTAATAAAAACAATACAATGGTACTTCATTTATTGATGAATACACAAGTAATACAATTTAACTTTCTTTAGTCAATAGAATAAATGCAAAATTTAAAACTTCCTCTTCCTTTCATATTTCAAGTAGTCCATCTACAAGATTTATTAGCGATTATCGAGTTCAAAATAAGTCGGCATGATAAGATCTATATCTCCTATAATAGTTTATGATATCTAGTATTTTCATATAGGAAATATTCCATTAAGTTAACATCGCATAGTTAACAAAAAGAATTAGATCATGGTTATGACATTTCATGAAATTGATTGCATATACATTGCTAACTACAACATTTAAATATAATTACTTTCATGAATTAATTCTATACCAATAACATAACCATTTAGGTAAATCAATCAATCATTATTACAAAATTGAATAAATAGGTAATATTATTACTTTTATAACTTATCATTATCCAATTACTGATACACTATAACTCTCACATATCCTTTACAAGATCCCATTGATCTTATATTATTCAAATAGATTTTTAACATTGACTAATACCAATCATTATAACTATTTATGAAAAAATTCTTGTATCCTTCATATATCTACCGATATCGAGTTATACTCAAGCATTATAACACTACAAGACAGACAAATCCTATTCCTTCATATATATAACAATATAGAATAATACGCAAGCATTATAACTATACAAGTATCTTTTAATATATGGTCTTCATTTAAGGGTATCAAATAGTCTACGTATTTGTCTAATAAAAGGAGTATCATTTTGTTATCACTGAATCACAACACCCTCCAATTTTCACAAGTGTGTGTGCTTCAGTTCACAGTGTGATTGGGTAACATGTGTACTATCTCCAAGTTGTCAAACTTGCTACTTGAGATAGACATCTAGAGAAAGTTGGTTCTTCTTCCTAATCCTAGTGCAAACTAACTATACTGAGATGATGCTACTAAATATCTCTATCCTATAATTTCTAATGGACCAAGGAGAGAGAAATAACATGCAAATGAAGGAAAACTACACTACATAGTTGATGCACCAAAATAAGGGAATAACAACAATTTCCAATGTGTGAAAATAGAAGCCAAATGCAAATCAAAGAGGGTGATGAAAGTTCTCCACAATCTAATAATAGCATTCAAAACACATTTCTATGCATACACAATAATAATAGTTCCCTTCAAGAGTATAGAGTAGACACACACATTTTACAATAACATTAGAGAGGCAAGGAGAATGCAACAACTCAATAAGGGAATATACATCCACAAACTTGAATCTATGTATTCATTGATATGCACAGTCCAAGATATTACAAAGGAAATGCCTGGATCACTATGCAAGGAGTCCAAAACAAAGGCTTGTAGCACATTGGCTTCACAAAATAAAAATGAAAGAGTTTTGCTACTCAAACTATCCTCTTTTCACAATGAGCCCAAGTATTCCAATTTTTAGAGTTTTGTAAGAGAGAGAGAGAAAAGGGATGTAAATCCGAAATCCACTTTTCAACCAATTTCAAGTCATAATAAATGAGTGTGCATAGTGATAGATGACCTGCAGAAGGTACCCCATACTATCCCATGACTGTAGCAGAGAAGGAATGACAACCCATGCTCATTAAATGCCTCTCCAACCACTAATAAAATCATTGTTCAAAACCTAACATATTTTCCTTAAAATCATCATTAAAAATTCATCAATTTCTACATTTTTTTTGTGCATCTTCCTTGGAGTCACAATTCTATCAAGAATGATTTTTTGATAATCCATTGAGAATTGCAGAAGTTATGGCCTTCTGAGTGTGAGCAGTTGTTTTGAGTTTGTCAGGGATTTCTTGCATTTTACGGGACTGAGCATTTAATTTATTGGATTTGGATATGTTTATTTAATTTTCACCCACCTACCCTCATTAAAAATAATTTAGAGGATGTCGAGATATTTCTAAAAAGTCCAATTTTGTCAAAATCAAAGCTCTGGATCAAAAGTTATGCTCGTTTGAACTTAGGGGGTGGGTGTTCCATCCGGGCTCTCACAATCCACATCACACCACCTTCCTTTGTATTGCAGGTATTTTAGGTATTGATGGTTTTCAAGGAACTCATGGCACTAGGGTACAACTGCGCATGGGCCACTAACTCCCACCTTATTCACATCCAGCTTAATGTAGACATTTTGGCTTTTACGGGTTCGCGAAGCACTTAGGCCACTTGGACCACCCGACTCCATGATCGCCGCAACATATAGACTTGTGGCCATTTCGGCCTTCTTGTGTACTCACGTCCTAACTTTTTTGGGACATTTGGGCCATCCAAATCTACCTTTTGTGTAGTACACTGGACCCATTTCATTCCTTTTGTAGATTGGGTGAATTGGATTTTCAGGGAACTTTCGGCCCAATGGAACTTGGACTTTTAGGGACACGAACTTCCACCTTATCCGTAAGACAATTCTTCTTTATCTTTCCTTGCAAATCAAAAAAAAATTTCATTTTGGGAACTGCATCCAAATGGAACTTGGACCACTTGGGATGTGAACTTATGCCTTATCTACAATACATTATTTCCTTAGCATTCCTTTGCAAATCGAAGAAGTTAGAATTTGGGGAACTCGCGGCTGATGGAAACTTAGACCGCACTCGAATGCAAACTTCATCCTATATCTGTAATACACTATTTCCTTAGCATTTTGGACCCAATTCAAGGATGAGGAACCCTTGTTCAATCCACAGTCGTTCCATCCATAGCCCCTAGACCCGCAATACATTAAAATATGTCCTTTTTACTTTGTTCAAATTTTTAGCAAATTTTCACTAACTCCTTAGATTTTCCTTGAATGGGGAAGTTAGAGAAAATCAAAGGCGTGCCCCAAAATCTAGATTTCTTGTTTTCACCATTTATATCTATCCGAGTCTAAAGAAATTGTACAAGCTATCTAAATCACCTCGAGGTAAATTTTGGATAACACCTCCCACCACCAAACATCAATAAAATGGAAAATAGGTATGAAAAAGGAAAATAATGATAGAAAAACATGGAGGTAGCCTACAATATTTTATTAATTTATAGAATTTATTTTTTCAGGATTTATTAATTAATAGTTATTTGAATTGAACTACATACTTATAGACCAAATGGTTATACCAGTGAAACCAACCAACCAATACAATAGCAAATTTATAATATAGGTATATACGGGCTAAAGATGTGTCTCAATAACTTACACTCCTAAATCATTTGTTCCATAAGGAAATCGAGGCAATGAGTGGGAAACACACATGTAACAACATACATGGGGTAGACTAAACATGCCTAACAATGAGCACTAGGGTCACATCTCTAAAGGATAGTAATCCCAACACTAGGTCAACCTAGGGTTTCCAAGGCCCGTGGTCAAGATAGAGGAAGGAAACCTACTGAGATATAGGTAGTTGGGTGTGGAGAAGTGCATATCAACAATAAATGAAACAAACATACATGATGTGACTGAAATGAAAGTGATGATAGCTAAGGATATCATAATTAATAAGAGTACTATGTTAACCAACATCCAAACATGTGTAACACAAATATAACACAACATAATGAGGGAAGGAAACAAACTTATCAATGTAAAATTAAAAACATGGTTAGAACTCTCACCTTGTACATGTAGGTTGGTTATTGATGCATATATATCTCTAGAGAAGAAACAAACCGAGAGAGAATCACTATTAGGTGGAGAAGGGGAACATTGTTCTTTCCTAGACTCATTATAGGTGACCTAATAGTGCAAACAACCATCAAGAAGAAGAGCATCCAACCCAATCCAAGAAAGATGCAAGATGAACCAAGAGATAGTAAAATTGATGCAAATATGGCATAAAAGAGTAAAGCTAATGGTATTTTGAATGATTCTAGCTTCCTTTCCTTAATGGAAAAGACTAGTGTATATGTATATACCTAAGACAATCTCCCATTGGTGATTGTGTCAGTAGGGAAAAATAAATTTATGACATAACCACTTGCGGGAAATTGTGTCGGCCATGGAGAAATGTAATTTGAAGTAAAAATAAGCATCGTGGATCAAGTTGGTGGATGAATAAGGTGTCAAGATTACGAGATGAAATAAAAATGTCATGAAAGACATGTGTGTGAGACATAAGGTGATAAGGATGACTAATGCAAGGATAAATAAAGCTAAGACCAAATAACAACACTCTCTATGTGTATTGTCTCTTACCCATAATGGCTATGTGAATAATCATTCCCTATTCCTAATAGGACCCTTAACGCACCCACTCTAGAAATAGATGCATCTGTGACCCTCATTTACACAAAAAGTTGTTAGTAACATGTATGAAGATAAAAATTTATAAATTAGGTGTATAGATATTCCCCACCATTAATCACCACATGTAGTAATAGAAAAATAAGGATTGGTAAACATTAATAGATAATCTACAACAACGATACTAAAAGGACTAGATAAAATGAATTATACCAACAATGTGTACCTGATAGTTTCACTTGTCTTTCAACATGAGCATGTAATCCTTGTTGCAAGAACCTTGAGAAGTAAAAATAAAATAAAACATTAGATGCCATTAGTAAAATAAGACATAAATACCCAAGTTAAGTGTCTACATGGGATGGATGTCATGATGTCGTAATGTCATATGATGATATGATTTCATAATAATTGGGAAAAAATTGAATATAATCAAAAGTAGTTGTGTAATAGGTTGAAATAAATGGCATGATATTATGGTCAAGATGCAATTAATGACATTTGTTCACGTAGTTTGGGGTGAAAATGATGATCATTTAAAGATTTATCTTGATCTTGAACAAATTTGAATATAAGTTTGAGTTTTATATAGTGATTTTGATTTTTATTTGGTTATTGATATTTTTGGAATTAAGAGAACTAAGATATGGAATTAAAAAAATTAGGTTTATTTTGACCTCATGGCACAAGTATGAGGTGGTGATGGAGGATGATGAGGCGAAGCTCACGGCGCAACGCGACTACATATAAAGTTGTTCATTGTAATTTTGTTGAGTAGATTAGTTACAATTTATTTATTTAGCTATTTCAGATTCATTAGTATGTAGTTATTATCCAAACTCGTGTCATGAAGTTGGTTAGGAATAAATAGAAGTGGGTTTGTGAGGGATTTAAATTTGGTTATCATTTTGTTGATTTTAAAAGTCATATTTTTTAAAGTCGCACTCATGATTTGGAAACATGCCATCGACCTCATTTTGTAACGGGAGGATGATGGAATCAAGATGGGGAAAGAGGGAACAAGAGGGATGATGGTGTATAGCAAAGGGATGATGGCATAAGATAATATTTCCAGTGGGATGATAGCATCTACTGTGTGTGTATCATAGGGATTTGGTAATAATAGGTTATATGTTTTGATGTTTCACTCAAAAATTTATTTTTATACTTTTGATGTTTTCTTCATTTATTTTTATTTTGGATGTATGTTGAGTGTAGGATCTTCCTATGACAAAATATATATTAATTATGGCTTATTGGGATAATTTTTAGACTATCACAAGAAGAGATTGCTTAGTTATAGGGTTAGAGTTTTGGGGCATCATGTAGATGCCCATGATACAATTACATATGAATTTACTATAGATGATTTTGTCACATGGGAGAGAAGGTCTAATGCCTTTTGGTGGTGGACCAAAAATGATACCATGAAGATGGCACTAAATTTGGAGGATAGACATAGGATTCTAGGGTTACCAATTAGTGAAACTTGTATGTATTGTGGTTTGAGTTTAGATATCTTAGACCGAGAGAACATTGACCATATGGGATACTGAGAGAAGTACATATGATGAGACCATGTTATGCATCCACCTCAAGTATAGTAAGAAACATAGATTTTGGATATGTAGAAAGTGGTCATCAGATTTTAGTTGCACGTAGATAGTGTCTTTGCCAAGTCGAGATGGAGCCATCCCATTATTTTTGGATGTAGTATGTAGAGATGTGGGGGATCATGGGGTACTATTTAGTTAGGGCACCACCATATGGGTGTAATTGGTCTTTGATTTATATAGAGTGAGGCCTAAATGCTAGAGGGTCATGGGACCCATGATTTTATTGACATCCTAGATATATGAGAGATTCCCTATGTATATGATAACATAGATAACATAGAAAGTAGAAGTAGATGCCCCAAGAGTACTTCAATAAGAACATGGGATGACCATCAGAGCACTTTGAGTATATTTACCTCTAGAAAAGGTGGGTCTAATTAATTTAGTATGACATCCATACATAGGGAATATGTATCTGTGGCCCATCTAGCAAAGAATAGAGTTCTTGGAGGATATGACAGAGGTGATGCGACACTATTTTTATTGGGTGTAGACCCGTGTAGTGAGCTAGGTCCTGAGGAAGTTTTGGTGGTGGACACATACAGTGATACCACCATTACCACCTTTCTAGTTTTGTTGTTCTAGAGAAGCTATTAGAGAAGAGGTGATGGTTCCAAAACTTTGAACCCATAGGATATAGGTAGTGATCCCACGTGATTCGGAGGTAGAGAACGCATAGTGGTGATGCTCAAGGCTCACCACGGATCAAAGCAATGAGTGATTCAGAGAATGGATGTGACATGTGATTTTAGATACTAAATTATGAGCTATAATAAGAAAAATGGGTTTGAGTATTAAAGGAGGAGTATCATGGTAGCCAACACCATGGATAAAGGAGAATAAGATATGGGGAGTAGGAAGAGGCTACTAGACATTTATTGGGTTACATATAGTTATGCATTTGAGATAGAGGCCCAAACTGCAACAAAGGGAGATATGAGTTTGCTGCCCTGAGAAAGGTGGAAAAATTATGCGGAGTGCTAGACCTCACCATGATGATGAGGAGGTGAGGTATTTGGTGGCTAAGGAGATAGCGAGACCATGTCACGTAGAGACCCAGGAAGCTAGGTATGTGTGATATTATTTTATTTAGAATTTTTTTGATAAATGTATGTGATATTGTGAGTGATATGTGTCAATTTTTTATTTTTCAAATTGGATGAAAAGGATTGGCACTCCCTGATTGAGAGTGCACACCATGAGATCATAGACCATATGTTAGATGTATAGGACACTCAAATGATGGTGGATCTAGCATCATCATTGTCAATAGAGATATGGTGAGTTCATTTTCATCTCGGTTGGCGCAACATCTATAATATTGCATAGATATGAGATGCATAGGTGTTGGCAGCTTTTGACAACATATATGTGATGTTGCAATGTATATTGCATGCAAGTAGCCTAGTACAAGAGTAGCCAACTTGCCTAGTAGATAGTACAAATTTACGGTGTAGATCACATTATTAGAGACACAAATGGCAACAACGTAGGGAGATACCTTTGTAACTGATCTAGGAGACATCCCTAGCCCACAAAGCGAGAGTAGCCAATATGGACCCATAAGCCCAAATGATCTAAACACCCCCACATGTGGTGAGGGTTCCTAAGCAATATTATAGATGGGAAAGATCCTTTTTATATGATTTTATCCATATATAAAACTTGATTCGATATAATATATATATATATATATATATATATGTATATGTGTGTGTATGTATGTATGTATGTATGTATGTATGTATGTATGTATGTATGATGATTTTTATGGTATTTTGGAATTTGGATGTTTCAATGTGTGTACGTGATGGTTTACTTATCATTTTCCTACTTTATGCATGTATGTATGTGATAATACCATTGCGCTTAGGATTAATTATAATGTGATATATGTGATTTAGTTAGGTAAAACTGATGAGAAGGGGATAGATATGATATACCAAGCCATGCGATATGAATAATTCAAGAGGTAGAACAACTCTAAGATATCTAATGGTAGGATATCGAGGGAACAACCGGTATGTAAATTCAAGCAAGGTCGTAGGCCTAAACAAGGATGCAAAGAATACCGCGGTGATCTAATAGGAAAGATATGGTGAATCAAAGCCAAAATACGTGAATTAGGGACCAATGGTACTCCAACTATAGGAGAAACCAAGGTGTAGATGGTGATAAATTCAAATGGATTAAACATCCCAAGAAAGGATTTAATGAGGTATTTTGAGATAGTTTGATAAAAATGAAGGGGTGCTTGAGAAGATTAGTGAGGGAAGAAGGTGTTCAGTAAAACCCAATAGGGAGGGACTAATTAGACATGAGGATCATGCTAAAGGAACTAAATAAGATGTAAATCAATACACTATATATAACTAGCCATGAGGGGAAAAATATTGCAATGTATTAGTGATAATATCATCAACTCTATTCAAAATGTAGCTTCTAACATGGCTAATGAGGTCCTTAGTGGCATGCTATGTAATAGTGACTTTATGATGAACTTCTTACCACATGAAAAAACAAGGTGGTATCCATCGATGCTCCAATCAGGTGAGAATGTCACATCAAACAACATCCATAGTGGGTCGAGGATCCTAGCTAGGTAGTGGTCCATAAGTAGGTTGTGGTCTGGTTGGTCTAGGGGAAGGTGGTTGGTTCGAGAGGAATCAACTCATAATTCTTATTGTGAGTGAAAGTTTTGGGAATGAGATGCTTTCTATACAAAAAATAACATTCTGTCATCAATGTCCATGCAATACCTGTGATGAGATAAAAATAAGTGAGCTAAATCTTAAATAAGTTTAGTGTTTTTAGTTTGGTCCTATTTTACCTCAGCTTCCAACTTCTTTATGTGGAGTTGATAGGCACCATATTCAGAAACATCATACATCAGAGCCTCATTTTTTGTGTAATACTAGTCATTTGTAGAAGACCTGACGATCCATAAGGGTAAGTGGTAGTGAGAGAGGTATCGTAGGTTGCACAATGATAGTGAGGGCGTATGATAGGGGAAATGATGTAATGTGTGAATATGGCACCAATGGAGTAGTGTGTTTCTCGGTCCTCGAGGAATAGTATATAGGATCATCACCCATGAGATAATCAGATTCTTAGTTAAGATTTGGAACCCGCTCATCCATTTTTGTAAGGGAAAATGGGTCGGATAAGTCAATGGTAGTATGTGGAGGTGTGGCTACTAGAGCAATCTAAGGCTAAAGCAACTAGCGTGGAAAGGTGTCAACTATGTTTGGAGGTTTCTTTTGTGCTATGATGACATTCACATCTTGAACAAATTTTGTGTATAAGGTTATTGGTATTCCAAGACCTCCGATCAAAAATTTGAGTGTCCTAGCTCTTGATGAGGGTATTCCAAAGTGTAACCATTGTTTTAATCATATATGAAACCATCCACTACACAAGATTCGATGATGGTTTCTATCTGGACCACATACTCTCGTGGGTGGTGTGGTGAAATAATTGTGAAATAAAGGCTCTTTCTTATGAGGCTATAAGGAAGGAGGTGAAATTTGAGATACTATAAATTTAGGAATATTTAATGTGTTCATTCTAATTTTGAAGTGATCAAGATCATCGTCATCAGACTCTAAGAGATTGGGAAGTGTGTGCCTCACTAACAAAAGATGACCACAATCACCATGAAGAGAATCTATAAGGTAGTTAAAATGTTTATATTCTGAAAAGGATAGGAGATAATTCCTCAAGCATGTAGAGCTTATATGTCCCCTTTTTCTGAAGTGTATCATAGTTCTAAGGGTTAGTGTCCCCTTGAATCTTATAAATAACTCCTTCGTGAGTTAAATTCACACATGACATGAAAAATAAGTGATGGCGCACATACGATGGTTTGAATGTAGTCCTAGGAGAATGTTATAAGATAGGAAAATTTAAGAGCACAACATTACAATGGAAAGTGCTATGGGTAATGCTTATGGGTAAAAAAATACACCCCATAGGTGGAATCTCTTGAAATTCAAAACACTTTAGAGTTGTTTGCATGGATTTTAAATTATGAATAGAATAACAAATATCCTTGATGAAATCTAATGAGGAAACACACGTGCCTTTTCCTCATCAATGAGAGATTTATTAACCATGGTATGACCGATATGAACTCTGTAATGAAGAGAGGTGCATTGTCTGCATGAACTAATAGTTAATCCGAGATCATAGATGTGATTAACTAAAATAGACTAAGTGCAAGGAAATAGTAACCATAGTTAATCTAATTAGGAGGACTAAAATGTTGTATAAATGTAGTAAATAACATAAAGTAGATGTAAATGAATATGCTAAGTAAAATAAAACCCTAGATGTGCAAGAGAGTAGAGATAAATGGCTTAGTTGATTGTTGTAGATGGTCACACAGTGTCATAAGTCTAAGAATAAAATTTGGAAGTGCAGACAAACACTTAGGGGCCCTGTAAAGGGCATATCTGGAAGATCTAAAGTGACTGGGACACCTAGGAGTGTACTAGGGTGCCCCGGGGTGCCCGGGTCTACAATTTGGGCACTCTGATCACTGTAAATGCTCAAAACATGCAACCTAGTATGGTCACAAGTTGGTTCGAACCTTCTCTGTTTGTCACGTTGGATCTTTCGGATGAGATGAAAATGACCTACAATCAAAAGAGAAGTATCAAACCCTAAAAACATAAAATATGCATATGAATGGGTCAAACTTACCTCAGCTGCCAAACTAGTGGATTTATTGCTGAGCGTTACACTAAATTTTAGACCCAGATGTAGTTCGGTGTGTGTGTGTGTGTGTGTGTGTGTGTGTGTGTGTAAGTTTGTGCATGTCATGTGTCATAGGTTTTCTCGTGCCACTCCTAGTTTGTGAAGTAGCAAGTAATAATAACTATAGAAAATGTAAATAACATGTGTGCATTGAATAGAATAGAATCCCTCCCCTATGTAGTATGTGTGATGTAGTTCTCCTAGCCTTGATGCATGGCACTATGTGGATGCAAGTGATGCAATGGATGAAACTCTAGATGGAATGATAGTAGTGTGTAATGTTATGACCTAGGACCATCATTATGGTCTTATAAGCTTTGTATTTATAGGGCTCTCAAGCTTAATTTCATAATTAATCCTTACAAGTCCAACTTAGAAAAGGATAAGGATGAAAAATGGCTAGAAAGGCCCCAAAGAGAGGCAAAAAATTATGTGCATAGACTGGGGCACCCAGAGTGGGACGGGGTGCACCCCAAGATATAGGCGTCCTGATTTTGGGCTAGAATGAAAGGGAACTTACGAAATTGGTGGATAAGTGCTAGAAAATACACAAGAATTATGAAATAAAATATAAAATAAAGATGTGCCAAAATGTGGGGTTAATTACTACTTTTACACTTGAGAACCTTCTAAATAGTAGTATAAGACCAAGCTAAATTATGTGTAAAGTGCATAATTTTGTGTTTACATTTTACACCCACTTTATGTTGGTGAGCAGAAAGCTCAATAACATAAAGTAGATAGAGATGCGTACCTAATATCCATGTAGAGTATACAAGAAGAGGTTATGATGGATGAGACTCTATCATGGAATGAAAAAAATAAAAATGTGGAGAAGCGTGGATTCTAAAGATGAAAAATGTGCATAAAAAGTGATGAGAGTGAGCCTATGGTGGAACGCATGTGTAGTTGTTGTTGTGTGTAGTATACCTACATGGTTAGTAAAGGAAAGATCTTGTAGTGTTGTTTGTTGCCATTGTCGTTATCATTGTTGTTGTTGTTGCCCCCAATTTGACTACTTGTTTCTCATACCACGGACCTGCAAAGAGAATATGATCAAGTAAGAAAATATATACGTATGTATGTAAAACATTGTGCAAAATATGCATGTGTAAAGTATGCAAATGTAAAATACGCTAAAAAAGTGTAAATGGAACATGTGCACCTGATCCATGTCGATAAAAAGGGTGTAGAAGGATATCATGTATTGTCACGAGTTTTTTTGGGTGATCTCACACCTCCCTCATTGAAGAAGTGTAATGAGGAAATGTTATGTGTCCTTGAATTCCAAGTGCTTTGCTTAAATTTGTTAAAGAGATATTTGTATTGTATTGGTTTATTATGTGATTCAATGCCACTGGATGGAGAAGTGTAGAGAGGCACACCCACTATAACCTCTAAGCATGTAATCACCCCACAAAATTTTTGAAGGACACCATTTCCTATTAAGGCCATTGTGTATGGAGTTCTTAGACTAGTCTGAACTCACTCAATGTGTATGAACTAGTGTAAATACGTTGTGTTAGTAGAAAACCCTTAATCATGCCACCCTCTTTAGGGGTGCATGTGATGACTCTAGAAGGAGAATGTGGCCCCAAAAGAGGACCAACCACACTTTGACCTGTAGAGCTCATCCTACAGGGGGAAAGGGAAACACTTGGTAGATACAAAGGCATGCACAAAAGGGAATGACTAGCAAATACAAGTGTTAGTGAAAACACATGCATGCAATAAGTGTAAAATACACATACAATGTAGAAACTACCAAACAAAGTAGTGTAAACATGCAATAAAACAAGCTAGACACACAAAGAGGTTTTCAAACATGGGACATCATGCACGATGTCACAAGACACACAAGGCCATCAAGGCCAAAATAGAAAACAAGTGTGCACGCACACAAAGGGAAAATCCTACATATAATGGCAAAAAAAGTAGACAAGTAGAAATAAACAAGTATTCATGGGAACATGTAATCCTACAAAAACAAGTGTTGCACATGGAACACCCATTAGCATGTTAGAGTGATAACCAATATGTCAAAGTGTGTATAAACAAGTAGTATAAGATGCTAAGTACAAAATGAAACAATAAAACTATATGAGATGAATGTGGATGTCCCCAATAATAAGTATAGTAAGGGTAGAAGATGAGCATCCATGTCACATATAAATGTCTGTATCTGATATCACACTAGACAAAGGCATGAACATGCATGTGTGTATGATAATGACATAGAAGAAAGAAATATAACATGTGTAGTAAAGTGATCATGTAAAACACTAGTAAGCAAGAGTAAATGCTACCAAGATAATGCAATATGCAATGGATGGATGGAATGGAATGAAAAATTGAAAAATGAATCATAAACTAGAGTGTGTCTTTAGTAAATGGTTGAAGTAGTGTTGGTTGTGACTAGCACATTGTGATGAATATCTATGTGTAGTGATGATGAAAATGGGACATATAGAGAGATGTGAATGAACTCTATAGCTGAAGCATACATCACGACTTTGTTGAATAGAGGAGTGATGATTTATCCCTAAGTGTATATCCCTATAGAATGCATGTATGGGAAAGAGATATATGGAAAGATGTGCATGAAACCTATAGCCTAAGTGTATACCATGACTTGTTGAATGTATGAGTGATGATTTATCCCTAAGCATATATCACTATAAGATGAAAGGATGAAGATGTGTGACGATTTAGCCTAAAGCATATGTCACTATGGGATGGATAATAAGGGTATGAAGCATATATGAGTATGTGGTGGATAATGAAAGGTGGTGATTTAGCACTAAGCATAAAGAACTATGTGATGAATAAGAATGAGGTGGTGATTTAGCCAAAAGCTTATACCACTAAGTGATGAGTAGGATAAATGATGATGTAATAGAATGATGTAGAATAGGATAATAGAATATGTGATGATAGGATGTAAGAGGATAATGAGAATTTGATGAAGAGAGTGGTGATTTAACCTAAGGTGTATACCACTACATGATGATTGAAGGCATGATAATGTAATGGAATAATTTTGGAATTGGAAAAAAAAATTTAATGTAAGAGGATGATATAAGAGGAGATGATAAAATGTAATAGGATGATGTAGAATTGATGAAAAGAGTGGTGATTTAACCTAAGGTGTATACCACTATGGTATGTGATGATGAGTGTGGGTGACGATATAGTCTAGAGCGTTGGTCAATAGTCTGATGAATGTGGTATGATGATGTGTCACATATATGTAAGGTCCATTTGATTGGTAAACCCTTAGAATTTGAGTATGGACAAAGGAACTAGAGTGCATCATACGGTAATGAGTGCAACACGTAGAAAACAACGTAGTATGAATGAATAAGGTATGTAAATGTGTGGTGTAGGTAATGTAATGTAGAATGTGTAGTGGGTATGGAATGTGTAATGTATGAAATGTAATAAGTGTGTAGATAGAAATAGAATGTGTAATGATGATAGGTAAAACTAGACTCATGTATAATGAAATCTAGTGTAGCATATAGAATGTATAGGATGTATGGATGTGGTGTGGGTGTGTAATATGTAGTAATAAGCGTAGATAGAAAATGGAATGTGTAGTGGTAAGATATAAAGCTAGACTCATATATAATGTACTCTAGCATAAATGTAGAATGTAGAGATGGAATAGAAAACTAGACTCATATGTAATGACAACTAGTGTAGTATATGGATGATGAACACTATGAAGATATGTGATGTATAGGTGTAGGATGGTAGAATGTAAATGTATAGGTCCTATAGTGTAGTGTGTGGGGTTTAGTGTAATGGTAATCCCTCAACATTCGAGTGTGAACCAAAGCATAAGAGTGCATCATCGGATAACGAGGGTGTTAGAATGTGTAAGAGGGATATGTATGTGTGAAGCATAGAGGTGAAATATGCTAATATGAATAAGGGGGATTGGGTAATGGAGATGCCCCCAAGTATTCTAGAAATAAAAATCAGCCGTAGAGATTGAAGGATGAAGGACTATGACCGGTGTCTAGTATGATGAAACCGTAGGACAATATTCGAGTAATGGTGGTATGGGAGACAAATGGTGAGTAGGGAAATGAAGCTAATATGCATTTCATGAGTGTATATAAGATGAATTTCATGGCGTAGTAGAGTGTGTGGGTGATGGAGATCAAGGAGGTATTTTATGTAAGGGGAGGAGGATCCATGTGGAATAAAATGAGGTGGTAATCGACGGCAGGATACATTAATGGTCTCGAGGAATAGGCCCATCCCTGGCGTGTGGGACTAAGATAATGGAGTGGTTCCGTTAGGGCCAATCGAGGTGGTCAAGTAGTAATAGAGTGAGTGACATTAGTGAGTAACTAAAAGGGGAGATACATGATTATCGTAAAGTGAGAAGGTGGTGATAATGGAGGTGAAGGGGGACGTTAATTAGCACCAATTTGGTTGTCATATACCAACTTGAGGCCTAAATGATTCATAAAAATAATATCTTGAGACTTACGAATCTAATCTAAGTCGAGAAACATGTCACATTGGTTGATGGTTTGATTAATAAGGTGTTGTCCTCTAAATTTTCCCCACCCTTTCGAATCTAATTTCATGAAAATTAGAGCCCTGCCATAGAAGAAATTCATGTTTTAAACTCTTCAAATGCTTGTTTTCATCTCCCATGATATTTTTAATCAAAATTTCCTAAGTACGCTGCCGTTAAAATGTTTTACCTATTTTTAATGGATGGGAAATGATTTTAGTTATCCTTTTATGCATTTGGAATGTGTGAGACATTACATCATTCATTTTTAACCTTTTTGCAGAGAAATAAATTCTTCATCGGGAGCAAAAATGGCATTTTCCCGTTTCCTGCAACTTCCTACGTTATTTTCCCATCAAATTCTTGCTCGAAAAGGTGAAGCTATACACATTTGTTTCTCATTCGAATGCGACAAGATGGGTTCCTTTTTAACTTATCACTTTTGGTGATTTTGAAAAAAATGTTAGATTTGCACCACCTCCCCATGGTCCCGATTAGCTGGAGTAGTTTTGGTGGAAAGTTCAAGGCAATGGATCCATTTTGTTCTCCAAGGCATTACGGTGGAAGGGAGAAAAGTTCTAAAATGGCCCGTGGCCCCTCTCATGTGAAGGGATAACTTTCGAGTTGAAGCCCACAGGGAATCGTAAAGGAACACATGGCCCACATTGAAAAGTCAACAATGGAGGCATGGACTTTTGGGGGAAAGGTTGGAATTTTCCCACATTTAAAAATAGATAAAAAAAATCAAATCCCCACAAACAATTAGGTTATGCTACATGTAGAAGAATGAAATCAAGACACGTGGCCATTTTTTAGTTCATATGCACTTTAGCGGACCGGTGAAGGACTTTAGGAATTTTAGCCTTGTTTCCATAAAGGGAAAAAAGTTATAAAATGGCCCGTGGTCCCGCTCATGCGAAGGGAAAATTTCTAAGTTGAGGCCCGTAGAAAATTAGAAAGGGACACATGGCCTATGTTGAAAAGTCAATGGCGGGGGCATGGACTTCTAGGGAAAGTTGGTATTTTCTCCCCCTTTTCAAAAGTGGATAAAGTATAAAACTAAAGCACATTCCCACAACTAGTCACATGATGCCACGTGTTGAAGAATGAAATCAGAAAGTGGATTGTGGAGGAAATTGAGAATTTGAGCCTTTTTCACCAAAGGGTTAAATGTTGTAAATTGAGCCGTGACCCCTTTTTCCAATCATGGTGTGCCACACGTTCATGTTGAAAAGTCAAAGTGGGCTGGCGGAGGTTTTTGAGAATTTGATATTTTTGTTAAAAAGAGTTTAAATGGTAGATTTGAACCACATTTCCTTAGCCACTCAGATGGTGCCACATGTCTAGCCTTTGGCATGGAGCTGCAGGGGGTGGAGAAAAATGAGAAATCACACTTTTTCTCCCAAATATTAGGAAATGCAAATTTCTCCCCCAAGGCTATCGTTCTTGGATCTTGCCACGTGTAGGGTCCAAATTTGAAGGTAAAAGGGGAAAAGATAGCCAAATGCACTCATCTAGTTTTCAATGCCATTAATGAACTAGAGCTCCAAAGAATTCAAATGTGAACCATTCTTTGTTCTTCTCTCTCTGTTTCATTTTCATTTATTCACGTGATGCATTTTTGGTTTGTTGTGGAGCCAAATCAATAAATTTAAAGAGATGTAAAGTTTGGTTAGCAAAAATGGAGTTTATTCGGCATACATTATAAAAGGAGAAAACTTACCAAGTAAGCACTTGAGTGTTATGAAAGTGGTTAAAAGGTATAAATGGCAGGACCACATAAAGAAGAAAATCATGAGATGCCCCCTACTAAAGTAATCATGCTCGAACACCTGAAATATTTTCCTTTTTTAACCTCTAGTTTTCATGAGTGTGTTTGTTTCATGTCACTTTCCAAAAGTGGATCTGCAACAAACATTATTCCTTTTGGATATTATTTTATTGGGGAAAAAGTATGGATGTACATGGATTGTTATAAGAACATGGTTTTGGCCATGGAAAAGGGGATTCTAGTTTTCTGGGAAGGTTTTAAATTTGAAGTAATTCAATACAGAAGTTCTTTCTTTCTTATTTCCTCTATTATATATCTCTCTCTCCTTGCTCAATTCAATGGATCATTTGTTTTACATTCAATAGAAACTTTGTGTTTTGGTCTATGTAATCTTTAGAACTTTGTGTCTATAGATTTGCATTGGTGGTGAAGTAATTGATCCTTTTCTATATTTTCTTGGTTCAATGTGAGTAGGGAGATACTCTACTATCTATATTTCCCAAAATAATTATTTTTTTCTTCCTTCTCCCATCTCTTTATTCTTCCATTCCTTCTGATTGATAATATTTTGAGTATGAAAACATTCCAGGATACCAAGATCCAAACATTGATAGTTGTAGATTTGTACATTTGTTTTTCTAGCTTTCAATAAGGGAACCTCTCCCATTAAAGAGGAGGGACTTGTTGTCCCCTGACTGTGGTTTCAACCCATGTTCCATTATAAAACCCAAAATTTTTTGGCGACTCCACTGGGGAATTCATTACAAATGGATTCCAATTTTTGAATAACTTCTTGATCATCTTTGATCTGGTGACTCCAAGATACACTCGGGGTAGAAGAACCCTGGGGATCAAGACCCTCATTTTATACTTTGGATCATCAAGGTTTATCTCTCCCTTCATCAAGAGGAACTAGATCTGCAAGCACTCCTGCTAGAGACAAACTTTGGGAGTGAGATCCCTCAAGATAAAATCAATCCTAATTTACATGCTTTGATTCTCACTGGTGTTTCAATTCCTCTCCAAACAATATTTCCAAGGATGATAGCTCCTCTACCTTGGGTCCAAAGGGTTGGGCCTCTTTCTCTTCCCCAACCATTGCATGAATTGCCTAGAGGCAATAGAAATAATTTCCCTAAATTCAGAGGTGATGGGAAGGTTCATCTAGATGAGCATATTGCGGCCTTCATTATTTCTTGTGGTGTTCTTGGAGTTGAACATGAGGATATCTCTATTAGAATTTTTGTAGAGACATTGTAAGATAATGCTATTGATTGGTTTTATCATCTCCCTATTGGATCCATCACCAATTGGAACACCATGATGACCTAGTTTGAGCAAGCATTTCAAACCTACTAAAGATGTACATGCCCTCTTGGCCTAGATTTCTCAAATCAAGAAAGAATCACATGAGCCCATGAGGGAATTTGTGGCCAAATTCAATAGGTTGGTTAACAAGATCCCACAAAACACACACCCTATGGATCAGATTCAGAAATGTTTCTTCCTTAATGCCTAACTGCCTAAAGTGAGCTATGCACTTAGAAGAGCTAATCTTGCCACTTTAGATGTTGATCAGAGATTTTTTTTGTCAGTGTTGAAGATGATTTGATCATGTCTAGAAAGATAAGGAGAGAATCATCCAAATTAAAGCATCTCCTTCTTCTACATATTCTCCTGGAGCTAATGTAGATCAGTTGGTATAGAAACTTGCTAATGATCTTATTGCTCTCAAGAAGCAGTTAGCCCAACATGCTCCTTATGAGTATGTTCCTAGGAAGAACTTTCATCCCAGGAATTGGTTTCCCTCTCCTTACAAACCAAATTGGCAATTGAAGGCCCACCTGTTAAAGTTCCAGCCAATGCAACATGTGAAGTGCTAGAGCTTGATGATGAGGAGGAGGATGAAATCTGTGAAGAACATGAAGAGGAATTTGATGAAGAATTAGAAGAGTTGAGTGGATCTCATGTCCATTTTCTCACCACTAAAGGTATAGATGAAGAGGATGATTATGAAGAAAGAGTTGTAGAGATGAAAATGAATCATATGCTGTCATGACTCATGAGCAAGCCAACAAGAAGGAGAAATTGGTGCAGCCTACTAAAATATCTAAGGATCCTCCTACAGCCATTCCATTGATTAAAAGGAGAGGAGCTCCTATTCCAACTTCTTCCATACCCAAGGTAGTTTCTGTTGTTCCTTCCTCCTCTATTTCTTCTCCTAAAACTTCTTTTCCTTCAAATGATAGAGTTGATAAGTCAAAAGTTTCATCTACTCCTATCAATGATGCTCCATCTACCTTTGGTTCTTTTGACATTATTGATCATCTCAAGAAAACTAAGATCTAGATCTCAGAATTTGAATTCTACCAAACCCATCCCAAGGCCTTTTCTAAGATGGTAGACTTTGTAAACTCCAAATCTAAGCCTTCATCCCCTAGTTCTAAAGGTATCTTCCCCACTCCTTCTCCCCGATCTCAACCAAGCCTTGTGGCAGAATCACTTCATCTAATGAGAAGATCAAACCATTTTATGTCACTCCCCTCATAACTGGCCACAAACTTAACAATTGTGTTATTGATTCTGGTGCTTCAGATAATGTGATGCCTGCTAAGGTATCTCATGCCCTAGGGTTAACCCTAACCCAAACTTTTGGTTCATGTTACTCAATGGAAAGTAGAGAAGTGCCATTGGTTGGAAGGATCAAGGATGCACAAGTAGCCTTTGTTGCTTTTCTAGAGAAGAGAGTTTTAGCCACCATTTTGGTAGCTGATATTTCCCCCTTCCTACGACATGTTGTTGAGTAGAAATTTTTGCAAAGATGTTGGAGGAGAAATCATGATGGATTGGTCAGATGTTCTAATTCCAATGAATGGGAAAATGAAAAGCTACTACCGAGAAACAAACTGAATATATCATGCAAAAAACAGATGACCCAAAGGTACAAATACTTTATGTGGACATTGATCATGGTAACTACATGATCATGTCACAAGATGAGGCTAAGCATCCTTAGGCATTTATTCTTGATCCTAATGGCATTTGGATTTTGTAATTTGATGGGAGATGTTCCTCAACTGGTTGTGGAGCTGGTGTGGTGCTTATTTGTCCTGAAGGGAAAATTCATCCTTTCTCCTTCAAGCTCAAATTTGAAAACAAAAATAATACAACTGAGTATAAGGCTCTCATCCTTGGTTTAAGTATGGCAAAAGAAATGGGGATCAATAATATCCTTGCTCATGGAGATGTAGAGCTAATTATAAAACAGGTCAGATATCTTTTTAAGTGAAGAATAGAAGGTTGAAACATTATAGGAATCTGGTTTGGGATTCCATTGAGTTCCTTGATGCCTTTTCAATTAAAGCCATGCCAAGGGAAAGAAACACCAGGGCTGATTCCTTGGCTATCTTAGGGTCTCTACTGATCCCTCATCTAGATTTATCCCAAGATAAATTCACCATTGAGATGATTCATAGGCCTAGTGTGCCTAACAATGTAAACAATTGGTAGGTCTTTAATGATGATCAACACTTGCTTTCCTTCCTTGAACTTAGAGATAATTTTGACCAGATGTACTTTGAAGGAAGTGGAAATATTCCTAGAGAGTTTGTACCCCAGATGAAGAAGATAACAAAGAAGAAATGGATCATGATGGCTTCATAAAAATGAAAGGTAATAAGATACCTAAAGGGATGGTAAGTTTGGAAGATTTATTTGATAAACATGATAGGTACATCAAGTCCAAAACTTCCAAAGGATCTCAACAATCTACTAACTATGAAAAGATAAACATTGGGAGTATTAATGAACCCATGCTGGTAAACATTGGAAAGTGTTGCACACAAGAGGAGAGGGAGAAAGCAGTGAATTTGTTGAAAAGGTATGTATTGTTCTTGCCTATTCTTATGATGATCTCAAGGATTTTCATTTAAAAGAGATGCAACATTTCATTCCTTTAAAACTTGGGATCAAGTAGAAAAAGTAGAGGCAGTATAACCCTAAAATTTATGATATAATATTTAAGAGATCCAAAATTTATTAAAGGCTAAGATCATTTTCCCCATTCACCATTCAATGTGGATTACTAATATTGTGCCTATTATGAAGAAGAATGGTGAGATCTAGATTTGTGTTGATTTTAGGAATTTGAATCGAGCCTGCGTGAAAGATAATTATCCTCTCCCCGTAATGGATCAAGTGTTGCAGGTTATTATAGGTTCAGAAATGTTGTCCATGCTTAATGGTTTCGAGGATATAATCAAGTAGAAGTGAGTGTTGTAGATTAGTATAAGACTACTTTACCACTCCTTGGGGCACCTTTGCTTACAGGAGAATGCCTTTTGGCCTCATCAATGTTGGTGCCACCTTTCAGAGGGAAATGGACCTAGCCTTTGGCAGTCTCAAGGGAAAATGCATAGTTGTATACCTTGATGATTTGACTATGTTTTCAAAAACCAGAGATGATCATTTCCAACACCTTGAAACTGTCCTCCAAAAGTGTAGAGAGCATGGAATCTCCTTGAATCCCAAGAAATATGTCTTTTGTGTCACCAAGGGAAAATTATTGGGACACATTGTCTCTAAGGAGGGAATCAAGATTGATCCAGAAAGAGTCCAAGTAATTCAGCAGATCCCTCTCCCCACAAGAAAGAAGGGTGTGCACTCTTTCTTTGGCAAGATCAACTTCTTAAGAAGATTCATACCTGATTTTGCTGAACTTACTTTGAACATAGCCCACATGATGAAAGGGAAGTAGACTTTTGGTTGGTCCTCTGAAGGAAAGGTTACATTTGAAGACATCAAGAGAGCTATAGCAAAGACTCCAATCTTGGCATGCCCTGATTATAGCAAGGACTTCATTATCTATTGTTATGCTACTAAAAGTACTCTAGTTGTTGTGTTAACCAAAAAATGTTGAAGGTCATGAAATCCCCATAGCATTCATGAGTTATATTTTGAAATCCCATGATCTAAAGTACACCATGATGGAGAAACATGCTTTTGCAGTGGTCAAAGCTATGAAGCAGTTTCATTTTTACATCCTCAACTCTCATTCTATTGTGTTTGTTCCTGATACAACTATTAAATCCATTCTTACACAACAAGAATTTGGAACCAAGAGAGGCAATTGGGTAGCCAAATTTTAGGAGTATGATCTTGACATCAAACCCACCAAGTTGGTTTGAGAAAAGAGCTTATGTGAACTCATTGCTGAAGGATCGGATGCCAAATTGTCCAAGTAGGAAGTTGATATCCCTGTTGTTCTTTTCCTCAGCTCAAATGATGAATGGTATGTTGGCATTGCACACTTTCTTACTTATGGAGAATTTCCATCCCATTTGAGTGCCAAGGATAAGAGAGCCATCAAATTAAGGTCTATGCAATATGTGTTGTGGGAAAATGCATTGTTCAAACGAGGCATAGATGGAAGGTTTTTGAAATGTGTTGACAAAGAGTAAAGCAAAATAAATTGTTCTCAACCTTTCATGACCAAGCCTGTGGAGGTCATTTCTCTTCTGCTGTCATGGCCCACAAAATCCTCCATGCTAGGTATTATTGGCCTACCCTATTCAAAGATGCATCAAAGTGGGTAGGCAAGTGTGAAGCATGTCAAACCTTTGTTGGAAGACCCAAATTGGTTGCTTTACCTCTCAAACCAGTGGTGATTGAGGAACCTTTTCAACAATGGGGTTTGGAATTCATTGGGACACTCAATCCACCTTCAAGTGTAGGGCATACTCATGTTTTGACTGCCACTGATTATTTCACCAAGTGGGTGGAAGCCATTCCAATTAAAAGTACTACTTCTGAAGTAGTATGCAACTTCATCAAGGAGCACATCTTAATAAGGTTTGGGATACCAAAAAAGATCATCACTAACAATGCTTCCAATTTTTCTTCTACTGAGATGATGGATTTCTATGGCTATGACATTTCCTTACCCACTCTTCGATTACTATCCCCAAGGGAATGGACAAGCAGAATCAAACTAACAAGAACTTGGTCACCATTGTTCGAAGCTTGTTAATGACTCTCGCAGAGGAATTGGCATAAGAAACTATATGATGCTTTATGGATAGATAGATTACACCTAAGAGAGCCATTGGAATGTCTCCTTTTCAAGTGGTATATGGAGTTGAAGTTTCAGTGCCAGTGACATTGGAACTACTAGCCTTACATTTGATGAAGGCCATTGAGGATGCCAACTTTACCAATTCATTGGAAAAAGAATTATGTAACTCTGAAGTTGAATGAAGATAGATTACAAGTTGTTGATAAAATATTAGATCATCAACTCAAGGTAAAATCTTTGTTTGACAAAAAGGCTAAACCGAGAACTTTTCAAGTGGGAGATAATGTTCTTCTTTGGGACAAAAGGATGAACCTCAAGGCAGCCATGGTGAATTTGATTCCATTTGGCTTAGTCCTTTTAAAATTAGACTTTTCCGGTGAGAAATGTTTTTACCTAGATTATATGGATGGTTCTCCTCTCCCACTTCCTTATAGTGGATGATTTTTGAAGTTGTTCAAAACCTAGCAGCTTTGGCGGTCCCTCTGTACATTTTGTATAGTGTTTTTGCTTTCCTTGTTTTTTTTTTGTTGTTTCCCTTTCTGTGTTCTCTTCTGTGTTGGTATTTCTTCTTTTTGACTTCATTACCCAATGGCTAAGACACGGTTTGATCGATTACCTGTAAATTCTCTAGGGTTCTTGATTTTCCTCTTTCCTCCGCCAAATCATCCCTGAAGGAGCCAGTATTGTCCTCTCAATTTTCCCCACCCTTTGAATCTAATTTCATGAAAATTAGAGCCTGCCATAGAAGAAATTCATGTTTTAAACTCCTCAAATGCTCATTTTCATTTCCCATGACATTTTTAATCAAAATTTCCTCAGTCTACTATCGTTAAAATTTTTTACCTATTTTTAATGGATGGGAAATGATTTTAGTTCTCCCTTTATGTATTTGGAATGTGTGGGACCTTGCATCTTTTGTTTTTAACCTTTTGCAGACAAAGAAATTCTTCATCGAGAGAGAAAATGGCGTTTTCCCATTTCCTACAATGTCCTACATTATTTTCCCCATCAAATTCTTTCTCGAAAAGGTGAAGCTACATGTTTTTTTCTCATTGGATGCAGCCAGATGGGTTCCTTTTTGAACTTATCACTTTTGG
This sequence comes from Taxus wallichiana var. yunnanensis, assembly GCA_018340775.1. Lineage (NCBI taxonomy): Eukaryota > Viridiplantae > Streptophyta > Pinopsida > Cupressales > Taxaceae > Taxus > Taxus wallichiana. The sequence continues at coordinate 628,429,483 of CM031244.1, forward strand.
TGATTTTGAAAAAATATCAGATTTTTGCGCATCCCCTCGTAGGTTCCGTGATTGGTTGGAGAAGTGTTGGTTGAAGTTTGGGGTGATGGATCCATTTTGTTCTCTAAGGAATTATGGAAGAAGAGCTAAAAGTTCTAAAATGTCCTCGTGGTCCCACTCATGTGAAGGGATAAATTATAAGTGAAGCTGCAGGTGAATCAAAAAGGAACACGTGGCCCACGTTGAAAATTCAACGACAGAGGCATGGACTTTCGGGAGAAAGGTTGAAATTTTTCCCTTTTCAAACAGATAAAAATCAAACCACATCCCCACAACAATCAAGTGATTCCGCGTGATGAAGAATGAAATTAGGACACGTGGTTGTTTTTCATTCATATGCACTTTAATGGACCGACAGAGGACTTTAGGAATTTTAGCCTTATTTCTAAAAGGGTGAAAAGTTCTAAAATGGTCCACGACCCCGCTCATGTGAAGGGAAAATTTATGAGTTGAGGCCCACAAAGAAATTAGAAGGGACACATGGCCTACGTTAAAAAGTCAACGGCGGGGCATGGACTTTTGGGGGAAAGTTGGTATTTTTTCCCCCTTTTCAAAAGTGGATAAAGTATAAAATTGAAGTGCATTCTTGTAACCAGTCAGTTGATGCCACATTTTGAAGAATGAAATAGGAATAAGTGGCCTATGGAGGAAATTTAGATTTGAGCCTTTTTCACCAAAGGGTTAAAATCTTGCAAATTAAGTCATGACCCCTTTTTCCAATCATGGTGTGCCGCGTGTTCACGTGGCAACTCAAAACTTCATCGTTATGATGAAAAGTCTTGGGTGAAGTATACCTAAGCTAAGGAAGTTTTGATGTTATTAGTTATTGTTGAATTAGTTACAAGATTAAATGAAATCTGTAGTTATGTGTGCTATCTCAAAATAGAACAGATCACATAGTCTATAATTTCATGCCATCTTCAAGCAAAAGAACACAAAGCCTCGAAGGAAAACTATGTTGTCTTGATGAAGATGAAAATTACAAATTAGGTGAAGTGTTGAGTTTTGAAGCAACAAACAGAAATGTAGATTACAAAAATTAGAGTTCATTACTGAATGTTACAAGTTCCTATCAATGTTCTTTCCTTCATGATTAAGACATTCAATTATGTTACTAAGTTGTTTAGTTCATTATACAATCCATACAGAAAAGCTAGAATGCACAAGGAAATACACAACTCATTTTCAAAATTCAATGTTTTATTCACAAGGAGAGTCAAATGTTTCCCACACAAGTCGTGGGATGTAACTGAAAAGTAAAGTATGGTAATTAAAAGTAAATACAACTACTGAAAAGAAAGGTACACATGCATGAAAGAGAAATCAAAGGAGTATGAGTGAACCCATCATTGCCTTGGGGTTTCTATTCTTGATTGAAGCATCTTCATCTCCATCTTTTGTTTCTCCTTCATCTCCATGGTAGAAGCCATTGTACCTGAAAAGAAGAAAAGTTAACTATCAGTTATGAGCTCAGGGATCAATTCATATTCCTACACTATCCTACTTCGTGCATATGAATCTTCTCCTAACAAGAGATGTATTCTACTTGAAGAAAAAATGCATGCATGCTTTATTCACTCAAAAAGAAGGAGAAAAGAAAGAAAAAAAAAACATGGACATAAGAGAGGCCAAAAAGCCTAATTATTTTCTAACTATTTTTCTAAGTGTGTAGGTACAGGTTGCAGCCAAAGAGAAAATAGACAAGTCATAAGTTCATGCAATAAAAGGAAGAATGTAACTCAAAGTTCCAATAATTGTTCTGAAATGGAAGAAGTTACAGTGTAGAAGAGAGACTAGCAATAGAAGCACATGTTTCAATTTACAAAGAAAGAAAAGGTAGAATTTGAAAGTTGATGTTTGGCTAAAAGAGAAGGTCACAAGTTGAAAGGAATGAAGACAAGATTCTGGAAAATTTTTGACAGGGCTTCACCATGTAAAATGGACATTTACAACTTTCCATCATGTTGTTTTAACTACTACATGCTTAAAGGAATGATTTAAATCAAAAAATACAACTACTATGCTGAAAATGGATGGAACTAGAGATTTTTTACCAAAAAAACATGAAGCTTATGTTTGAATAAAAATCAACACTTTAAATTTTTGAAAATGGATGTAAAGAAAGGATTTCTAGGCTTCACCATAAAAATCAACAGCTAAATTTTTACTACGAAAGAAATGATAAAATCAAAGCTTATGCTATAAAGAAAGGATAAAATTTCAAATTAAAAGAAATAAGTTGTCCATCAGATTATTATACAATGCTGAGATACAAATAAGATTGCAAAATACTACAAGTAATAGCTTCAGAGATCAAATTGAATGCATGATTTGTAGTTACAAAAATAGAATTAGAATGAATACAAAGATGCTACCATATCAAAGAAGTACAACTATCTATGCAAGGGAATTGATCAAATACAGATGCAGCTACAGGTGAAGCTCAAGTACAGTATTGAAGCACAAAAGAAATGGAACTACATTTTTGACAAAACTTGAATTGTCAACATGCAGGAGTTGTAAACAGAGTTTCAGAAATAATATGTCCAATACAAAAGTTTAGAAAATAGTGAGGAATCAAAGTCAGGTTCATAATTTTACAATATGGAGCCATCCTATAACAATGTTTTTAGAAACAATACACATTTTTTTAGAAAAGTCAAGAATATTGTTACAGTCAAGCATTCAATAGATGTGATTTTCATAAAACAATTGCATTTCAAACACTCATCTCATGGAGAATTCAATGTTCAAGTAATCTCAGTTTGAAAATGATTAAAGCAAATATTCTCAAAAGGGTGCTACAAAATTTCAAAGAATCAAGTTGATCCTAAAATAGTGAATTGTAACAAATAGAATCTTAGAATACAAATTTGAGCCAAATATTTCAGAATAGACCTGAAGTAATGTACATGAACTATATTTCAGAGAAAATCATAACCATCTTCTACAATATTCTCAACAAATGATGAGATAATAGTTGTCCTGAAGTTAAAGCATGAAGAACTTATATAGAGAAGAGGCTGAAGTATAAGTATTCAGAATGAAGAAAATACTCTATGTCCACCACAGTAAAACAAAGGAAGATACAGGAAAAATAGAAGATCTGCGAGTACCCATGACATGGAAGTACAAATCTGGCAGTGAATGAAGACCCATTAACATAGCAAGAAATCACAGAGGATCTTGTACAACAAGGAGCTTATTATCAGTATCTTGAAGATTCAGAATGACAAAACTCGAAGATTCAGATCCAAGAAAGCTAGGACAGAGGTTTCTAATAGATACGCCAACAAATAGGCTATTCATTTACAATATATCCATATAGTAAAGATCAAAGAAGAAGTCTAAATACCCATGTTTTAGAACATGCAGATCTATAGTTCTAAAATACCATATACAACTCAGGATGGCATTCAGAAGAGGAAGAACATGGATTTAAGGAGTATGAATTCAAAACCACAAAGTTTACAACAAGCTAAATACCAAATTTATGTGTTTTTAGAGAAAAATATGAGTACTCGATTGAAACTTACCGGTTCTAAGGAAAAATTCAAGTAAATCCTTGAAGTAAGGTCAAAATCAACAGACCCATAAATCTTCATCTCAGAATAGTTTCCAACTCGAAACAATCAAGGCCGAGTCCCGAAGGTCACAAGAAATGAAATGAAAAACAATTATCAGTTTCAGAGGTCGAAATGGTCATGATGAACCAAAATACCAGCAAAAACTCAAGGGTCGAAAAGCTTACCGACCTCATTAAATGGTGATGCAAAGACTAAACAAAATGGGGCCAAGCTTCAAGATTAGCAACAGTGGTGGCCACTATAGAAATAAGATAGAAAAATGAGCTCTGATCTCCCATCACCATGTCAACGTCTGATGAAGTAACATAGACAATAAATGAGCAAGGCCAAGCTGAAGAAATGACTATGGTGGCCAATAGACCAGATAAAGCTCAAAGAACTAGAAAGTGAAAACCATGAAACCCGATATGACAGAGAGTCTTTTACAGAGAAGGAGCTCCAAAATATAGTGAAAGCTGAGCTTGATAGAACAAAATAATGGCATCGAGAGGAAATTTTTCCAGGGCTTCACCCATACAACAAAAAAATCCAAATGAATGTGCTTTAGGGTCGAGTTCCCTTTACCGCCCGAACCCAAGAAGTGGGTTAACCCAAACTCAACCATAGTCAAAGAGATCAATGACATAAAAAACCAAGGACACAAGATCAACATCCTCAAATCAATCACAATGATCAATGCAAACCACCTGGGTAAGATGCCACCACCCACATTAAATGCCAGTTAGAAAACCCTAACCATAGGTCATGGATCGATGAAATCAAACACAAAGGTACAAGGATCGACATGACTTAAAATTGGCCCCAATAATCAAAGAAAACTCAACCAGAGTTACAGAAGCCACCGACCAAGTCACCAAGGGGTGAGTCACCATGGAGAAGGGGATAGCCCACGTGTCCACCAAACAAATCATCAAAATGACTTTCAAAATTCTAAACCTTAGTGCATGCTTCAAATAATTTAAAAAGGGCCAACCAAATCATATACCATGATCACCGAAAAGGTGAGTTTTATAATATGCTAAGGCAACGATAATCAAAGGTGGTAGACCATATGTATGGTCATTCAAATAATCAAAGGTGGTCGAGCATAATATGGTGGCTTTTATAAAGTGCCCTCATGATTTAAAAACATAGTATATGCTAAGTCCACAAAAGTGGCCAAACCAATGAAGACAAGAGTTCAACCACAGGTGGTCCCCACTTCAAAGAGCTAGGTTGATTTGCAGAGTGTCACTCATGTGACCATTTTTCAAAAGGAGATGTCAATATCAGAACATGTGCACATAGCAAGTGGTCCCCATAGGAGGAATTATTTTTGCAAATATTGCTAAGTATTGTAATTATTTTTCTCACATACAGGGAGTTGTATTTTGCATGCCTTCACAATAGGACAAAATAGAGAAGAAGACAGAGTTACATGTTCATGGAAAGAGACTTGCCTAAAGAACAAACCTTATTTTTAGAAAATTATTCATCCTTCTTTTCTTAAAATAGAATAGTCAACTTCAGTTTGACTGTAATATAAGTAAGGCTAATAATGCCTATTTGTAATTGCATGCTCTATTTTCCCTTTATCTATTATTAAATAAAGGATAAAAATAAGATGCATGGTGAGTACAAGCCTTAGGCTATTTTTAGGAGAGGGTGAATTTTATTTTGCTATATATTGTGTGCCTTTGCAAAGCACAAGAGAGGACTACTGGAGGAATTTTTGGATATATGAGTACTGAAGCAAATTTTTCCAGTTTTTCCCTCTGAGTGTGAAGTATTTTCTACCTTTCCAAGTTATTTTGCAGTCTTGTGTATGTTTCTATTAGTCTTGTGAATCAAAATCCTCCCGATCAATCACCTTACCCTGCTGCAAATTCAGTCTTTTTACTTAATTTTAATGTGCATGTTAACTTATTAGTACTGTTGTGATTCTCCTCAAGTATAATCAAGTGTTTTTCCCTTAGATATTCTATAGAAAAACTATTGGTTCGTGCATCAAGAATCCTTCCCAAATCAGTTGTGCATATACTCAGTCAAAGCCCTCATACAAATTTGGTGTATCACCTTAGTTTTAATCATTTTATAGTCATCATTTTACTCTCAAACTCCTAGAAATCAGTTTAGGATACACCAATAAGGAACTCGGCCTTGATACTAGAGACTCACCTCAAAATAGGTATACCCACAGACTGAGGTGTTTCCATTATATCTACGAAAGAGAGAGATCATTTGTGCAAGCTTAGAAAACCTGCAGCCATCTCTCTACAGGGTGCACTTTTGAGAGATAACATTTTTGGCATGCCCGGTGGGACAAAAATCAGATTTGCATGTGAATTACAATTTCTATAGTAGATCTATAGTAGATTACAACAAATTAAAAGTTACTTTGGGAGCAAGTTGCAGCAATTTATTCTAAAGATTCTAGGATCTTTTGGTGACTCTCGCAAAGCTGATTTCATACTAGTATTGCAACATGTTCCATGCCTAAAGTGACTACAAGATCATGGTAAGAGGAATTCCTTCGAGTTTGTTTCTTTACCTTTGAATTCTGCTAGAAGGAGAAGAGTTGGTAATACTTTACCTTATAATAGACCTGGTTTTGGTAACCCTCCTCCTAATATTCCTTCACCACATATCAATTTCTCAATTAATATCCCAGTTTTTCAAATGGCTATCCAACCACCAAGGAATTTTGTGACCTTTACTAATGGCAATCCATTAGTAATCCTAGTTTACCATGACATTCCTAATGCTGCCATGAAAATTTTTCCATCATTCATGGGTGAAAATCAAGTTACACTAGCTAAACATATTAAAGATGTTGCAGCCCTATGTGTAGTCCATAATATCACTCATGAAGATGTAGCTTTAAGACTTTTAGCTGCATCTTTAAAGGGTAGGCCTTGTAATGGTATAGAAACCTAGAAATTGGAAGCATAAGAACTTGGGATAACTTAGGTGAAAATTGCTGAAACAGTTCCAGGATAATTTAGATCATTTATCTCTCATTGAACAATTGTCCACTATTAAAAGAGCTCCCAATGAATTTATGTCTAGCTTCAATATCCATTTTTCCAGAACTTGGGAGAGAATTCTAGCAAGTGTCAAGCCTCAAGTTGATCATGCTTTCCTTTATTATCTTAGAGCATTAAACAATGATATCTCAACTATGATTCAGTCAATGGGTGGAGAGACACTTCCTAGGATGCTTATGATATTGCTATCCGAGCTGAAAATAGTCTTATTCAAGCTAGAAAATTAGCACCAAGGCCATCAATGCCATTTTTGGCAGATTTAGCACCTATTCCTCATCCTATTACAATCATAGAGCCTACTATTGTAGCTCCATCAGATGATGTATTTAAAGCTTTACAGACTATGGGAAATAAATTGACTTTGATTGAGAACAAAATTACATTACCTAATGAGACCCTATCAGGCTCCTTATTAGCCCTATCAACAAAATCAACAAAATAGGCAGCCCTACCAACAAAATCAAAATTATAGGCAGCCTTACCAGCAAAGGCAATTTGACCCAAAGGCTCCTAGTTCATCTAACGCTTTAGTCCTAGTTAATATGGCTATAGAAGAGTGGTGTCAACCTTGCAATCAACCTCATTCAGCTACAACTTGCCCAAATGCTTTTCTAAATCTAAATCTTGTTGCACAACCTCAATCTGAAACATTTTTCATGCCTCAAATGGAGGGTGGGCAGAAAGAAACTCATGTTCAGAAAGCACCTGAACAGAATTTAGTCAATTTTAATGAGGAGGATTTCATTGTAGTCACTATTAGGGCTCAAGGGAAGGTTGTTGAAAGTTAAAGCAACAAAATAGGCATGTCCTACCTACTCACTGTCACTAATAAGACAACATCTACAGCTCCAAAATCAACTAACAACTTTGTTGTTCCTCAAAAAAACAAGTGTTCCAGTTGATAAAAGCCATAAAAATAGCTACAACCTGATCCAAGAAGACTATTTATACCTAGATATCCAAGGCAGCTGAAGTAGAATCAGTTTTCGCTAAGGCCTACTCTAAGACAGTTGATTCTGTCTCTAAAACAGTTGCTTCTTTTAACATTGTTGATGTAATGAAAAAGCATAATGTTAATATCTCAATGTGGGATTCTCTAAGTATTCCTGGACAACAAGATTTACTTTCTCATGAACTAGCTAAGCTACAGATTTCTTCAAATACAACAGAAAAGGAAGTTCAAAAAGATAGACATGGTCCTTGGAATGTTTGAGCAAGACCACATTAAAGAAGTTAAGTGGATGGTTTAGAAAGTTCTGAATGCTCATGACATCAAGAAACCACCACCATTTCATTTATCACTAATTATGGTGAAAATATAGTTCATAATTATATGGTGGATAGTGGTGCAAGTAGCATAGTTATGCCAAAAGTGATTGTAGAAAAATTGGGTTTGTAGTATGAGCCTACAGAAAGGAGCATCTTACAACTTGATGGAACTGCAACTAATACAGTTGGTATAATCAAAAATTTAGAAGTGACGTTACATGCTTGCCCAAATGTTTCTATTTTGCAAGATGTTACTGTTGTAGACTTACCTCCATACTTTGCTTTATGCTTATCTAGAGATTTCACAAGCAAAAATAGGAGGTTATCTCTCTTCAGATTGGTCCTTATTTTTCACTACTCGTTATGGCACTAAATTTACTATCAATTCAGAGCCATTGGCCAGATTTCACATTGAGCCTCACTCTTCAAATGCAGTGGCTAATTATTCAACCTTAGATTAGTCTGATTTTGATGAGGTAGCTCATGTTTCAGCATTGGATGGTGTTTCTAACATGTTTATGGATGAAAAAATAGTGGAAGAACATGCTCATGATCCTTTTAAGGAAGTTGAAGAACACCTATTTGGTGTGTATTGTATGCATGAAGAGAATACACCACTTCCCTTGCTATCCAAAATAGAAGATTCAAATAGAAGGGATTTGGAAGCTTCATTTTGATGGAGCTAAGAACAGAAAGGATAGGGAGTAGGTCTAATGCTAACTTCCCAACAAATGAAAGGTATTTCTCAGCTTTGAGTCTCCAATTTTCATGTACTTGTAATGTAGCTGAATATGAAGCTTTAATTCATGGCTTACTTTGGGCTAGAAAGAAAGGTATCAATATGCTACATAGATTTTGGTGACTCTGAGTTGGTTATTAATCAAGTAAAAAAATTTCAATGTTTGTAAGAATCCATTAATGAAGTCTTACAGACACAGAGTTTCAGACTTAATGGAAGATTTTGATGTTATTAATATTCAGTCTATTCCTAGAGCTGAAAACAAGCATGCAGACAGACTTGTAGTAGTTGGGGCTAGTTTTGAAGTGCTGAACAGATTGAAAATATAAAAATCTAGCCTCATATAAAATTAATTGTCAGGCCCTCAATACCTGATAATGATTCAAATTGGCAAGTTTTTGAAAGTGATGATCAAATCTATAGTTTTTGCAGCAAGAAGTTGAGTTTTCTATATTTAATCAGGATAAATTACAACACTTATATGGTGACCAAATTGTTCAGTTGAAGACAAATAAACTACCTCTGAGGTCTAGTCACATTAGAAGACATCTTCAGCACTGATGATCAGTTAAGAAAGGTCAAGACTAAAATGTCAACTCATGCTGATAATTATGAAGAGATCTTGGTTGATGAAGGGAAAAAGCTATTTCTTGGAAAGGTATGTTCCTTAACTGAAAAGTAGTCATTTATTAATCTTTGCAAAGAGTTTAAGGATGTTTTTGCTTGGAAATACCAAGATTTGAAAGGATTTGATCCCAGTCTAGCACAACATACAATTGAGTTGCAAGCCAAATTCTAAACTTGTTAGACAAAAATAGAGGCCTGTGAATCCCAAAATAGAGCCTTTGATGAGGAAAGAATTATCTAAGTTGATTGAATCAGGTATTATCTTTCTAGTTAAGCATTCAAGTTGGGTAGCCAATCTTGTTCCTGTTAGGAAGAAGAACGGTGAAATCAGACTATGTGTAGATTTCAGAGATCTTAATAAGGCTTCATTAAAAGATCATTACCCACTCCTAAATATGGATCAGATTCTAAGAATAGTCTCAAGTTCAGATAGACTATCTCTTCTAGATGGTTACAGTGGATATAATCAGATTTTAGTTCGAGAAGAAGATAGATACAAAACAACTTTTACCACCAAGTGGGGTACTTATGCTTACAAAAGGATGCCTTTTGGTCTTTCGAATGCCAGTGCAACATTTCAACGTGCTATGGACATGGATTTTCATAGATTATTAAATAAATGCATCCTGGTTTATTTAGATGATGTTACTGTATTTTCAAAAGATTCTGAAGAACATCTAAAGCACTTAAGGAAGACTTTTCAGTTGTGCAGGTAATTTGGAATATCTTTGAATCCACTGAAGTCTATCTTTTCTAGTACATCAAGGCAAGCTACTTGGTCATATTGTTTCTAAACAGGTTTAGCAATTGATCCTTTCAGGATCAAAGCCATATCACAGCTATCATTGCCTCATCATAAAAAGGTATTATAGAGTTTTCTTGTAAAAATCAACTTTGTTAGGAGATTTGTTCCAAATTTTATAGCATTGGTTAAACCACTCACAACTATGCTGAAGAAAGAGAAAACTTTCTCTTGGACTAGTGAAGGAAGAGAAGGATTTGAAGCAATCAAAGTAGCTATCTCTCAGGATCCTACTCTTGCAAATCTAAATTTCGATAAAGATTTTACAATGTATGCACTTGTAAGAGTGAAACAATCTGGCTATATTAACTCAAATCAATGATGAAAATATTGAGCAGCCTATTGCTTTCTTTGAATAGATTTTTCATGATTATGAAACAAGGTACACATTCTTGAAAAGAAAGTACTTTAGAGTCGAGAGGACTAAATAATTTCATGTATTTGCTTTGAACAATAAAATCCATGTTCTTGTTTCTCATCCAAGTGTGAAAGCATTCTTACTAAATAAGGAATTGAATGAGAAAAGAGAAAACTGGATAACAAAGGTCATGGAGTATGATGTTGATATTCAAGTTGCTAAGATAGTTCGAGGGAAAGGTTTATGTGAGCATCTAATTGCTGATATGGAAAAACAACAAGTTGTAGAACTAGATGATTCAAAACAACATGCTGAAATTACGTATCAGCAATCAGAAATTATGGTTCAACAAGAAAATCAGCAACCTGAGCTCACTCACGAGATTCAGGAATCAAGATGGATGATTGATTTGATTAATTATCTATAGCAAGGCACCTATCCAAAAGGTATGGACAAAAATAAATGAAGGTATTTCATATTAAAAGTTGTACCTTATATCTTCATTGATAATGTGTTATTCAAAAAGGATATAAATGGAATCTTGCTTGATGTGTTGATTATGATAAAGTTCAGAAAATACTATCAGAATTCCATGAAGGACCTGCAGGAGGTCACTTCTCAGCATGTACTATAGTCTTAAAAATTATGAAAGCTTGTTACTATAGGCCTAGCACATTCAAATATTGTTTTGAATGGATTAGAAAGTGTAAAAAATGTGCTTTCTTTGTTGGAAAAGAATGTTTAGCTTCTCTTCCCTTTTGGCCTATTTCAGGTGATTAACCTTTTATCTAGTGGGGTATTGATTTTATTGGCATGATAAACCCACCATCATCACAAGGAAACAAGTGGATCTTATTTGCACTATGATTATTTTACATGATGGGTGAAGCAATAGCCTTGAAGGATGCTAATGAAGCTTCGATACTAGCATTTTATGAAGGAATAGTCTACATATTTGGTAATGAAGAGTTAATGCTAATTAGTAAGATTAAAACAACTATCATATCAAATAATGCTTTAGCATTCCTTGGTGCAAAGATAACAAATTGGGCTATCAAACATGGAATATATCTAAGTTCTTCATCCAATTATTACCCACAAGGTAATGGATTAGGCTGAAAGTACTAATAAGAATCTATTAAGGATCATCATGAGAATAATAACACTCAAGGACAATCAAAGGGCTTGGCATTCGATGTTGAATTCAGCACTTTGGGCTACAGAGTGACTCTAAAGAATGAAAATGTGAACCATTCTTCGTTCTTCTCTCTCTATTTCATTTTCATTTATTCACGTGATGCGTTTTTGGTTTTTGTGGATCCAAATCAATAAATTTAAAGAGATGTAAAGTTTTGTTATTAGAAAATGGATTTTATAAGGCATGTGTGATAAAAAGGAGAAAAATTACCAATAAGCACTTGAGTGTTATGAAAGTGGTTAAAAGGTAGAAATGGTAGGACCACATAAAGAAGAAAATCATGAGATGCTTCTCCTATTGCTAAAGTAATCATGCTCGAACACCTAAAATATTTTCCTTTTGAACCTCTATTTTCATGAGTGTGTTTGTTTCATGTCACTTTCCAATACCCGGAGAAAAAGGCAACAAACATTATTCCTTTTGGATATTATTTTCTTGGGAAAAATTATGGATTTACATGAATTGTTATAAGAACATGGTTTTTGCCATGAAAAAAGGGATTCTATATTTTCTGGGAAGGTTGTAAATTCTGAAGTAATTCAATACAGAAGTTCTTTCTTTCTTATTTCCTTTGTTATATCTTCTCTAACTCTCCTTGCTCGATTCAATGGATCATTGGTTTTGCATTCAATAGAAACTTTGTGTTCTAGAAAGTCTCAAACATGTAATCTTTATAACTTTGTGTCTGCAGATTTGCATTAGTGGTGAAGTAATTGATCCTTTTCTATATTTTCTTGGTTCAATGTGAGTAGGGAGATACTCTACTATCTATATTTCCCAAAAGCATTGTTGTTTTCTTCCTTCTCCCATCTCTTTATTCTTCCATTCCTTCTGATTGATAATATTTTGAGTATGAAAACATTCCAGGATACCAGGATCCAAACATTGATAGTTGTAGATTTGTACATTTGTTTTTCCAGATTTCAATAAGGGAACCTCTCCCATTAAAGAGGAGGGACTTGTTGTCCCTGACTGTGGTTTCAACCCATGTTCCATTCTGAAACCCAACATAAGGAAAGGGATGATAGAGAGAGAGAGAGGACAAACCGTGATAGCTAACTTTACGACACCATAGGGTCTCTTGAACAAAATGTCAATTTGGGATGTAGGGTAGCCAATAGATCATAAGAAAGAAAATGAACATGTATTAATAGAAGAAGATGGATTAACCTTGTTGTTGTTGATAATGGTTGAGGTGATAGATTCATGTATGTATAAATGATCGAAACACAAATGTAGCATGGTAAGTAGTGAAAGCAAAAGAGATAGTGGGTGGGGTCATGTCATTACTAGAAAATAAGAATTCAAGTGCACCCACATATGGAGGTGTTGTTTTGTGGTATGTATCATTAACAAAAAAATATGCGGTCTTTGTGTCATGGTGGGTGGATTCTTGGTTAAAAATTTTACTTTACCCTTATCCTTAAGTGGGAGGTGGGCTAAATCAGTAGGGCCTAGGAATTCTTGTTGGTTTTTGTCAAGTAGATATTGGATAATGGTGCAAATATTTATACAATGATTATTACATTGGCCCACATAGGGTTGGTAATCACAAGAAAACTTTTGATTGTAATTGCATCCTTTGGGTGATGGTGGGTCTAAATCACAGAGTTGGTGGCATAAGGGTGATGATGTTACTATCGAGGAGGTATTGTAATATAATATGTGGTGTCATAGAAATGTTTGTGAAAGTACACTTAGGTGGTTGGGATGAAACTTCCTTAGAAGGGGTAATGTCATTAATAGTTAATTTAGTGTCGATAGGTTTAGATGTAGAGGGTTTAAATGTGGTCTTAGTTTAGAAATGAGTAGAGGAGGACATTTGGTCTTGATATTTGAGTTGTCCAATGATTATAAGCTTGGATTCATGGAGTTTAAGGGTATGAAAAATTTGATCAAAGGAAGAAAAGGTCTTAAAGAGAACACTTTCAAGGAGAGGCAGTAGAAGACTTTGTATTAATTGGTCCTGTAGTTCAACATCAGAAAGAACATTGTCATCTTGGCTAGATTGTTCTTATATCTTAAGAAATAATTGGCAAATTTCTCAGTAGATCCTTGCTTAAGTTGCACTAGCTAGGCATAGGATATCTTAGAGCCGATGTTGATGGAAAAGTTCCTGAGGAAAGTATTAGCTAGGTGGGAGAAATAAGTTATTGAATAAATAAGTAGATTGTAAAAATAGCACATGGCATATTCATGGAGGCTACAAGGAAAGAGATTAGCTAGGAGGATATGATCATCAACAAAATCAAGACAAACAACATGAAAGGTGTGAAGATGCTCCTGGGGGTCACCATGTCCATTAAAAATGGGAAATTTAGGAGTGAAAAAATTAGGTGGTAGAGGATATGTGGAGAGGATAGGAGCGAAGGGTGTGTGTAGTAATGAGGTAGAATCTAAATATGGAGATGTAGTGGCTTGTTGATATTTGCATATTTGGGCCTAGAGATCATGATACAAAGAAGTTAAATCTTGATTGGCAATCGAGGAGGATTTTCATTGATGTCATTGATGTGAAACCAAAGGAAGAGTGAAGTGAGTTGTAGGAGTGGGTACTAAAACGATTAGTACAAAGTGGCCCACATAGGTTGGAACAATAGAGATAGGTGGAAGTATAGAAGTAGGTTTTTGAGTTCATTATGGATGTGAGTGGAGAAACATAACTATTGAGTTTAGAAAAGTTTGTAGCTTATTTGTGAGCCATATGCAAAAGTAAATATAGATCATGTGGGTGTTCGAAAAGATGATTTTTGATAGCCTTAAGGTGGGATTCAGTAAATTCCTCGGGAGGAGAAGTCATGGGAAAGGAGTGGAAGAACCGTAGAAGGTTCTATAAAGAAACGTGGGGTTAGCAAAAATGATTAACTAAAACACACTAAGTGCAAGGAAATAGTAACCTAATTAATCTAATTAGTAGGACTAAAACGCTATATAAATGTAGTAAATAACATAAAGTAGATGGAAATGAATTATTTAGGTAAAATAAAACATTATATGTGTAAGAGAGTAGAAATAAATGGCTTAGCAAAATTAGGTGGTAGGAGGATATGTGGAGAATTGTTGTAGATCATGGATGTGAGTGGAGAAACATAAGTCATCCGAGAATAAAATCTATAAGTGCGAGTGTTTGAAAAGATGAACACTCGGGGACCCTAGGAAGGGCATATGTAAAATCAGAAATGACTAGGGTGATTGAGAAACTTGGGATGCCTTGGTCCCATGCCACTTGATCACTGTAAATACTCAAAACCTGCAATTGGTATGGTCACAAGTTTGTTCGGAACCTCCCGGTTTATCACACTTGATCTTCAGATGAGATGGAAAATTATTTGCAATGTAAAGAGAAGTATCAATCCCTAGAAAAATAAAATATGCATATGAATGGGTCAAACTAACCTCATCCGACAAACTACTAGACTTATTGTTGATGTATTTCTCTACATTTGGACCCGTATGTAGTTCTTGTGTGTGTGTGTGTGCGCGCATGTCATGCCCTAGGTGTTCTCGGCCTAGTCACACTTTGTGAAGTAGTGAGAAATAATAACTATATATAATGTAAATAGCATGTGTGCATGGAATAGAATATAACCCCTCCCACTATGTAGTGTGTGTGATGCATATCTCCTAGCCTTGATGCATGACACTATGTGGATGCAAGTAATGCAATAGATGTAACTCTAGATGGAGGGATAGTAGTGTGTAAATGCTATGATATAGAACCCTCATTATGGTCTTATAAGATTTGTATTTACATGGATCTTAAGCTTAATTTCCTAATTAATCCCGACAAGTATGACTCAAAAAGGATAAGGATGAAAAACAACTAGAAAGGCCCCAAAGAGAAGTGAAAAACGGATGTGCATAGATTGGGGTGCCTAAAGTGGGAATGGGGTGCCCTGAGGCACTGCAATATAGAGTGGGGTGCCCCGATTTTGGGCTAGAATGATGTGGTAGTTGTGAATTGGGTAGATAAGTGTTGTAAAATACAAGGGAATTACAAAATAAAATATAAAATAAAGATGGACAAAAGGTGGGATGAATTTGTACTTTTACACTTGAGAACCTTATAAATAGTAGTATAAGATCGAGCTAAATTATGTGTAATGTGCATAAAATTTTTCTACAAGGCATGATAGTAGAAAAGTTGCAGTAAGAATGAGAATTAATAGTAATATATGTATGAATGGAGAGTTCCTCACATTAACATTGGATTCTTTCCTTTGAGCCATGTAATCTAGGAATCTTCCCAAAGAATGAGGAAAGTAAATGTTCATGTCAAACAACACAGTCATGACACTCTCATGATGGTGAGACAACATATGCATAAGTTTCAAGAAGGGGTCTAGACTAAGAACTTGTGGAAAGTTTTTCAATAGGATCCTACTCATTATGAATGGACTATGTAGTAGCTTGAGAGTGCTAGGATTCATCATAAGAAAATCTAAAAGGAGTGGGGATGATCAAGGAGACTTCTAAAACTAATTTTTTCTCAATTTTTATGTCATCGGGCCTACATATTTGATTTGGACATGGGTCGATCATGTCCTGTAAATAGAGATACATAACTAGACAAAGTCATCTCCCTAGTATAATTTCCACATGGGATGATGGAATATTGAGGAGGAAAATTATTACTTTGAGGGGTTTTATTTTAGGGTGTAAAGCAATATATAACCTTGTGATTTTGAGGTGGAAAGCTATAGGGTATGTTTTTATATATAGGCTATGACATAATGGAATTCATTAATTATAGCTTTATTTTAAGGAGGGTAATTCTTTTCAACTACGTTGTCATAAAAGTTTCTTATTTAATATAAATATTAGTGACTTTGTGATTAGGCATAGTGCATTATCCCAATTTTCCCCAGGAAAAATTAATCAAACACGACCCCGCAGAGAAGAAAATCGAGAAGGGTCGGTTCAATCATGCGAGCCCACATTTCAAATCCAATGATGAAGGGGTAGGGGTGGTGAAGGAGACCAACAATGTCAAATAAGATCAAAGCGCACAAGAGAAAAATGGAGAAAGGAAGTGTTCACTCGAGGCCCTGAATCAGCTAAGTATAGAGAAACGAGCACGAAGCTTCCATGTGCCTCATCGGTGAAAATTCAAAGAGTGTAGCCCAAAGAGAGACCCTGAACTAGTTCCAATCATCCACATGTCCCAGGTCGAAAAGGGGTCACCGGCCATTGAAAATTCCAAGCTCGGGACAAGCCGAAGGAAGCCTCCACATGCGCCGATGCATCTTTAAGGTTAGAATCTTGAGGTGGTCCCCAAATAAGCAAAGCTCGCCACGTGGTTAGAATCAAAAGGGGGCAGAGCTGGCTGTTGAAAATGTCCAAAAATCCGCAGAGGACTCCATGTGTTCCTTGTCCATGAAACTTCAAAGGAAAAATATGGAAGCGGTTCCCAAACATGTGCTAGCTCTCTACGTGTCTTGGGTCATGCAGAACGTCTCCGCCAATGGGAGGGACTCAGGAAGAACACAAAGGAAAAATCAAGCCCATGAAAGTCACCACGTGTCACTTGCCGGTGAAACTACAAGAGTGAAAGGAAGGGGTTGAGACCTTAAGACACATGGGGCCACCACATGGATCCGAGTGACAAACTCCAAGCCCAAAGCACTTTCAGACGGCCATATCTTTCAAGTAGGAGCTCAGAATTTAGTGGAAAGGACTTTTTGGAGAGCTCTCGGTGCTGCTACTCACCTGCCACCATTAATGATCTGGTCTTACATTTTCAAGGCTATGAAGTCTCTCACCTATCGCCATGATGAATAATGAATTTCTTTCTTGCTTAGTAAGGAAAAAAACATGGAGCCCATCATTATTACAAGTGGATTTCAATGATTTCTAGAGTGGTTGGAGTAGGTGAATTCAATGCATTTTCAAGGGGTGGTCAAGCGAGTTTGAATTCTTCCCTCTCTCCTTCTCTCATTCTTCTATATATTGTAAAGGAGGGGCATATTTCAAAAGGTTGGTCATTTTTTCTCTCTACCCCCTCTCTCTTTCTTCCTTAGGGTAGAATGTAGAGTCTAAGCCTCCTCTCTTAGCTCTATAATGGCATTTTCTTGCCTCTTTCCCACTGATGATGTACCATGTGAACTCCTGGAGCAATAAAATATGTTTCGTGATGCATTTTGTCCATCCTTTGCTTATTTTATTGTCTCTTCTCACCTCTCATCGTTGTAAGGTATTGTGCATACTTCTAATGTCTATTGTAGGTTTTAGGAGCCATGTTTAATGGGTTAAAGTGGTTATCCGTGTGAAATTCATCTCTATTCTATGGTGCATCTCTTCCACCCTCTCCTTTACTCACCTCTCTCCATTTCATGGAGCTAAGATAGTGACCATCCATCCCCTTCCTTTTTTGGTGTATCACCACTTTAGTGTAGGCTCTATTTTTATGTATTCTCTCTCTCCCTATCTCCTTGGAAGGTTAGATTAGGATTAGATAGTTTACCTACACTAGATTATCCTATGGCATGTAGTTTAGGAATAAGAATTTGGCTTTCTCCAAAGGTCCATCTCAAGTCAGCTAGTCCCACACTTAAGAGATGGTCTAATGTTATGCAGATCACACAAAATGCCCCAACTCAAATATGAGGCCATTTGGGGGTGTTGTGATTTCACATCAACAATAAGATTAGAGAATATGTTTATCTTTTTATTATCTTATTTGATAGCTTAATGATGATCCTTTTGTTGATCTTAATGTGATCTTTAACCACTTGGTCACACATTCGAAGTGATTATGTCATAGTATAATTTTTTTCCTAAGAAGAAGTTGATGGTAGCCATTAGATTTCAAGGCAATTCTCGTGTGACTTACCCCAATTAGATGCCATTAACCAAAATACTCTCATAATTCCAATTAGGAACATGTCAAGAAGGATATAAGATCACGGTGATGGATTAGGACACAAATGCTTCATCTCTTGCTTACTCAAATGGATGAAGATAGTTAGGCTGAATTTTGTTATTTTATTTTATTGGTCAATGTTGAAAACATTCCTATTTGAAGAAGTGATAACATGAAGAGTATATGATACTGTTTTTCTCTTATGTTCTTGTTTTTATAAGATTGAAGGATTTGAACTTGTTTGTTAGCATGTTTCTTAGGAGGGAATTTCCTAAATTCCCTCATGAGATAGTATTAATTTTTATCTTGTTCAAAGACTTTGTGTAGGAAATTAGGAGAAAAATAACTTACCTTGTATTCAAAGGTGAGGTTCAAGAGGTCATAAGAAAATTTGGAAGACGCTATAACTAGACAAGTTATGTTCTACCCTTTTGGATAGCATCTTCTAATGTTTCATGAAAATAACATTTATATGTTCTAATGTTGTTGGAAATTCATGAAAGAATTGACATAGTTTTGGGTAGATCATGATATTAGAATTAATTAACTAGGGTTATTCTTAGGGACTCTAGCTTAAATATTGAATTAAGAGGTGAGGTATGATGCCAATCTAAAGCATCTCCAAGTGAGTGTTTTTTCTATGATTTTTGTGGGAGCGTATGAATTGGTTATGATCCACTCTTTCTAAATATTGTAAAAGATATTTATATGAAGGTGGGTTTAGAATACCTAGATTTAGAGATAGAAGGAGAAATACGACCAATATCAATGTTATCAAAATAAGTTGTTAAATGATCTTGATGGACTTCTCTTAAGAAAATATTTTTAGATAGGGGTTCTATGATGCACACCCCATTAGGCCCATTTGAAAAGGAGGGGGCATGGTTCTCTAAGAGGAGTAATTGAGCCATGTTTTCTTGCATTTGGATAAATTGAGTCATAGCACAAATTGTTGTTGGCTCATTTCCTCATTTAGTTAGATAATGAGGTTGGTAGGTCAGAATTAAAGGCATTTATAGATGAACCTATTTGGGAATTTTTCCCCATTTCTTCCATTTGGTCAAGTTTTTCAAAAATGAATTAAATAATATGCTTGGTAATATTTTTACTAATTCATTTTTTTATTGAGGAAAGTGAGATAGAAACTTGTGAATCTCAAGAGGATTATTAAAAGTATCGTCACTCTAATTTTCTTCTTCTTCATCCTTAGGTGGGCCATTGAGGTGGGTAAAAACTTATTTCAAGGTGTTCCTACATCGCAAAATAGTCCATGTAAAAAGGAAACTCATATTTAGGATGATATGATTTGATAAATCTTTATACAATAGAGTCAAAGGACCCCAGGGCATAGATAATAATGATGGAGTGTTATTATGAATATGAAAGGGTCAAAAATTAAGGATACATAAAATATCATCCATACAGGAGAGTGTACATAGGGCCTAACTGCATCTAAAAATATAGATGATCATTTGTGTAAATAGCTCTACATAAGGGAAAAACATGTGTAGATGTGAGAAAACAGAAACAGAGACAGGAGTTTACGTAAAAATGATGATGTTTGTGCATATACATTTTTATATTTTTGTGGGTTTTTGGTGTTTGGATGAAATCAAAATTTAACATGGGTGAATGATCTATGCTCAATTGGGAGATCTGTAGGATTCACATCGGGTTCACCGAGAGAGAATGTATGCGGTCTAAAGATCTGTCTCAATAAATTTCTCTCCTAAATCTTCACCTCCACAAGGGTATCAAGGAAACAATTAGGAAACACACATGTACCAACATAAATGTAGTAGAATTAAATGGGATATAATGAGCACTATGGTAACATATCTAGAAGGAAGTATTCCATACACTACGTCAACCTAGGGTCTCAAAGGGCCATAGCCAAGATACAAGAAGTAACCCTAATAAGATATCGATAGTTGGGTGTGGAAGATTCTATATCAACAATAAATGAAACAAGCATACATGATGTAAATGAAATGAAAGTGATAATAGATAAGTAGATAATAATTAATAAGAGTTCTATGCTAACCAATATCAAAACATGTGTAACACTAAGTTAATATAACACAATGAGTGAAGGAAATGAGATTATCTATGCAAAATGAAAATGATGGCTAGAGCACTTAACTTGTACATGTAGGGTGGTCGCTGATGCATCTATTTCTCTAGAGAAGTTACACATCAAGAGAGAATCACCATTAGGTGAAGAAGGGGAACATTGTTCCATTCATAGACTCCCTATAGGTGACCTAATAATATAAGAAACCATTCAATAAGAATATTATCTAATCCAATACAAGCAAGATGTAAGATGAAACAAGAGCTAGTAAAGTAGATGTGAAGATGGAATGAAAGAGAAGAGTTGATGGTATTTTAAATGATATTTGGTTCCTTTCTTAATATCAAGTAGTGGTGCATATGTATATACTTGACACAATCACCTGTGGGTGATTGTGTAGGCCATGGAAAAATAAATGATGAGACAATCGCTGTGGGTGATTGTGTCGGCCATGGATGATAAAATGCAATGTGAAGTAAAAATAGGTGTCATGGATCAAATAGGTGGATGAACAAGGTGCCAAGATGATGGGATGCAAGAAAATTGTTATGAATGCAATGTGTGTGAGACCTAAGGGGACAAGGATGACTAATGCAAGGACAACTAAGGCTAATACCAAATACCAACACACTATAGGTGTATTATCTCTAACCCATAATGGTTATGTGAATAACCATTCCCCATTCCCAGTAGACCCCTTAAGGAACCCACTCTAGAAATAGAGGGAAGTTTTTAGTAACATGTATGAAAGATGAAAAGTTACAAATTAGGTGTATACAATATGTGAGTATGAAAAAATGATTATAACAAATAATCCATATAAATTACCATATAGTAACTTCCTATTAACCTATGATAAATTTAAATTATTATTTAAATGATAAATTACTATAAAGATCAAGTTTTATCTAACATTACCCCCCTTAATTTTGCATTATATCAAGATAAGAGGAGAGGAACTCTCTCAACAACTTCAAGTTTTCATGTGCAAGTGACTTAGTGAAGATGTTTTAATTTTGTTTAGATATTGGAAAAATTGGAGCTAAATATTGTGTCGTAGAACATGCTTTGGAATGAAATGTACATTTAGCTCAATGTGTTTCATCCTTTCATGAAACACTTGATTAGAAATAAGTTGTAGAACAAATTCATTTTCAACATACAAGGTGGTAGGTTGATCCTGTGATAGTCCAAGTCCTCAAGTATTTTGCATATCAATATAAGTTTACGAGAAAACTCCACCATCAACATGATATTCAGATTTTATGGAAGATTGAGAAATCAAGATTTATTTCTTGCTTTCCACATGATCTTGGACCATATCTTAGAAAAAAAAAATCCATGGGTGGATTTTCTATCATCAATGTTACCTAAATTATTTGACTCTAAATATCATGTAAAGAATAATTTATCATTCTTCTTCTACTTCACGCCAAAATCCATAGTGCCCTTGAGATATATCAAGATCCACCTTGCTTTTTTTAGTGACAAAATAGGATTTCCTATATAAACTGTAAATGATAGGTAACCACAAAGCTAATAACTAGCCTAGTATAAGTTTGTATAAATGATACTCCCCATCAATTGTTGATAGAGATTTGCATTAACCTATTGATATGGATTTGTATGAGATAGCTAAAGTCTTGTCTCCATAGGTATGGAAATGGGTATATATTCCATCATTTGAAAAATTTGAGCATCATATTATAATTATTTCAACTAAGAAACAAAGATGTGATTCTCTTTCTTCCATACTTCCAAGTTAATACAATAGTGTTGTTTCACCTGATTCTTAGATCGTTTCTTTAAAGCATTGACAAAATAGATAGGGTAATGGCGTAGGAGGAATACCTATTCAAATGTTGGTTGATGGGTTTTGCGCGCATATGACTTACGGATCCACAACTTATCATGAGAGCTTCTTTTTGGCTAGGAAGAACTACCTGTAATGAAAAAAGACCACTAGAAGGAATTAAACAATTTGAAATGAACTTCCTAGCTTATGCTAGATCCGGGAAGTGTGATACTTCCTAGATGGTTGACATCCCACTTTGTTTGAAACAATTTAATGTTGTAAAAAAGTAAATCCTATTGTTATTTAAAATGATTTAGGTATCTCACTTAAAACACAATAAGAAATAGATCTAATCTAACAAGATAAAGTAGAATAGAATCCAAGGGTCAAATGATTGGTTTTGGGTTTTAGGTTTAACAGAGGTCTCAAATAACGAAGTAGGTGAATGAGGGTAAGATGAAATTTGGTGGGTAGGTCTTGTTCTAGGTTATGTGGGAAAATATAGAGACCGGTGTCGGTCGAGAGGTGACCGATGATGGTTAGTGTAACCGTGCTGAGCCATGTGAGATCTAGAAATATCACAAAA
Organism: Taxus wallichiana var. yunnanensis; assembly: GCA_018340775.1. NCBI lineage: Eukaryota > Viridiplantae > Streptophyta > Pinopsida > Cupressales > Taxaceae > Taxus > Taxus wallichiana. Next base: position 628,452,445 of record CM031244.1, read on the forward strand.
CAAGCTCTGGTCTCCTTTGTGATTGCAAAAGGACTTTGGGGGATCGAGATGAGGTATTGGGTGACTAGAGTAGGATTTGGTGAGGTTTTAATGAGTATATGGAGGTGAAAACATGGAGAAGGTCAATAGGGGCAAAGTAAACAATAAATGACAAATGATGATAAAATGAAATAAACTAGGAAAGTATGATGTTATACTTGTTTGGATTCCATTCCTGAATGCCTGTGTGTGAGGGATGGGGGTGCTGATGTGGGGTTTGAAGGCTACAAGTGATCACCAATTTAAAGAAATCTTCTGCATGGGCTCCATTTACACTCCTCTTTGATTAGATGGATCGGATCATGGTTGGGATGGTCATGCAAGAGAAGATGCTCAATCTCCTTCCTTGCATGTGTATTTTCACCTGGAATTTACTCTATGAAGAAGTGTTATCTCTCTCGAGATGTGTTCTAGCTCATCAACCTTCTCTCAATGTTTGCAAAACTTTTTTCAACCCTGAGAATAAGGTAGTTTAGGGGTTAAAAGGGGTAACCGATGGTGGTCCTTCTTAACCAGCGATGGTTAGGGGTAACCGACATCGGTCAAGGATGGATTTCATAGGTTTACTAAACTAGGGAGATCCTCATGATTTCCTTGGATCTTGTATCGTTAACCCGTGGATTAGATTGGGAGCTTCTTATGAGCATGCGAGAATGTGGTTAGAGGGAATGTAGGTATTGATTTTTAGGGTTTGGGTAAGTCTTAGTTAGTTATGGCAACTTGCTAAGAATAGGTCTTAGGTTGAGTTGGTTTGATGAGGTGTCTAGGTGAACTATATGTGTGGATATTATTTAAATAATAAATATAGTGAGGATAATAAATTAATTTAATTAGAGTAATTAAATTAATATTAATGGGGTGAAGGGGGCCATGGCTAGGTAAATGTAATAAAGGGTGCTTATTTGTCGAGGGACCAAAGGGGAGTGTGACCTAATTTTAGTGTCTACATTTTGCCCCTTTTTGTTACGTAAGCTTGTATTGGTAAGTAGTGCTAAAAAAATAAGATGTGGTTGCCCCATGTGTGGGTGAAGGTGATCCCCTCAAACCAGGAACTGACGAGGCAGCAGGATGAAGTGGTGAGTGGTTTGATAAAAGGAAAATGTGAAGAAAAGGTAGGTGGGCATGGGGAAATTTTTTCAAAGGTCTACTTAAAAAATATAGGGAATGGGTCAAGGTCAAAGGTAGCAATAGTCAAATGCATGCACACATATAAACCGTAACACGCTACCAAAGTTGAAGAGCAGAAAAGTCTTCACATCGTCTAAGGTTGATAAGTTTATCGAACAAGGTTGAAGTGAATCCAGTATCAAGGTATAGGATATGGTCAGGAAACACAACGTAGGTTAGGTGCAGGAACATTTAGGTATGTTCTAGTACACCAAAGGTAGGGTCAAGATAAATGGTCATGGTAATAGGCTAGGTAAGGTCATTAGGTCAACAACACAGGTAACAGTGCCACAAGGTATAGTGAACACATGAGGTCAAAGGTCACTAGCGATGGTCCAGGTCTAAATATCTAGGTCACAACATGGGTAAGGCCAAGGTATGGGTAAAATAATGAGTCCCCAAAGGAGGACAAGAGTAGGCAAGCAAGTGAGGAGGTCTGGAAAGGTAAGGTAAATAGGTTGGGTATAGGTGGGGTGGGGTAAAGGATCAAGGTAAAGGGTGGGGTAAAAGGGAAAAGTAAGGGCAATGTGTAGGTGAAGGTGATCGATGCGGTCATGGATAACTAACAACGGTATACAAAATTTGGACGACGGTTAGGTAGGGCACGCGACCGATGTCAATCAAGGGTAACTGATGTCGGTTAGGTCGGGTGGGTTATAAAAACAAAAAATCCATGTTTTTATTATTCATTTGTTATTTGTGAAGTGAAGAAATGACAAAAAAAGAGAAAAAAAAAAAAGTGTCTCGGAGGAAATGGGAGGATAGTGAGTCGGTGGGATTTGATGAGGGTTGGGTTAGTGAGTAGCGGGTCCATGGGATCAGGGCAAGAGAGTTGATTAGTGAAGGTTGTGAGTAGTTATTCGGTGATGGAAAAGGCTGGAGAGGGATCGGGTGGACCACCCCATACAGTAGCCAAACATGCCACTGAGACGGCGGCAGCGTGACAAGGTAAGCACCTAACTCTAGATTGGTGATTAGATAGATTAGGTTTTCTAGTTATTGTCATTTGTAGGGTTTTGTGGGTTTTGGTTTTTTGTGGGTGGTTAAAAATAAAATTTGGGTATGGGGGGAATAACGGAAAAAAGAGGGGGGGAGGGTAGTAAATTGTATAGGTGGGGTGGGTAGGGGTATTGGGGTAGTGTAGGTCATTATAGGTGGGGTAAAAGGGGTAGGTGAGAGATTTTTTAAAAAGGGGGTTTGGGAAGTCACAAAATTTTCCACGACAGCTGATCAAGGCGTCAATCAAGCTTGGCATTGGTGTCGGTTGGGTAGAATTTTCATCACCAAACATATGACTAAGGCCGTTAATGGGTAACCATGGTCGGTAAGGTGAACCGATAGCGGTCACCAAACATGTGACTCGAGCAATCGTTAAAGGTGACCGAAGTGGGTTAGAATAAACTGGTATCGTTAGGATTTTAGGCACAAGGGTGAAAAAGTGATGTATGTTAGGTAGTTGAGATGGGTAGGGTAAAAATAGGGTGGAGGGTAATGATAATTGGTGAATATGGTCATGGTAAATAGGGATTAATGTCGTGCTTAGATTGGATGCAGGGGAGAGTGCAGTTACACATGCGGGATAGGGTTCTGCCTCTACTGGTGACATTGCATGGCTTAGTAACCCCTTTGGAGCTACAACATGTGGAGGTAGTGGGCTTGAGTGGGATTGTGCACTACCGACATGTTTTTCAATAGCCCAAATTGATGTTCATGCTCATCGATAGATGGGACTCGTGACCAACACGTTCCACCTTCCGACGGGTGAGATGACTATCACCCTAGAGGACATGTTCCAGATTTTGCGGTTACCCATATTGGGTGCCTAGGTTTACTCTATCTCCTCCGAGGCCTTAGAGGAGCTGATCAAGATATTTTTGGTGAGGGGGCGGTGTATATGAGATTCCATAGCACCAGTTTGAGCTATGGCGAGATGTACCTAGCCCATCCAGATGAGACGAGGCTAGTGGTTCTATTGATGGAGGCAGTGTGCTACTATGCACTACCAGATAGAGGGTGGACTCTTTCCCCAATCACTGATGGGGGTGCTCCATGATATAATGGTAGAGGAGACCTGGTTTTCTGGGCACCAACATTCTTGGTGCAGCTATACCGAGAGCTATGGGCATATGGGTGGTTGCAGTTTAGCCTTGTGTTGTACATTTATACTACACTATTGGGCCTATGAGCACATAGTCTATGTTTGACCTATAGGGATGCCCCAAGTAGATGCATTCCCAATGAGATCGGTGTGGGTGGGATACAGGAGATGGGTGCCGGTGATAGGAGAGTGGAGATCGGATAGGTTGACATATGATGTGGCCCATTTTTGACGCTTATTAGAGGGGTTGTTCGAGTGGATATTACCTAGAGGCCATATGTGGGATTCCCCTCATATAGGCACATGCATGAGGAGCTAGGTGATCTCTAGCTAGAGAGGTGGATACAGGGTCACCATGCTATGGAGGATGAGATGATCCCGGTGGATAGGGTCCAAGACGAGTTCAAAGCTTGTACAGGATATTCCTCCCTTCCCACATAGTATCGAAGAGATGACGTGGAGAGGCCTTTACCTCTACAACAACCTATAGTTCCTATAGGGGAGGAGAAGCAAGTGGATCGGCAGATAGATGACATTAGATGTATAAACAGGTATAGGCAATGGTGGGTGGCTCATCTATGAGCTATACCACCTAGACCGGGGCAGCCAGACTTAGCTACCATTACTGTGTAGAGAGACTCCCTACAGGGGTAGGTAGCGACATTGATTACCTAGATAGGTATACTACAGACACAACTTGAGGGGTTTGGAGGCAGAGAGATAGTAGAGCCATGAGTATAAGTGGCTAGTCATAGGCCCAGATGGTGGAGGGAGGGGATGGAGGAGATGGAGGAGATGGAGGAGATGGAGATGGTCAGGTGATAGCCTTACTGGCTCAGGTGGTAGGTTTACAGGCCGATTGGCACATAGCCATAGTGATAGCAGTGGGGCCTTACATCCCATGGGGTAGGGGGCACCACTAAAGGGCCGAGACCTATGGGACCACCATAGACCATTTCCTTATCAAGGTTATGGGATTCCCTAGGTGAGGAGAGATATTATCAAGACCAGCTCATGGTATGTCAGCCCACAGCCATGATAGACTTCTCATCTTATGGAGAGTACTAGGTGTAGCAGTGTCTAGTGAGAGGATGAGATCCCACACACATAGTGTGGAGAGCACAGGAGGTTAGCTGAGCTCCGAGGCCCGATCAAGGAGAGGCCACCAGCACATGGTGACTAGAGCTAGGTGATGTGCCAACAGGGACATAAGAGGCCGAGGGTGTAGGTGACACAAAGATGGAGGACATCCGATGAGATGCCTGAGATGTGGTCACCTGATTTTTGATGTATACTAGTGATTTTTTGATATATATGTCGGCCTGCATGCTGAAGATAGTTGTATTTTTATCCCATACCGGCTGTGTGCAAAGATAGTGAGGATGTATGAGTGATTTTGTATATTTTGAGCATATACCGGCCTACGTGCCGAAGAGATTTTGTATGTGATTCATTCATTCTTTTTGTATATATGAGACCGGCTGCGTGCCGATGACATTTTGTATTGTATATCGGCCTACGTGCTAACATTTTTGAGATGATAGACATGATGAGGTAGACATGTATATTGAGATACACATTTATTGATTTATATGATGAGATACATGGTATTTTGTGATGTGTTGATGTGTGTATGAGACATTGTTTTATGGCTTGTGTTAGATGAGATATGGATTTGTTACTTTGATGTGGATGGAAATTAGGTGAGTTAGGCATGATGGAGTCAGGTTGGTTTAGGCATGGATCGAGTTAGGTTATAGGCATGGTTGAGTCAGGTTGGTTAGGCATGGATCGAGTCAGGTTATAGGCATGGTTGAGTCAGGTTATAGGCATGGTTGAGTCAGGTTGGTTTAGGCATGGATCGAGTTAGTTGTTTAGGCATGGTCAAGTCAGGTTATAGGCATGGTCGAGTTGAAAGCAGGTTTAGTTATGATTCATTATTTTGACAATGAATGATACTATGGGTCATATGTGAAATGTTCTATAATCTATGCATAGTGATGATAGAGAGATGGTAGGTGTAATAAATGTATGTTGTGGTAAGCAACTTGTTATGTATGTGGATTAATTTCCAATTTTTTATAAAAGGGGAACTAAGTGAAATGTGATGTAAATGGTGAGTTAGGCATGGTTGATGAATTGTTTTAGGGTAGAAAATGGCCGAGCTAACCTCCAAGGGCCCCATGCCCTCGGAGTGCTACCTACATAGTCCGGTGAAAAGGACCTCAGGCTAATGTAGTTCTCCCATGAGCTAGGGAAGAATATGAAAATGAGTTGGTAGGTTTTTGGGCATGTTGTGGGTTTAGGTTTAATAGGTGTGGGTAGATTATAGGTAAAAGGATGTAGGTGAAGGTGATTATGGTGAAAGGGGAGGATTACCTAAAAGGTAAGCATCGAGGACCAAGTCCTGTATAAGGTAATCAAAACGTAAACAAAGATGGTTAAAAGATAAGAGGGGCAATAGAGCCACCTGATTGGGTAGGATCATATCGAGTAGATCATACCTTGGAGGGGGTGATGAACATAAGACCCAAAAGGCATTGCACGATTAATTGTTCTACGATGAAGGTAGTCACATGATCACCAAATGTCTAAATTCCAAGATGTCCCTTGAGGAAATTGAGACAATGAGAGTGGAAGTTGTAAGGAGGGTGAAAGGTAGTTAATTTTATATGTTTTGAGTGATGGGGATTTTGGGCAAGGGGTCCTAGGTCACAATGGGAAAGTCCATGACTAAAATATTTTTGTTTGATAGACTGATCGATGTGGGAAGTCTATATGGGATAAATAATATGGTACTCCTTGAGGTCTTTGTGAAGCTGATCGATGTGGGAAGCTTTGGTTTCTCTTATTTTTTTTTTTTTAAAAGCGTCACATAGCTGTCCTTCGAGGGAGAAGTCTATTTATAACAGCAATTTTGTTGAGAGGAAGATGTCCTTTTGAGGGAGTCATATTTTATTAGAAGTTTGACTCAAGGATTTTGGTCCCATGTGAGGTCTTTGAAGTCATGGACAAGACCAAGGTGGAGGATAGGACTCTTGTTCAAAAGGCAAGGTGGAACGACCATGGGATCTCATCTAAAGGTAGATGAAAAGTATCCATGAGAATCATGCTATGTGTAGTGCCGTGGTGCACATATTCAAGAGAAGATAACAAGTGATGGGTACTCACATGATTCTTTTTAATAGTTAGGGAGGTGTATGGGTGGATAGTGCTCAAGGGATGAGCCTGTAAAGAGACAAAGGGTGAGGTAGGACGATGAGTCAACAATAGAATGGTCAAAGATGTAATGCGTTAAGGGGTTCAGTTCGGGTTTACCATCAAGTGAGGATAAATGATAGGCACCTGATCCATAGGTATGAGTTATGATGTATGGTCCAAGCCAATTAGGAGCAAATTTTCCCATTTACTTTTTTCTGCTTTGGTTACGTGTTGATTTTCTTTCAAGACAAGGTCACCAACTTGGAAGGTTTGTCTAATAACTCTAGTTGATACATTCTGGTAAACTAAGCATTCTAACGAAAGTCATCATCATTAGTAAGCATGTCATGGAGAGAAATGTCATGGAGAGTGAGTGGGGATCTAGACTTCGAGAGGTAGAACAACCTCTATATAGTAGACTAGAGAAAAAGGTGTGGCTACATAGTGGAAGTATGAATACTAGTGTGGTATGCCCACAGGGCAAAAGGAATGTGTGTATGCCAATCCATCCCGGTATCGTCAACCACTTTCATGAGAATTTTTTTAGGGTTTTGTTAGTGAATTCAGCTTGGCTATTTATTTGTAGGTAATAAGGTGATGAGAAACTAAGTTGAATGCCGAAGGTGTCGCAAAGTTTTTGCAATGTTTTGTTTTTGAATTTTTTCCATTGTCAGTGATGAGGTGATGAGGGACACCAAAGTAGAAAATGATGTGATGGTTAATGAACTCACATATTTTCTTGGATTTTATGGAGATGAGTGGTATGGCTTCCACCCATTTGTGTAGTATTCGGTAGTAGTTATGATCCATTGATGACGTTGGGAAGAATGGGATTGATTTCTCCGACAAGATCCAAACCCCATTGAGAGAAGGGCCAAAGGTCACGAGTGACCTATAAGGCATGAATGGGTGTATGATGAAGGTTGGAATGTTGTTGACATTTTACACAATGTTTGACATAGTCGCAACAATCATGGTTAAGGGTCAGCCAATAATAGCCTAGGTGAAGAATACACTTAGCAATAGCAAGGCCACTAAAGTGACCTCCACATATGCCATCATGAACCTCCTTAATGGTATAAGGAATTTTAGAACTTGTGAGGCATCGTAAGAGAATACCATCAAAGCCACACTTATAGAGGAGTCCCCTAAAGGATAACATAATGAGAGACCTTTTTAAGGAAGGCGCGTTGTCATTATAGGTGAGATGGAGGTAGGATGGAGAGAGAAAGGTAGTCGGAGTATTGTTTATACCAAAGGTCACTCGGGTCAGGGGTATTGGTTTTAATCGAGTAAACATCATGAGGTAAATAAGAAGGTGAATGGAGGCATTGTATGGTGACAAAGATTTTAGAATCGGTGGGTGAAGGGTATTTGGGAAGCTAAGTAGGCCATGGTATCTGCAAATTTTTTGGTTGAACGTGGGATGGTTTGAAGGGTGTAATGATCAAAGGTGGTCAAAAGTATGTCTACATGATGTTTATACTTTTGAAGTATCTCATTATGACATTGGTACATACCATTGACTTGGTTGATGACCAATTGTGAATCACCAAAGATGTGGATTGATTTGACATCTAGGGCATATGTGGCTTGGAGACCTAGTACGAGCACTTCATACTCGGAAATATTGTTGGTGCATTCAAAGTCTAGTTTGAAAGACAAAGGCATGGGTTCTCCATCTAGAGGAATGAGGATAATACCAGCCCCACCCCCACACTAACACTTGGAACCATCAAAGAATAGTGTCATTTGGTAAGGGGGTTCGTCCAAGGAAAGAGTAGCAATTGACTCATCGGGAAAGTCAAAATTAGAGGGTTGATCCCTGGAAATAGGTGCATCGGCCAATTGGTCGGTGATAGCTTGGCCCTTGATGGAATTTTGATGAATGAATTCGAGGTCAAGATCAGCTAAAAGCATAAGCCATCATGTGTGGCACATGATTTTGATAAGGTTTGGCATACATGAAGTGTAAGGGGATCGGTGTTGGTCACAACATAGGTTTTGTGGTTGAGTAGGTAATGACAGAGTTTGGTGGCAAAAAAACTAAGGCTAAGAAAAAAATTTCGGGATGGGTGTATCGGGTTTCATAGTCCAAAAGAGTATGGCTTATGTAATAAACCACCTACTCCCTGTGTTGTTCATCACGATGAGCGAGCATGGCTCCCAAGGAATGATTAGTAGTGGATATATATAGGTAAAAAGGTTGATCATCTTTAGGTGGAATGAGTACGGGTGGTTGGAGAAGGTATTGTTTGAGGGCCTCAAAAGCTTTGTGATAGTCATCATCCCATTTAAAGGAGACATCCTTCCTAAGAAGATGATGAAATGGTTGACACCGATCAGATAATTGTGAAATGAAACGGTGAATGGACTGTAATTTACCTTGTAGGCTATGGAGTTGGTGAAGGTTAGTAGGTGGAGGAATTTTGAGGATGGCCTTGACTTTAGTAGGGTCAACTTCTATACCATGGAGGGAAACAATAAATCCCAGGAGCTTTCCTGAGAGAACCGTGAAGACACACTTTTTAGGCTAAAGGCGGATGTAATATTTAATGAGGTGGTCAAAGATGGTTTTGAGGATGGTGAGGTGCTCGGAGTGACATTTAGATTTGGCCAAGAGATCATCCACGTAATATTCCAATATGTGATGCATGATATCATGGAAGATATAAGTCATAGCACATTGATATGTGGCACCAAAGCATTTTTAAGGCCAAAGGGCATGACTCGATAGCAGAAGGTCCCCAAGGGGTGATGAATGTGGTCTAGAGTTGGTCTTATGGGGCAAGAAAATTTTTTATAACCCGAGAAGCCATCCATGAGTGATAGCATCTCATGACCAATGGTGAGGTCAACCAGTTGATCAATAGTGGGCAAGGGAAAGTCATCTTTCAGGAAGGCTAGGTTAAGGTCACGAAGTCCATGCAAATGGAGTCCCCTATTTCTTTAGTAATAGTGGATAATGTTAGAAATCCAATGAGGATAATCAATGGGTAAGATGAAGGAAATGGAAAGAAGGCACTGAAGTTCTTCTTTGACGAGAAGAGAAATGTGAGGGTGCATTTTCCTTACTTTTGTTTGATAGGTTTGGCATCGGGAACGGTTACATGATATTGTGGACCACTATGGTGGGGTCAATACCGGGCATGTCTATGTAAGACCAAGCAAAAGTGTGGTTATGATCTGGAGAAAAGAAGTGATGGCTTCCTATTTAGCAACATCTAAAGATTGTCCGATCTTTAGGATGTGTGGGTCATCCTGAGTATGAATGTTGATCTCGATAGTCAATTCATTCAACATGGTTTGCATCTCAAAGGGTAACGAATGATGAATATATGAGTCTTCTACACCAAGGTAGGTGAGTATGGATTCATCATCCTGACATTGAACGATGTTAATTGTAGGTGTGTCATCATCGATCATCTTAGGATACATGAATGGAAGAGTGGAAGGGGATCCTTCGCGTTGATAAGTCAAAGGCCCTAAGGAAATGGTGTTTATGAAAAAAATTTAGGAGGGATAGATTCAGATCCATCGAGTGAGGGTGGTGATGAAAGGAGCAGGTGAAGGTGGTGATGAAGATGAAGGTGGAGAAGGGCTAGGGTCCTCAATGAGTTCAATGCGGGCCTATTTGGTAGGAGGTTCGGGGAAGCCGATACCACTACTGGTCGTTATGTTTGTGGGTGGTACATGGAATAATGGTATGGCAGCCTTCTCGTAAAAGCAAAACCAAAACCCTTCCACACACAGTGGTGCAGGAAGGTGTGGGAAAAATGATGATTGGTAAGTGATTGGAAGTCAGTGGAAAATGGATGGGTTTGTGATGGTGGTTCAGGTGTGTAAGTGGTAGTATCAAGTCCCCCATAGGTGAGACTAGTACAAAGATGAGGAGGACCATAAAGGAGGAATTCTCCTATATACGGTGATCATAGTGAGGGTGTTGGTGAAGGATTCCATACTCCTGTGGAGTAAGGAATGTGTTGACACTATATAGGCGGTACTCCCCTCAGAGTGAGGCATTGAAAAAACACCTTCCAAGGGATCAGTGGTTGGTAAGTAGGTACTTGGAATGGATGATATTTCAGAGGTCGATGCAGAGGTGGAGTTAATGGATTGGGTAGCTAATGGGTCAGCCGTGGAAGTTATAGCAACGGTAGGAATGGAGGAGGTATGTGCGGTGAAAGCATCAACTATACTGGTAGGTGGAGGTGTAGGTGAAGTGGTAGTGGTTGCAAGAGGTAGACGACTTGACATGTATGAGCACATCATTGGGTCATGAAAGCATGTTACATGTTTTGAAAGGTGATGGGTCAGCCAGAATGGTATAAGTGTGTCCTTTGTGTTCAAACTTTACACAACGATGCAAAGTGGAAGGAACGTAACCCATGACATGGATCCAGGGTCTACCAAGAAACAAGTTATATTGGAATTCCCCCTCCAAAATGTAAAACAATTCTGGAATAGTACAGGGGCCCACATGAACATGGAGGATGACAAGGATTGCCTAGTGTGGAGGTGATAGCATCGATTGAATGAACACAACATGACCGGATGTTTATGCATGTAATTGTCAAGTATGCGCATTTGAGAAAATGCATGGGATGAAATGATGTTAATGCTAGCACCTCCATCAATCATCACATGGCGTACCCGTATGTCATCAATGTGGATGGAGATGAAGAGGGCTGGGTCCGGGTCATCATTTTGGTGTGGCACGATCTCCTCCTCTGAGAAGCTAAGGGAGGCCACTTGGTGAACAAGGTGGGGTGAAGAGGAAGGTGGTAATTGGGTGAGAGAGGCTACATGATGGGGTGTGATAATGGAGGCTACGGGTGTAGGGTCATTGGGTAAAACCTCAATAGATTGAAGAACCTCCATGAGAGCTTGACGATGGGATTCCGAGGTTTGGATGAGGTCATATAAGGACATTTTGAGGGGAGATTGGTGTAATTTTTTGAGCATGGTGCAATGTGTGATGCCATTAGAGATGGGGTACGTGGGGCCAGATAGTTATTTTAGGTATGGGTGCAGATGGTATGTTGGGTATAGGATTGGTTGGTAGGTCAGTTGCCTTTTCTTTTCCCTTCTGCGCACGTGTAGTGACGTGTATCATGTTGATTTGAGGGGAGTTGGAAAATGGAGAAGGTGTAGGGTGAGTGGTGTAATGACATGAAGGGAAAAAACCTACTGGAGGAGAAAAGCCTTGTGAGGTGAGCTGGGCACAATGACATTGGGGTGGTGGTGTGGCAAGCTCTCTAATGCAAACCATGTTAATTTCAAATCTTGAGGGTGACTCTAAGAGTGGTGAGGGTGGAGGTTGTGGTTGTTGAGTGGGCAGTGTGGGAATGGGTGTTGGTGAAGTAAGATCCTCATCAAGAAGGTCGTCATCATCAAAGTTGGTTTCTGGTGGACACAATGGATAAGGATGGTTTTCAAGGCCTTAGCATTTCTCCACATCATGCCCTGGCACACGATGGTATGCACAAATTTTAGTATCATCAAACCCTTTTGGCTTGGGTTTGAGGGGGTCGTAAGGTCGTGAGTGGTGGTAATGTGATAACAGAGGTCTCGAGGAGGTTGGTTAAAATTTTGGCATAGGATCCTACTAGTGGATCACAATGGGAAGTGAACGTGGGTTTGGGTGTAGGTGTGGTTGATTGTCGAGGAACTATTTTTGGAAGAGTAGGAATGGGTCGAGTTATGGTTTTAGGTTGCTGGTGTGGTTTTAGGTATTGGTTCGTGTTTATTTGGGTAGGGTACAATAGATGAATGGGCAGAGGGTGTGTGGTTGTTTTGACTACCTTATTTGGGGGGGTAGTGGGGTTTTGTTTTTGGGTTCGCACCTTATTGGGTAAAGGTGATGTAGGTGTATGAGGTCTAGAAGGAAAAACAGATGGAGGAAGAGGGTGAGTTACCCATGGGGATAATGGGGGTGCTGTGAAGGTAGATGACGTGGGTTGTGCTTGGGGTGTGAGGGAAAATGACTGAAGTGTAGTGGGTAGTGAAGCAATAGATGAGGGTATTGGAGGATATCGTGGTAAAGAGACCAGAGTGTGGGTGTAAGTCGTGTTGTGTGCCCGGGTAGGTTAGAGGTTTGTGAGGAAGGAATGGGTTGTTGTGTTATTGGTTTATAGATGGGTGAAGGTCGCTTGACCAAGTTGGGTAGCCGAGGTCTTAAGATAGATGGGACAATTGTCAGTGTATGATTGGTGTGGTCGGGGTATGAGGTCGATGAGTTTGTTTCTTTGGTTTGGGTGTCGAGTAGGTGTGGTATTGACATGGAGGAAGTAGCTAAATCTAGTTTAATAGGTGGATGAGTGAGGCTAGTGGGGTCGGGTGACCCCTAAAGTGGTAATAGGTTTAGTATAGGAAAATGTTGTAGGTGTGGGTTTGGGTTTAGATGTAGGTTAGTTATGGGTAAGGGTGTGGTTTGAGTGCTAACAAGTATCGTGGAAGGGGTTGCGACAGAGGTGGTTGTGTTTGATTTGATTGGTTGAAATGTGTTTGGGTAGATAGTGGAGGTATCAGTGAGGGATCTCTGCATTTGTGTTGAGATGGGGAGTAAGAGGCACCCCATAGTAAAGCCCTATCCACATAATCTAAGTGATCGGCCAAACATGAGAATGGCACATCTGTAGGTGGAGTTGGTGAGGACCTAATGGCAATTCCCATAAAATGTGTCTTAGAGATGGGGAATTGGCTAGCTTCAACTTCCGTGGGTAAGAGAGCCAAAAGTAGGTCACGGGGTTATGGGTAGCTGATGGAGAATGCTCGCCAAGAGGCAAAGATATCTCAACTGGGTCTATGATAGGTGGAGGAGATGATGGGATCTCCTCTATAAGTGGAGGAACATATGGGCGCTCCTCTGTGGGTGGAGGAGGAAATGGGTGCTCCTCTTTGGGTGGAGGAGATAATGGGAGCTCCTCTATGGGTGGAGGAGGTACTGTGGGTAAAGGTTCTCTAAGTGGTGAAGCCAGGGGTGAGATGGGCTCAATGTTAGTGGAAGACCCCTCCATTGGTGATGAAGGAGATGAAAGGTGTTCCTCTATTGGTGAAGGAACATGGGAGGTTGGTTCTAATGCGGAAGGAGGATTTTGGGCTAGGATCTCCTCTATGGAAGGAATATGGGGTAATTAGGAGGTGACAAGTACCTCATTAAAGATAGTGTGAACCTCGTGGGTATGGGTATCGTGAGTTGATGTCTCACCGGTTTGATTGGATGAAGGGGCATGGTTGGGAAATGGTTTTTTGAAGATTTGTAGATTTTGGTTGGGGGTGGCATTGGGATTATCCACAATTAACTCACCTTTCTCGAGCATTTCTTGGACAATATTTTTAAAAGTGATGTAGTTGCCATCACTATGACCCTTTACTCTATGATAGTTACAGAAATCATGTTCTTTATACCATGTGGGCATGGGGTGAGCAGGGTCAAAACTAGTGTGTGGTTTTATAGGTGGAAGGGTGATGGCTCGGCTTTGATAAGCTTTTCTAAGATAGAAGAGTAAGGTTCCCCAATTGGGGTATATTTTCACTGCTCTCATCTGAATTGAAAAGTTTGGACAGGTGAGAGATTAGATGAGGGGTAGCCTGATTTGATGGATGAGCTGGGCCGGCCTTGAGTACCACTGCATTAGTGGTGCCCTTAGCTTTTGAATAATTGGTTTGTGGTTTGGAAGAAGAAGAGGTATCATTCAACTTGAATGTTGAATTCTTATTGCATAATTGGATTTTCTTCTCTTTGATGGCCCGAATCTCTAACTTTTGTGCCATAGTGAATGCCTCATCGAATGTTCAGAAGGTTTGGACCTGCAAGGTCGGTGAGATATGTCTAGCACAAGCCCATGTGAAGAGCTCAATGAGTTCTATTTGTGGTAGTTGGAAGGTAAGTTGATTGATTAGGCTACGCCACCAAGTGACAAAATCTGATAGATTCATCCTCATACTGATGTGTGGAATATAGATCGGTCATGGTAACCTTCTTGATGATATTGATAGAGAAATGATCCAAGAAGGCTTGGGCTACCTGATTGAATGAGAATATAGAGTGTTTAGGTAACCCACTATACCAATCTAATGCAGGTCCAGTGAGGGACATGGGAAAGGTTCTCAAAAGCAAGGCATCATCATGAGTGATTAGATAACACCCATGTTTGAATGACCACAAATGTTGTTGTGGGTCTTCTTTGCTATTGAAACGATTGAATTTAGGAATTTCCCAATGCACATGGTATGAACGGATAGGAATGGATGGGTGAATAGGCTCGTTGCAAATCTCGTCATAGGTGAGAGTGTTATGGGAGCCAGAAACCGATGCCTCCAATGTCTGCATCTTGTCCAACATCAATTTAATTAGGTCATTGGTGGGTTGTGATGATTGATGCCTCCCGTAGCGTGAGAGGTTGGTTTTGGGCATATAACAAGGGTGGCACTCTAGTGTATGGGGCTGCCATGTAGGGTGGTGGAGAAGAAGGTAGTGACATAGGGGGTATGTACCCAGAATGTATAATGGATGAAATGGGAGGTTGTTGGTAGTATGTATATGGGGGTGGAAGGGTCGTGGTAACCCTAGTGGCAATAGGGGCTAATGATTGTGGAATAGAAAGAACCACATTCTAAAATGGGGTAGGGGTCACCGACACTAGAGGTGGTAATGTAGCTACGGGTATGTGTGAGACATTAGGGGTGGATGAGGTTGTGTTTGGGGTATTTTTCGAGGGTACGGTGGATGTAACGGGTGCCACAGAGGTAAGCAGACATGAGTCATACATGGGTATAGGACCTAACTGTGAAACGAATGGGGGTAAGGTGGATGCGGGAAGCACAGAGCCAGATGGGGCCGATGCGAGGAGTGGGTGTGAGAGTCGAGGGATAGATACGGGCATGCCATATATCAACTGACCCGAGGCATCTCGAGTGGATGAGTGGGAAAGGTAAAACTGCAAGGTGGTAGGGTTTTGGTCAAGGAGTCGTGTGAACTCCTCATCTCTGGTAGCGATAGTAATAGGCTGGATGGGATCCATGGCTGGTGATAAAATAGAAGGTGGTGAAGGACTAGGTGGGAGTGGTTGACAACTGGTGTGAAATATGAGTGTGCTTTGCTTGTCTTTGGTCAAGCACCATGTGAACCAAGATCGATCAGTAGGGCGCTTCTTCAGAAATGACACAGAGAACAACAAGAACAGGTGAATCTGGTGACAAAAAGTGGGATTAAGTACCAAATGGTGGCTAGAATGTGAAACAGGCTAACCAATGTCGTTAGGGAAAAAACGATGACGTTGGTGGGGTAACCACTATCGTTACATAGAAAATGACAGTGAGTAAACAATGAGGCAGAAGGTAAAATCTGATAAGTATGCCAAATCTGAAGATGTTTAAAATGTCAATGGGAATAATGACAATGACAGGGACTATGAAAAGTGGAAGAAAGTGAAGTAAAATGTCCTTTTGAGTAGGTTAGCAAAAGGACATAGAACCGACGTCAGTTGGGTATAACCGATATGCTAGTCGAGGTAACCGATGATGGTTCATGAAATTGAAAAATGATGAAAGAAAGTGGTTATGAATTAAAATATGATGTAGAATCAAATCTAGAATTCTGAGAATGATGATGATATGGCCCATGCACACTCAAGTGAAGCCGAATACACCAGCTGTGATGAGGAGCATGCAAGGATGAACAAAAAAGTGACGAACATGATCTCTCACCTCAAAACGCAAGCAAATAAAAACACTAAGAAAATGTGATCCTAGGAGTGCCTTTTCTATTATGTTTGTTTAGCTTATGCTATTTAGGGACTAACACATGAATTGTGAAATAGATTTTTTGGTGAGGATGGCTTCCTACAAAGAAGGAGATCTAAAAGGTGAGGTTTTAGGTATGTTATGGTGGGGGTGGGCTTCACTTTGAAGTATGACTCGACAGAGCAAAGTGGGTGCCCACTATGTCGTGATCGTGTGATCACCTACAACTTCTTCCAAGTAGGATGTTGTTTAAGAATGTATGTATTTTGAATTTTTGTGAGGTTTGGTAAGACTCAGAGAAAGAGAAAAGGATATAAGTGCTTTTCTATGATTCATTTGTCAACCATCAGTTGGGCATGACTTCCAACGTATAGGTTGCCCTCAATTAATGTGAGCTAATGCAATAAATCAGAATGGAATGCACTTATTTTTAAACCCAAATTGAAAATGTGAAATTGGATGACACAATAAGATGAAGAGGAAGAGGGATGCTCTTTCACTACAATGCAGAAAACATGAAGAAATGGTTCTTTTTAATTACACCAAAAGAAAAAGTTTCCTTTAGAGAAAATAGAAAGAAGAGGTGGATTACCAAGGAAGAAAATTAGTGTGTACGCTTTTCAGAAGGGAAACAAACACACAATTTTTTCCTAGGAATGAATGAAATGCAAGGAACCCTGGATGGGTCCCACCGGGCGTGCCAAAATGTTTCACCTGATTCTTAGATCATTTCTTTGAAGCATTGATGAAACAGATAGGGTAACGGCGTAGGAGGAATACTTGTTCAAATGTTGGTTGATGGGTTGTTGCATGCGTATGACTTCCGAATCCACAAGCTGATCGTGAGAGCTTCCTTTTGGCTAGGAGGAACTACCTGTAATGAAAACAAGACCACCAAAAGGAATTAAACAATATGGGTAGTGAATTGCCTAGCATATGCTAGATCCGGGAAGTGTGATACTTCCTAGATGGCTGTCAGTCCACTATTTTAAACAATTTAATGTCTGTAAACAAAGTAAATCCTATTGTTATTTAAAATGATTTAGGTATCTCACTTAAAACACAATAAGAAATAGATCTAATCTAATAGGCTAAGCTAGAATAGAATCCAAAGGTCAAATGATTGGTTCTGGGTCTTTGCAGGTTTGACAGAGGTCTCTGTAGATCATAGGTGAATGAGGGTAAGATGAAATTTGGTGGGTAGGTCTCTGTTCTAGTGTGTGGGAAAATATAGAGACCGGTGTCGGTCAGGGGTGACCGACGGTGGTTAGGTGTAATCGTGGCTGCCATCGTGAGATATGGAAAATCATAAAATATCACAAGTAAGTTGTGGTCTCCTTTGTGATCGCACAAAGGACTTTGGGGGTCAGTCGAGATGAGGTATTGGGTGACTGGAGTAGGATTTGGTGAGGTTTTAATGGGTATATGGAGGTGAAAATGTTGGAGAAGGTCAATAGGGGAAAAAGTAAACAATAGATGATAAAATGATGATAAAATGAAATAAACCAGGAAAGTATGATGTTATACTTACTTGGATTCCATTCTTGAATGCCCGTGTGTGAGGGATGGGGGTGCTGATGAGGGTTTCAAGGCTGCAAGTGATCACCAATTGAAAGAAAGCTTCGCATGGGCCCATGTACACTCCTCTTTTGTTGGATGGATCAGATCATGGTCGGGATGGTCTGTGCAGAGAAGATGCTCAATCTCCTTCCTCGCATGTGGGTTTTCACTAGAATTTTCTCTCTGAAGATGTGTTATCTCTCTAAGATGTGTTCTTGCTCATCAACCTTTTCTCAATGTTTTCTAAATTTTTTCCAACCTTGAGAATAAGGTAGTTTAGGGGTTAAAAGGGTAACCGATGGCGGTCCGCTTAACCGGCGACGGTTAGGGGTAACCGACGTTGGTCAAGGTGGGATTTCCTAGGTTTACTAAACTAGGGAGATCCTCTTGATTTCCTGGATCTCGTGTCATTATCCCATGGATTAGACTGGGAGCTTCTTGTGAGCATGCGGGAATGTGGTTAGAGGGAATGTAGGCATTGATTTTTAGGGTTTGGGTAAGTCTTAGTTAGTTATGGCAACTTACTAAGAATAGGTCTTAGGTTGAGTTGGTTTGATGAGGTGTCTAAGTGAACTGTATGTGTGGATATTATTTAAATAAGATATTTAAATAATAAATATAGTGAGGATAATGAATTAATTTAATTAGATTAATTAAATTAATATTAATGGGGTGAAGGGGGCCATGGCTAGGTAAATGTAATAAAGGGTGCTTATTTTCGAGGGACCAAAGGGAGTGTGAAATTTAGTTTGTACGCAAGCATACCTCTTCTACATCACCATGTTTTGAACTTGTTATCCCAATTTCCCCCTAGAAAAATTGATCAAACACGGTCCCGCATCAAAGAAAATCATAAGGGCAGTTCATTCATATGAGCACATTGACACTAAAATTTTCCTCTATAATTTCTATTTCATTAATGTATGTATTAGGAATAGGATGTTGTTAAGTATAATTAATAGTAAAGATCCGATAGAAAATAATGGCATGCGCACAAGATGACACCACCAATAATGTAAAGTACGGTAATAGTCACAAGTACAATAAGAAAGTTGTGGTAAAAAGTAAATATTTGTCGTAAGTGGTCGGTAATGTTAAAATGTCAAAGTTGGGGTAAGTAAAGAAGTAGGGTCTACATGATTAGGAATTTGAAATATTATATTGGTAATAAGGACAAAGAGTGAGGTCATAAATATTTTATGTATTTTATTTGTAAAAAGTCTAAAAATGTGGAACCCATGTGAAATGATAAGGTTTATCTTATCTCAAAAGATAAGCTTACATGTATAGATAAGAGTTAAGGTATGAAATATGATTCGCGAGTGGATTTCTTATCCTATCTTAGAGATAAGATGGATAATCCTAGAAATTCTATAAATAGAAGACCACCCCCTCATTTAGCATAGAAGGAAGTAGTGAGAAATATTATATGAGTAAGTGTGTAAAGGAAGCCATCAATTTCAAGGTGTGTTAAAGAAGCCATTAAGAGGTGTAATTGTGAAGTTTCTCCCATAGTTATTATTGGAAGGCAAGTGAAGTCAAGAACACTTAAAGTACCTCATGGGTGAGATTGTAATAATTTCATGTTGATATTAGAATTTACATTTATCTTTTAGATTTATTAACATTCCTTCTTATCATAGTCTATAGTATTTTTGTGTTATATTTGTTTTTGTGTTTCAGATTCCATCCACCAAACTAAAAGTTGTGAATTAGTACATAATCATAAAGACGAGGAGTTCCCTGTAAAGAATTATCATAGTGCGGATTAGTGTTGACATTTTGGTTCCATTTTGGATCATTCCTCATTGGTGGATTTTAGGAGAGATATTACCACTTAGAAAACATTTGGAGGGTAACCTTGTTTTTACTATGCATAGTAGTTACCATGGTAAAGTCACTTTTTGTTGTGAATAGTATTTACCGCAGTAAAGTCACTTTTTATCATGAATAGTATTTACCGCAGTAACTTCACTTTTACTATGAATAGTGTTTACCATAGTAAATTCAATTTTACCACAGTAAGTCAAGTTTTACCATAGTTTACCATGGTCATTTCTATTTTCTATTATAGTGATTCCAATTATATGTGCACATAATTCTTGTTGATTGTACTTGTGGGTTGGTATTTCACTATGGTTACTTTTGAAAATGGGGAAGATTCCTATTTTTCAGCCCAATCTAATGAAGATGCTTCCTCTTTCATTCAAGAGTTTAAACGATCTTGTATTTGTAATGGCCTTATAAGAAGGGAACAATGGACTGAATTTTTTCCTACCTTTTTGGATGGTTCAGCCCTTAGGTGGTTTAAAACACTAGGTGATAATGTGAAAAACTCATGGGATTTATTAACTGAAAGTTTTCTTGAAGAATTTGGTGAACAACAGAAATATGCAGATCTCATGATTGATATCACAAAGCTATCCTAAGGAGAGAAGGAGAAGATAAGGGATTATCATGCTTGTGTTTTAGAGCTAAGGAGGAAGCTCGAAGATCCGAGAAGGAAGGATTAGTGGATGGGATGATGAATGGCATGGATAATCTCCTCAGTAAGCACTTCATTCTTGGGATGAAGCCAAATATCGACAATGAGTGAAGTATGACCGCCTACTACCATTGAACAAGCAAAGGAGATTGCAAGAAGGCAAGAAGAAAGCATGGAAGAGGAGCCCAAACAAATTGTTGCTAAAATAGGGCCTACAAAGCACCTTTGGTCCATAATCCACAACCACTCTCGGTGAGCACAAATATTTCTCCTAGTACATCTCTGAGTATGAAGATATGCTCAGAAGATGGGCCGATTAACTATTAATCTTCTTGAGAAAAGGAGTTTAGTTCTCGGGAGGAGATAGAAGTACAAAAAGAAATATTTTGAAGTTGTATGTTATGGTTGTTATAAAAAGGGTCATTATAAGTATAATTGTCTAGATAGAGCTTCTACATCTGGTACAAGAGATAATGATAAAGGAAAAGTACTTGTGAATTCTTTTGATGTAGTAGATAAGAGCATAAATAATGAAGTAGATGTGTTTGTAACAAAAAGAAAGAAAGAAAAAGATAACCAAGATGGAAATGATCCTAAGAAGATGAAAGGAGAAACTAGTAAGAAACATAGGAGAAGAAAGTTGGGTGTGCAGGATTTTCTGATTTCACAGGGACAAGGACCATACTCCATCTTAGAAGATCTATCCAAAAGGCCTGCAAATATTACGCAAATATTACTCTTGGTTATGTCTTCGAGAAGAGGCGGGAGCTATGAAGTGGACTCAATGCTCAACGAAGGAAGGAGGTTGAGGTCCCTTGTTTTAGAGGCAAGAGGCGGATCCTTATCTTCCACAAGCTGAGGTATTATGTAATGGTATTTCAATTCATGATGTCTTAGTTAATGGAGGTGATCTGATTAATGTAATGGCCAAGTCTCTGTAATGAATATGTTGGGTTTAAAAATTGATCACCCTCAACACTTATGTTAAGGTCATTAAATAAGGGAAAAAATAAACCAGAAGGTGTAGTTTCAAATGTCGCAATATCTCTGTTATGGGTGTTGTATGTGTGGTAGACTTTTAGGTGATGAAAAATGGTATATTGCATACCCAATTTTGTTGGGAAGATGATGGCTAAGGAAATTTATGCAATAAACTACTGGAATGAAGGCTTCATGACACTTGGACATGGTAGAGAGAGGGTGAAGATAATCATGATCCTTGGCATCATAAGACAGAACACCGTGGTTTCAAGTGATGAAACTGATGATTGGACATCCTTTGATTACTCTAGTACTAGTGAAGTGGACACAGAAGATGAAGAAAGTGAGGTTGATGTTTGGTCATGGATATCCTTCCAGTCACACCAACTCATGAACCCATAAAATTATCTAAAGAAGAAATTGATGATCATCTCCAACAAATAAAGATTGGTGATGTTGTGATGGAGAGTGAGAAGGAATCCTACCTCTAGCTCTTTCGAAGGTACATACACATATTCACTTTTGATTACAAGGAACTCTGTCAAGTAAATTGGGTAGAACATTCTATTGAGCTGGTAGATGGTGCTAAGCCCATAAAGAAAATGCCTTATAGAATGAATCCTATTTTTCCAAGATCGTAAAAGAAGAAATAGATAAGTTGCTTGATGCAGATTCATATTTTTATAGAGAATTTAGAATGGGTTTCTCCCATTATGATCTTAATAAAAAAATGGAAAGCTACGCATTTGTGTTGATTATAGGAAGCTCAATAAGGAAACAAAGAAGGATCATTACCCTCTTCCATTCTTAGATCAGATCTTAGATGAAGTAGTCGCCAGAGTGTTATAGTTTTACCGATGGATATAATGAGATAAAACCAAGTTCGTATATGAAAGATCAGTTGAAGACCACGTTCACCACTCCTTGGGGAATGTTTTTTATAGAGTTATGACTTTTGGGTTGTGTAATGCTCCGGCAACGTTCCAACATTTGATGAATAGGGTGTTCGAACCCTACATTGGGAACTTCATCAGAGTATTTCTGGATGATTTTTGCATCTATGGGAGCAAGATGGACCACCTACACCAGATGGAGACAACATTTCAAAGGTTAGATGAAGCACAAGCCTCACTAAACCCTACAAAGTGTGTCTTTGGATGTTCTAAAGGTGTTTTGTTAGGGCATGTCAGATCCAAAGATGGTATAGTGTACTGATCCCGATAAAGTTTCAAAATCAAAGAGTTACTGCATTTCCTATGAATAAGTAAGTTGAGATCATTTTAGGCCATGAGGGTTACTATAGAAGGTTCATCAAGAATTTCTCAAAGATTACACATCCGCCACTAACCCAATTCTTCAAGAAGGTGTTACTTATGAACCAGAAATAAGGCACATGAAGGCTTTGAATAATGAAGGAAGCCTGGTGGTGTCTTCACTGTTTTTAAAGAATCTAGATTGGAGCAAGCCATTCATTATGTATACATGATGCCTCGAGATGCAACGCTAGGAAGTACTACTGAGCCAAAAGGATGAAAATGGGAATGAACTCCGGAAAGAGTTTACTTTGGGAGCAGATAAATGAGTAGTCTTTGAGGTAAATTATACAAGAATCTGAAAAAGAGGCTCTAGCTATCATTTTGTTGTAAAGAAGTTTAGAAATTACTTGCTAGGGAAAAAATTTATAGTTGTAACAAATTATCGAGGCTCTAAAATATATCAGAAATAAGCCTAACCCATCGGGGAGGATAACAAGATGGATAATTTTGCTACAAGAATTTGAATTTGATATTATAGATAGGTCGAGAGAAGCATGTCAATGAAGATGCACTCTCTCGAGCCTATGATGGTTTAGGTTCATCTTGTGATGATGATGATTTCCCTAAGATGTAGTATTGTTATCCCTTGACACAATACCTAGTGAATACATAGATATTTAGAATTATCTCGAATGAATTCAAGTTTCTGATGGTGCCAATACAAAGACTAAGAGGAAGATTACTCAAGTCGTCCATATTATATTTTGCATGGAGTATTATTTCGAATAGGACTGATGGACAAAGACAAGAGGGTAGTTGGACGTGATCAATGGAAGGAGCTGATAGAAGAATTCCACAATGGTACATGTGGAGAACACTTCTTTGGACAACTTATAATAGGAAGGATCTTGGATGCAAAGTTATTATTGGCCCATTCTTTTTAGAGATTGTTATAATTATTGTAAGACATGTGATATTTGTCAAACACATGGTAACCGTAAGACTTCATCATCTCCATTATGCCCTATTATTCCACTTGTCCCTTTGAAAAGTGGGGAATAGACATCAGAGGTCCACTTCAACTACCCCATGCCAAAATAAGTATATTGTAGTTGCACGTGATTATTTAATAAGTGAGTTGTTAGGCCATTGAAAACAACTTCCATGGATGAAGTGAGAAGGTTCATATATGAATGAATTATCACTAGATTTGGTTGTCCATTAGAAATTGTAACAGATCAAGGAAGCCACTTCATTAATGAGGTGGTAGAAGCCCTAGTCAATAAGTTTTCTATTAAGCACAGGAAGGCAACAACATATAAGCCAAGCACAAATGGACAGGTGGAATGAACAAATTTTGTGTTGTGTCAAATTCTAGCAAAAGATGCAGCCTTGCAGGTACATAAGTGGGATAAAAGGATTCATGCAGCATTGTGGGCATATAGAGCAACATCAAAGTCAGCAACAAGATACTCCCCATTTCATTTGGATTATGGCATTGATCCAATTCTTCCTATTGAATTGATATTCCCACTGTGAGAGTTATGAAAAATGAAAGGATGGATGAAAGTGATTCAGTAAAATAAAGGTTGGTACATCTTCATTTACTAGAGGAAATGAGGGAAATAGTGAAGAATACAAGCTATAAGAATAAAATGAAGCAGAAGGAATACTTTGATCAAAAGATCCGTTGGTCTCCATTTCAAGTGAATGACTTGGTCCTAGTATATGATTCGAGATACAAAAAAAGAAGACAGAGAAAATTTCTTCCAAAATGGATGGGGCCCTACAAAATAGCTGATGCATGAAAATGGTACATATCGACTAGAGGAATTGGATGGCACTCCCATTATGAAATGGGTCAATCACGAAAAAAGCTAAAGATTTTCCAAGCACCAGAATAGTCTACTCTGAGGACGAAGTAGAATCTAGGAAGGTGAAAGATGTCGACACTAAAATTTTCCTCCGTAATTTCTATTTCATTAAAGTATGTATTAGGAATAGGAATAGGATGGATGAAAGTGATTCATAAAAGAAAGGTTGGTACATCTTCATTTACTAGAGGAAATGAGGGAAATAGCAAAAGATACAAACTATAAGAAGAAATTGAAGAAGGAATACTTTGGTCAAAAGAAATTGGTCTCCATTTCGGGTGAATGACTTGGTCCTAGTATATGATTCGAGATACAAAAAGAAGACAAAAATTTCTTCCAAAATGGATGGGGCCCTACAAAATAAAGTAAGTTTGTGCATGAAAATGGTACATAAGCTAGAGGAATTGGATGGCACTCCCATTATGAAATGGGTCAACCACGACAAGCTAAAGATTTTCCAAGCATCGGAATAATCCGAGGATGGAGTAGAATCTAGGAAGGCGGAAGATGTCAACACTAAAAGTTTCCTCCGTAATTTCTATTTCATTAATTTATGTATTAGGAATAGGATGTTGTTAAATATAATTAGTAAGTAGCGTCGATAGAAAATAACCATGGCCTGGGTCATCGATGCCATGCCAATAATGTATAGTATGGTAATAGTCAAAAGTACAATAGAATTTTGTGGTAAAAATAAATATTAAGCCGTGAAGTGGGATGGAAGTAATGTTAAAATGTCAAAGTTGGGGTAAGTAGAAGTAGGGTCTACATGATTAGGAATTAGAAATATTATATTGGTAATAAGGACAAGGAGTGAGGTCATAAATATTTTGTGTATTTTATTTGTAAAAAGTCTAAAATGTGGAACCCATGTGAAATGATAAGGTTTATCTTTTCTTAAAATATAAGCTTACATGTAAAGATAAGAGTTAAGGTATGGAATATGATTCACGTAGTGGATTTCGTATCCTATCTTAGAGATAAGATGGATAAGCATGGAAATTCTATAAATAGAAAGGCCATCCCCTCATTTAGCATGAAGGAAATAGTGAGAAATATTGTATGAGTAAGTGTGTAAAGGAAGCCATCAATTTGAAGGTGTGTTAAAGAAGCCATTAAAAGGTGTAATTGTGAAGTTTCTCCTATAGTTATTGTTGGAAGGCAAGTGAAGTTAGTAACACTTGAAGTACCTCATGGGTGAGATTGTAACAATTTCATGTTGATATTAAATTTACACTTATCTTTTAGATTTATCATCATTCCTTATTATTATAGTCTATGGTATTTTGTGTTATGTTTGTTATTGTGTTTCCAGATTCCATCCACCAAACTAAAAGTTGTGCATTAGGAAATAATCATATCACAATGAGTTTTCGGTAAAGAATTATCATAGTGCCGGATTGGTGTTGACAAGCCCACTTTTCAAATCCAACAATGAAGGGGCAGGGTTGATGAAGGAGGCCAACAACGTCAAAGGAGATCAAAGTGCATAGGAGAAAAATGGAGAAAGGAAGTGTTCACTCGAGGCCTTGAATCAGCTAAGAATAGAGAAAATTCATGGAAGGTGCCGTGTGCCTAATGGTTCAACTCCAAAGGTCAATCCCAAGGGGAAGTCTCCAAACAAGTGTAGGCTTGCCACGTGGTCAGTGTCAAAAACGGGGGCAAAATCGGCCATTGAATCAGATAAGTAAAGAAGGGTTAACGGAAGTCTCCACATATCATCTCGGCACATCTTTAAAGGAAAAATCATGAGGCAAGTCCCAAATGTGTGCCAGATGTTTGTGTGTCCAATTGGCGCACCTCCGAAGGTTAGGTCCAAATAGGATCTCCAAATGTGTGTGGAATATCCATGTGTTTAGGGTCCAACAGTTGTTTATAAATGGGTAGTAGGCTAAAATTGGATAAGTATAAAGGAGTGAGTGGAAGGCTCCATGTGTCTCATCAGAGCAACTTTAAAGTTAAAATTTGGAGGTTGTCCCCAAACAAGCATAGGCTTGCCATGTGGTCGAGAATCAAATGGGGAGAGCCAGAATGAAAATTCCAAAAGCGTACGAAGGCCTCCATGTTCCTTGTCTGCATACAAATTCAATGGAAAATTCTAGAAGTGGTCCCCAAACATGTTCCAGCTCTCATGTGTCTGGGTCAGGCACAACATCTCCACCAATGGGAGGGACTCAGGAAGAACAAAAAGGAAACAAGTAGGCCCATGAAAGCCACCATGTGTCAGTTTGGCGCAACTACAAGAGTGAAAGGAAGGAATGAACCCTTAAAACACATGGGGCCACCATGTGGATCTGCACGAATAGACTCCAAGCCCAAAGCACTTTCAAATGACCATATATTTCAACCAGGAGCTTGGAATTGAGTGGGAAAGGACTTTTCTGAGAGCTCTCATAACTGCTACTCACTGCCACCATCAATGCTCAAATCTACCATTTCGATACTATCAAGTCTCTCACCTATTTCCATGATGAAGAATGGACTCCTTTCTTGCCCAACAAGGAACAACACATGGAGGCATGGGTCTTGCAGTGAAGCCCATCATTGTTATAGGAGTATTTAATGTTTTTGGGGTGGTTGGAGTAGGTGGATTCAATTCATTCTAGGGGTGGTTGAAGAAGAGTTCAAATTCTTCCCTCTCTCCTTCTCTCATTCTTCTATATATTGTAAAGGAGGGCATATTTAAAAGGTTGGTCATCTTTTCTCTCCTTCCCCCTCTCTTTCTTCCTTAGGGTGGAATGTAGAGTTTAAGCCTCCTCTCTTGGCTCTGTAATGGCATTTTATTACCTCTTGCCCACTAATGATGTACCATGTGAACTCTGGAGTAATAAAATATGTTTTGTGATCCATTTTGTCCATCCTTTCCTTATTTTATTGTCTCTTCTTTCCTCTCATCATTGCAGGTATATTTTGCATACTTCTTATGTCTATTACAGGTTTTGGGATCCATGTTTAATGGGTTGAAGTGGTGTTCATGTGAACTTCATCTGGTCCGTGGTGCATCTTGTCCACCCTCTCCTTTGCTCACCTCTCTCCTTTTAGAAGCTAAGATAGTGACCAGCCACCCCCTTCCTTTTCTGGTGTATCACCACTTTAGTGTAGGCTTTGTTTTTATGTATTCTCTCTCTCCTATCTCCTTGGAAGGTTAGATTAGGATTAGATAGTTTACCTGCACTAGAGTAGCTTGTGGCAGGTAGTTTAGGAAGAAGAATTCAGCTTTCTCCGGAGGTCCATCTCAAGTCCACAAGTCCCACATCTTGAGAGATGGTCCAATGTTATGTAGATCACACTGAATGCCCCACTCAGATCTAAGGCCATTCAGGGGGTGCTGTGATTTTACATCAACATTTTTGGCATGCTCTGGTGGGACAGATCAAGACTTTACATCTTCATCTCATCAATTTTGATGTGTTATTGCTGAGATCTAGCCTTTGGAGGCATGTTTCAACACATCTAGCGACTCCATCTGGTCAACAACCCACATCTCTGAGGTTGCAGACCTTCTTCCCATCCATTTCCACCCATTATTCCTTCCACATCTTTCATCTTCTACCATTCATGAAGTTGTGAAATCATGACTTCATTCCCATCTTGGAATCCACACTTGCAGCAACAATAGTGTAGTCCACCTCCAATGTATTTCCCAACTCCTCCGATTAACATTATGATCAAATCCAAGAACCATTATGCTTACCCATATGAGTAGTGTCAAAACCATTTTGGCCATGGAGCTTATCAAGAGCAAGGGTATGCATATAATGGTAACAACTATTATATGAGAGAATTTGGTCTATGAGAAAAATCCAAAGAATGGAGGCTAGCATGGTGTAGTCAAGGGCTACAACACAAATGAAGGCATTCAAGATTGGTTCAGAGGACACCTTGTCCATGGGGAGGCCCTTTTCCAAGACATTATAGCCCATAGGAGAATCTTGACTTCATGGTTGAGATGTTGCCCCAACTTGCACAATGGACTAGGAGATAGAGGCCTATGAACTTGGTGTCAAGGAGCCTTGTCAATGGGTAAGTCCTACACCATCATCTGGTAACTTTCTCTCCATTCCCCAAACAACACCATCTCAACCGAGCTTCAATTCCCAAGCTTCCCATCTGCTGCCCCAAGTGTTGATTTCCTTCTCCATCCCCTAGTCTTCCATCTCACCTCATCTCCTCTTCCCTTTCCCTTCCAGATCCAAGTCCCCTCCATAAGAGCCAAAAGCAATGCCTTCCCCTCCACCACAAGATAAAGCAACAACTAGTGGAGACCCCACCCACCACTCCTCCTACTCTCCCGAGTCCATGTCGGGAAGAGACTCAAAAAACCAACCAAGAGGAAGAGCCAACAAAAGAAGAAATGATCAAAAGCTTAGTGAGCTTGGCTCTTAAATTTGGAATTGAAAATATTCCCTTGTTGGTTAAGCCCATGGAGGAGGCTAGGTCAAGACCACAAGTGGTGGAAGCTTTAGTTGCAACACAAGTGAGGGGAAGAACAACCAACTCCAAGTCCCATTAAAGAGGATCAACTGGAGGAGATCAAATCGAGTTGAGGCCACCTAGTGAAGAAAGCATTATTGAAGATTTTTTACTTTCATTTGAAGGGCCTAATTTGATTGATGAACCCATGATGGAGGAGGACCATAACGGTTCCAGAGGATCCAAGTGTAGAGAAGGCCACAAAAGAACCTTCATTTCTTCCTCTCACTTCATCCCCTTCAAGCTCTGATGTCGAAGAAGAGTTTGAGACTTTCAAACTTCATGTTTGAGGATGAGGGGAACCATGGTGAGAAAATTAAAGATCCAGAGGACACCATGGAGGAGGTTGAACACATGCGGCAATAGGATAACGAGGAGGAGATGATCTGTCAGTAACTTGGAGGATTACTTTCAATGGTGAGGATCCCATAGAGATCACATCATTTCTCCTCCATCATCCACCTTCCAAACACATGAGCATGTTGCCATGGAGGAGAACATCCAAGGATAATAGCTTACATCTCACAACGGCCCTCTGGAACTAAGGTTGGAGGATCATGATCTTCCATGTTATTCTTAGGAGGAGGAAGGAAAAGAGCATGAGGATCCCATCTCTTCCACACCATCCACCCAGAAGGTCCAAAAAGACTCCATCCTTGGAGTTGAAATTCATAACCATGGGCACATTCAAAGGACCAGACCATTCCCAATCAAGTACTTGGCTTCATTAGAGCCAAGGGAGAAGCCAAAACATGTCATGTGAATTTCAAGGCATGAGGATGAGTTTCAAAGCACCAAGGGTCACCATCAACACCTCTAGGAGTCCAATGCCAATCAACTTGAGGAGGTATTTTTGATTGATGTTGATACCTTGATGATTTGGGTGGAAGATCGGCCTCTTATCGGTTTCTCACTAATTATAACTGCCATGTTTAGTGCCAAATCATATACATGGCCGAATTTTTGAGAAAGGGAAGCTATTTCTCCCTTCCTATAGTAGGCTTTGTTTAGCTTTTCTTTGTTAGGGTTAGTGTAGGAATAGGAGTAGGTTTTCTTTCAGTAAGCAAACAAGTGCCTTTACACACTTTGCATATCCCACTTGAGATATGTATGATTTTTTCAGTTTTGTACATAGTGGTGTTGTGGTGATTTGTTGCTCAAGGTTGTATCACTATGCATTTTAGTGTGCCCATAGTCCATTTCCAGAGTAGGTGAAAGCCCTAGGTCAATACAATTTTCTACTCTCATAACCTCATTTCTAAGATTTTCTTATGAAAATTGAGAGTGTGGAAAAAGTTGGCAAGCTCGTGGTCACCATGTGGAAAAAAGATCAGGGAGTTTCTAGGATCTAATTCTTAACTCCATGCCCAATGGATACTTCCAAGGAAATTGGTCTCTTCATCTAGCAGGTAGATGTCCCCGTGAGTCACCAAACTGTTATCCCAATTTTTCCCCCAAAAAAATTGATCAAACATGACCCCACAAAGAAGAAAATCAAAGGTTGGTTTCAGTCATGCAAGCCCACATTTCAAATCCAACAATGAAGGGGTAGGGTTGGAAAAGGAGGCCAATGATGTCAAAGGATATCAGAGTGCATAGGAGAAAAATGGAGAAAGGGTGTTCAAACTTTTTGAATCAGCTAAGTATAGAGCAAAGCCATAGAAGGTGCCACATGCCTTAGCGACGTAACTCCAAAGGTCAACCCCAAATGCCAAGGCACATCTCTAAATAAGCAAGAGTTTTCCACATGGTCGAGTAAAAAATGGGGAAAAAGTAGCCATTGAATTGGCTAACTAAAGAAGGGTGATGAAGCCTCCATGTGTCATCTTAGTGCATCTTCAAAGGAAAAACTGGAGGTAGGTACCAAACATATGCCAGCTCTCTGCATGTCCAAGGCAGGTCTCGAAGGTCAAATCAAAAAGGGTCTTCAAATGTGTGTGGGAATCTCCACGTGTCTAGTGGTCCAATAGTTGTTCCTAAATGGGCAAAGAGGCCTGAACTATTGCTAAGTATAAAGGAGTGAGCGGAAGCCTCCACGTGTCTCATCAATGCACAACTTCAAAGTTAAAATCTTGAGGTGGTCCCCAAACAAGCGTAGGATTACCACATGGTTAGAATCAAAAGGGAACAGAGCTTCGGTCGTTGAAAAGACCAAAAGCCTACGGAGGCCTCCACGTGCCTCATCCACGCTCAACTTCAAAGGAGAAATCCCAAAGTGGTCCCAAACACATTTGCCAGCTCTCCACGTGTCATGGGTCACAAAGAACATCTCCACCAATGGGAGGGACTCGGCAAACACAAGGTGGGAAACAAACCAGCTCCCCATGAAAGTTGCCATGTGTGAGTTCAGCACAACTACAAGAGTGAAAGGAATGGGTTGATACCTTAAGACGCATGGGGCCGCCATGTTGATATGTAACTTCAAATAGAATCCAAGCCCAAAGCACTTTAAGATGACCATATATTTCAACCAAGAGCTCAAAATTGAGTGGGAAAGGACTTTTCGGAGATTTCTTAGTTCCTTCTACTCACCTGCCACCATTAATGATCTAGTCTACCATTTCAAAGGAGGTCTACAAGTCTCTCATCTATCACCATGATGAAGAATGGACTCCTTTCTTTCCCAGTAAGGAATAACACATAGAGGCATGGGTCTTGCAGGTGAATCCCATCATTATAAAGGAGGATTTCAATGCTTTGGTGTGTTTTTATTGTATTCAAAGTCCAAGTTTTAGGTAGATTCAAAAGGAGGACTATATATGTCCGAAAGAGCTGCTCAATTCAAGAGGAAAAGAGGAAAAAAAGGATCAACATCCCATATAGCAATAATAAATAACGGCATCAGAAGAAAGGCCCATTTTAAAACAGCAACACCTTGGAAAATAAACCCCAAACCCGGTGATCAAACAATCATTTCGACAGCTTGAGTTTGGGAAAGGAATTTTGGAAAGTAGCTCTCGCGACCCTCACCCACCACCATAAGAAAACATCCGCCATTGTTAAAAGAATGGCCTCCTTTCTTTCCTAGCAAGGAAGCAAACATGGGGGCATGCTGGGATTTCAAAATTTAAACTTTCAATTGAGTAGGTGGAATTCAATGCATTTTCTAGGGGTGGTTGAAGTAGAGTTAGAATTCTTCCTCTCTCCTTCTCTCATCTTCTTCTATATATTATAAAGGAGGGAATATTTCAAAAGGTTGGTCATCTTTCTCTCTACCCTCCTCTCTCTTTCTTCCTTAGGTTAGAATGTAGAGTTTAAGCCTCCTCTTGGCTCTCAGTAATGGACATTTTCTTTCCTCTTTCCTATTGATGATGTACCATGTGAGATCTGGAGAAATAAAATTTGTTTTGTGATGCATTTTGTCCATCCTTTCCTTATTTTATTGTCTCTTTCCTCTCATCATTCAGCAGGTATACTATGCATACTTTTGATGTCTATTTACAGGTTTTTGGGAGTCGTGTTTAATGGGTTAAAGTGGTGTTCCATGTGAACTTCATCTTTGGTCTATGGTGCATCTTGTCCACCCTCTCCTTTTCTCACCTCTCTCCATTTCGGTAGTTGAGATAGTGTGAACAGCCACCCACTTCCTTTTTTGGTGTATCACCACTTTACTATAGGCTCTATTTTTATGTATTTCTCTCTCTCCCTATCTCCTTGGAAGGTTAGATTAGGATTAGATAGTTTACCTACACTAGAGTAGCTTGTGGCAAGTATTTTAGGAAGAAGTCAGCTTTCACCAGGAGGTCCATCTCAAGTCTAGCAAGTCCCACAACTTGAGAGATGGTCCAATGTTATGAAAATCACACCGAATGCCCCACTCAGATTTGAGACCATTCGATGGGTGTTTTGATTTCACATAAATAAAACTCTCCATCCAAATTTTTGAGCTAGAGAAAAAATATTCATGATCATTTTGATCTTAGTTGTGGGAAAAATGTCTCCTCGTAGTCCTTGTTTTCCTTTTTATCATACCCTTTTGCTACTAGTATTTCCTTGTACTTTTAATGCTCCCATTTTCTTCAAAATTTTTTGAATATACATCGGCTCTTCCTTGATGGATGATCAACACGTTGCCAATTTTATTCCTCATCACCTGGTTGATACTCAACATCCATTGAATATTTTGAAGGTTTAGATAGTATGGATTCTGAATTGTAGATGTATCAATAGATTAAACAAATGTACTCATTAATCGAAAATTTACGTTATCATGATATTTTTTTACGAGTCCTTGGTCAAGGATTGAATGTGTTCATATGATCATCCAATTTGACATCTCGAATCATGTTTTTATTCCATTTAGGCATACACAGATTTGTTCCCTTGGGTTGTGGTTGTGAAAAATATTCACAATCATAAATATCATCACTATCATCATTAATGAGAACATAACTTTATATTTTTACAATAGGGATACTTAAAACATCTAATAAGTTTTGGAAGGATCCTTAGCTTATTTCTTCTCAAAATTTTCACATCCCATCTTGTGTATAATTTTTCTATCTTCGATCAATCGATCTATACCCAAGAGATTCTTCTCTATATACCTAATGAAGATGTATTTTTTCCTTACACACCTATATTTTTTCTCTTCTTCTTATTAGGAATGTGCATTTTTTATTTGCACTTAAATACTCTTATGTGTGAAATGGATGGTCTCCATATTGACCATGCTTCATGTGGTGATACTCCATTAAGAGAAACAATGGGATTTTTTTCACCAAATATAATGTTGTCTTAGTTACTTCTTCCTAGAATAGCTTCACAAGTCTTGAATCACCATTTATACATAGCACCAACTACATGAAAGTATGATTCATTCACTCAATAATACCATTTTTTTGTGTATGTGGTGGAGGAATTTTTCGACAAATTCCATGAGCTTCCAAGAAGTTTTGATCTTGTTGTTGGTGTATTCTCCTCTTGATATGAGTGGAGAGATCAATTGTATGACCATTCATGGCTTAAACAATGACTTTAAAAAATTTAAGTTCTTGAAATAATTATATTTAGTATGAAGAGAATAAATACATATTTTTCTATAATAATTTTCAACACAAAACATGAAATATAGAAATCTAGAATGACTAGGTCACATTGGTCCACAAAGATTTGTGTGTACTAGATCAAGCTTACTTGCATGATACATACTCTTTTGGAATGAGGCTCTATGTTGTTATCTTGATTTAAAATTTTGAAACTTATCTTTTTCCTTCTTGAGAGGTAAAAATTATCTCAACATATCATACCAAATGAATCGCGTGTCGATATATCAAAAATTGATGTGGCCAAATATCCTACGCCACAACTAAGAAAAGAATAAGTCCTTCACAATATTTGGGATGATCATCTTTTGGAAAAAATCAAGGTGAAACATATGTCCAAAATTTTAATCTTGTGCAACATTTTTATAGCTTTTGGATTTATTTAAAATCAAACTAATCTTCTTAAAACTTTACATTCCAAATCAATCATCACATTGTGATCTAAAAAGTTGACTAACTAATAGCAAAATATAATTCAAACCATGGACATATAATACATTAGATTTTATATGATTGTGTTTACCAAGGAGTAAAGAGATGTTTCTAATAGATTCTAGACTATATGATGAATCATCACCAAACAAAAAATTATTCCTAGAGAGTGTATCTCACATTTTGTACAACTTTGGTCATGTTTCGATTAACACCCAAATCAATGTACCATAATGCACTTATAGATGTGGTTGCTTCACTAGAGTGGGCAATGTACAAGAAGTCTCCAACATCCGAGTTATTGTTCAATAAAATTACATTGTTGATTCTTGGTTTCTTTGTGTAATTTTCCTTATTCTTCCTTTCTTATTATTAAATTGTCCCTACTAATATTGTTAATTGTTTCTACTTGAAATTCTTAAAGAACCCTTCTTGTATGTGTTTTACTAATAATATTTCAAATTATTTCATTTCTTACAAATCAAGCACTTTTTCCGTTATTTGTCCCCTTGGTCATTAATCTTTTGGGACCTATTAGAATATTTTTATTTATTCTCTCTCTTTGATGAGAAGTACATGCCTACTCTTCTTCATCTTTGTTATATATGGATTCTTCATATTGTAATAGATTCACCAACTTTTCAAAACTAATGGTTTGATTGGAAAAATTGATTATTATCATGAAGATCCTAGTATCAAGGAGGAAGTGTTAAAAAATGGGAACGAGAGTGTCATTGGTGGTATCTAATTCAAGTGTTAGGAGTGATCCAACTCTTCAAACTTTTCATTTGGTTCAAATTTAGTGTATGGAGCTAAATTTACAAATTTAGTATTGTATTCTTGTTCTTATCATCTTACACTATACTTAGTTTATCCATTTCTTCTTTTGGCTATTCTAGAATCTAGAATGTGTTGTTCCACTTCATCATACACAGTGCACACCGAACAAGATGATAAATTTGACCTTTTGATTGGATCTTTCAAATTTACGACATTGTGTTGCAACATCATCTGCCCCGGATATAGTTACGAATCCTCTACAATAGACTGAAAAATTATTCAACCTCTCAAAATGTGTGTGAATGCTTTTCTTCCATGCGGCATACTTTTTTCCAAGGAGTAACTACAAGTTAGGCATAAAACCTTTGGGTGTGGTTGCTTAAATCATATGACAGGTAAATTTGATCTCTTTGTCAAATTATATGAATCGGAAGGATTCAAGATAAATTTGATGATGATAAAGAGGTTGATGTAATGGGAAAATGTACCCTTGTAGTGAAAACTAAGCAAGGAGAAACTACATTTATTCATGACACTTTGCATGTGCCCAAATTACAACATAATCTTTTAAGTATTGGGTAGCTTGTAGAAAAAAATTACAAGGTTGTGTTTGAAGATAACTACTGCAAAATATTTGATAAATCAGCTAACCATCATCTTGTAGAAAAGGCTTGTATGACAGAGAATAGATTATTTCCTCTCACTTTGGATTCCACTAAGATGCATGCCCTCAAGGAAACCACAAATGATTCATGGTTATGGCACCAATGGTATGGTCATTTGCATTTTCAAGGATTAAGTTTTCTTCATAAGAAAGGCATGGTGAGAGGACTTCCTACAATTTAGGAAAAAGAAGAAGTTTGTTCAGGGTGTGCACTTGGAAAGAAACATCAAAACAATTTTCCGATGAACAAATCATGGAGGAAAAAATATCCTCTAAAGCTTACGTATAGTGACATTTGTGGTGACATCCAAGAGGAATATTTAGGTAAGAATATTGACTTTCTGACATTTATTGATGATTTCTTATGCCACACATGGGTTTATTTTCTTAAGTAGAAATTTGAGGCATTTGAATGCTTCAATAATTTTAAGGCTGTGACAAAAATTCAAAGCAAGTATTCTCTCAAAATAATTAGAACAGATAGAGGGGGAGAATTCACTTCCAATGAGTTTTTATTTTTGTTAGTGTAGGTATTATTTATCCTTTTATTTATTTATTAGGATAATTCTTACACTTGTGTTAGCCCTAAACTTATTGGGTTAGCTTGCTTAGGTGTACTAGTTGTGTGGAGTTAACTTATTAGTTGTGTTGAGTTAGCTTCTCAGTTATGTGGAGTTAGCTTACTAGTATTCTAGAGTTAACTACTTCTCTTAACTACCGAGTATCGAGTTAGTGGGAGTTTTCACCACCTGATTTAGTACTTAGTTATGGTAGACACCTATAATTACGCCCAAGCAATTTAAATACTTAAATTGCGCTAATTATCCCTTTCTCGCAAATCAACGACATATCATCAAAAGAACTCATTTTCCCTCATATCATCATTAATTAATTACACTAAGCTAATTAATTAAGTTGCCTATCCAACAAATACCCTAATTAACGACCTTCTGTTAATAAATCACCCCTTCTACCTAGACTAATTAATTATTATTAATTAATTAGCTTTCCCTTCCATTTAACCAATAAATTAATATTTAATTGATTTAATCCCCTTATAATAGCCTAAATCGCACTAATATTCCTCTAATTGGCTTTTATAAGTTTACACCTACCTATTAATTAATCACCTTTGATTAATTAAAATACCACCAACTCCCATGACTTGCTAAACATGTATTAAACCCTTCTAAAGTAAGGTTACCTTTAATAAAGCAACCTTATCCTTTCCTAATCATGTTTTACCTTTATCCCACATTCATGAGAATGTGTTGAATCCTTTATCCTTTGGGCTATATAAATAGCCCTCCACCTATTTTTACTTACACCTAAACTTTCTAAGAGAGTAAATGCAAAGCATATAGCAAAGAGACTAAGAGCTTGCACCTTGCCCTTTTGAGAGTTCATCATCTTGAAGAGTTAAGCCTCTTTCTTAAAGTGTTTGGGTCATATGGGAGGTGTCAAAAGGTCTTCATGAGCTCCAACTTTGATTAGCCCCATTCCTAGGTTCTTGGAACATTAAGGACAACTATTTTGATAGCTATGGAGCTTACTTAGGTCCATTCATTTATTTGTTGTTAGAGAATAGAGGAGTTTAGATATTTAGCATTGTTAGTTTCAAAGTTTGTATTGATGAATGCTAGCATCTAACCCTTGTTTAATTCTTATCATGATGGTGTTTATGCTTTGTTTTAGCTAAATTGTAGAACTATTTTAGGTGGTAGTTCTTGTTTCATTTGATTTAGCATTAAGAAAAGTATACATGCACACATTTGGCACACCGGTGGGACATACTCCATTGTCCTTTGCACTTAATTTCAAGTTTTTGTAGTTAAGTTTTATTTTTGGTTACTAACCCTCTTTTACACATGTTGATCTAACTTGTTTTTCTTAACATGTTTTGTTGAGTTTGCATGTGTTGGGTCTTCCTTGTAGGTATGAAGGAGGTGAAGTGATGTCAAAATTGGAATTGAGGGAAAATTTCAAGATTTCTCCATGCTTTCATTTTTAGAGCTTATTTTTTCAACATTTTACATGCTAGTTTTCTCATTTTCTTGAAAATTTTCAATTCTTGAGCATACATGAGTTAGTGTTTGATAGTGTGTTTGAGTCTTCTATTTACATATTAATGTGGTGGGTTGCTGTCAAAATTTAAATCTTGGTGAGAAAATTTTAAGATTTCATCATGTTTTCATTTTTAGAGCTTACTTTTCATCATTCTACATGCTAGTTTTGTCAATTTCTTGAAAATCTTAAATTTTGAGCATGTATATGTTAATGTTTGATAGCGTTGAGTCTTCTATTCATATATTCATGTGATGGGTTGTTTTCAAACTTGAATCTTGGTTAGAAATTTTTTCCATTTTCCAGATTAAGGGACGTTTTTTTGACATTTTTGAGTGCGTATGCAAGTGCATACCCATGAGCATAAGAGCATATGCATAACCCATCTTCCGAAGGCCATAAATTTTTCTCCCGAACTCGAAATGACTCCATTTTTTTGCGTTGGAAAGGTATTGAAGTTAAATATGCAATGAAAACATAAATTTAGGATTTATACTTACAAAAGTTGCAAGTTTTTCTGTTATTTTAAAACTGGTCATTTTCTAACATGTCTAATGTTTTGATGAATGTTGTATTTCCATGCTTACTCGATTTAGACCAAAGTGTGTATGATCTTCTCTTGCACCTTTTGGTGATCTTAAGAATCAAAAACAACTTTGATATCTATGTTGTTAACATTGGGATTAAACTTGGAAACTTGATTATTCATTTTGCTTAAGGGAATGAACCTTTTACAAAGCATTTTTCAATGGTCCTTTGATTTGAAGTTTTCCATTTCTATATAGTTGGGATAAAGTTTGTGTATGCTCTTATCTTGCACCTTAGGGTGATCTTGAGAATCAAAAGAAACTTTAGTCTTCATTTTATAACATTTGGTAAATTGGAAACTTCATCTTTCACTTTTGGTTTAAAGGAATGAACATTTATCTAGAATTTTATATGGTTCATTGATTGAAAAGATTTTTCTTTACTTTCTAGTTGGATTATTTGTTGTGTATGTTCTTCTCTTGCATCTTGGATGATCTTGAGAATCAAAAGCAACTCTTAATCCTCTTTTAAATATTGTGATTTTCTTGGAGAACTACTAACACTTAGTGCAGGACCTAAAAACACTTGTCAAAGAAAGGAGGAATCAAAACGAAATCAAAACTATTAATACATTTGTTATACAGGTTGCCAAAAGGTGTTCAATCAAACCACACCTAATTAAACAAGATAAAAAGAACAACATATTCAAAACACTATATTGCAGGTTTCGAGAAAAGGGTACGTCCTCTCCGCTCAACTAGAACATAACCCCTTTGGAATAATGCCTTAAGCTACAATAATGGGGGTGGTTCGGAGAACCCCAAAGTAGTCCACGCAAGAGGAACCTTGTGGATGAAATGGGAAGTGCTCGCACTACCTACTTGACTAGTGTTTCCTTTGTGAGATAGCATTACAAGTTGTTCGTTGTGGCGACCTAATGATAGTACATGTAGACGCACTAGTTGCTTTTATTGTTCTTGAAGGGTAAAGTAAAGCTGAGATACTCCCAAACTAGTCGAGTGTGACTTTTTGTGTAAATCGCGCTTGCTCATGGCAACTTTGTAACACCTAGGGTGAGAGAACCACCTAGGAGAATATACTTTGGCTAGGAGTCCACTCGACCACTTTAAAACAAAGTGTTGAGTTGTGAACCTTCTTTTTGAGAAACGTGTGACATATTACATGCTTTCACCTAGTTTTTACTTGCCTTAGGGTGAGGCGAAACTCTGCACAAGTGAGACTAGCATTTTTGTCATTTTTCTTGATTTATTTCCTTCATATTATTTTGACACTTTGTTGATCAAAAGAGGTGTGATTACCTTTGTGTTTCCATTCAATTGTTTCCTCACTTTTATGTCCATTTACGCCATCCATGTTTGTGGCTGCGTTAGTTAAACGTCTAAAGTGAGTGGAGGAATTTTCACGTCATTTGGTAGCCATTGTGATCTTGATACCCGTCAAGATCATTATTGTAATTAGGCATGGTTCATCACCTGCAAACTTCCATAGAGAGTTAGCTTGTTTGTCTCGTATCATTACAATTTCGATATTTACATCTTGTTTCTTGTAAACTCGACATAAATACCTATATTCAGATGGTTACGCCTGCACACATTCTTAACTATTCCTAGCTATACTTTGAGCATTTTTTTTTAGTTTTATTATTACCTCGATTTCAAAAGGTGCTAGGTGCACTACCATTTGTGCATGTTATATCAATAACAACTTGATATCAATACTTCACTTTCTTGCAAAGTGGGTTAACATATCTTAGTGATATTGTTGTGTCATTCACAAATCGTAATTGGCACTTTTGAGATTTAGGTCTTAATCAGACTTGAGCTTGCTCATCGTATATCTTGATTGGGAGATCACATTTAACTTCATGTATTTACTTACGTCTTGTTCATTCCTTTGAACTTGCGCATAAGTGCGAGACATCTTGTTAATCATCTGCCCGTCACAAAATTACTTTGAAACATAGTCTAGAAGTACTTCATTTGATTAAGTTTTTGGTACCAAACGATTGTTTCATTAGTGACTTTATCATTCTATCACATTGGTATTCTCACATTGTTAATTTAATCTTAACACATTACATCTTGTGTTTCACTTAGGGGTAGTCATTGAATTTTGAAAAAAATCTACAACTTACCTTAGTGAAACTTATCACAAAAACATGGCTCCCAAGACGCCGTCTCAGGTTTAAAGAAACAAACATATGAGGAACAACATCGTAAGCTTGGGAAACCTCTAACAAACAAGGGTCAAACCCATTTATCGGACACGATCTAGGACCACTATTTTCTGCAGAAAAGGAAATAGAAGAAATGGTTGACCATAGTGGAAATGAATTAGAATCACCACACGCAGACTTTGATTTTGACCCCACTCTACTAGATGAGTTTATCCTTAGAAATAAAGATAGAGTTTTGCACGGTCATGGAATTAGGGGCCAATTGCCCACCGAGAATGAACCAATATTACCTACAAATGACACTACTAAGGAAGAAGGCCCCCTTATCAATATGGAAGATATTTTAACAAAGTGGGCATGCTTCCACTTCTTACGCACGAAAATGATAAAGTGGTAGGGCATAGAATACCCTCATTAAAGTGCCATGAAAAAACAAGATAGAACATGAGACGGGGGAAGAACCTCCACAATACGAAGAGGAAGAACCTTTAGAAGAAGAAGACACAAACCAAGTCACAATCCAACAACAACTCATTAACCTAATCAGAAAACTAGCTTTGGCTTACTTTCTGTGCACTGCAGAAAGACACAAAAAGAACATTCAAAAGTCAAAGCCTAAGTTTAGGATCCATGAACTCCATCGAGAAAACCAAGGAGAAAGAAGACACAGTGGTATCATCGTGTACACATCCTCGCTTCTCCCACTAAAGAAT
Source organism: Taxus wallichiana var. yunnanensis (assembly GCA_018340775.1). Lineage (NCBI taxonomy): Eukaryota > Viridiplantae > Streptophyta > Pinopsida > Cupressales > Taxaceae > Taxus > Taxus wallichiana. The sequence goes on from CM031244.1 coordinate 628,493,749, forward strand.
AATTTCTCGCATAAGAAGTGCAATCTATGAAAGCAACACTTCATGAGCATAGGGCAAGAAAGCGATATAGGGAGTATTAGGAAATACCAATACGAAGAAATATGCCCCTATCCTTTTGACAAGACAATGACCCTTCAACCCTTCTAAAGAAATATGATATGCCAAAGTTTGACAAATACAAAGGATAGGAGACCCAAGGATCATGTTAAATATTTCTACATGGCATGTCAAGAGGTGTCTTATAGTGATAATTACCTGATTAGAATTTTTCCTAAGAGTCTCGGAGGTTAGCATTGGAATGGTTTTACGCGCTTACCACGAGGATCAATTTTCACTGCTGCAGGTGGCGGAAAGATTTGTCACGTCATTTCTCATATAACATAGAGAGTGACATCACCATGGTAGACTTGTGCGGCACAAGCAATGCCCAAATGAGACCTTCGCTATTTGCCTTCCTCCAATGATGGCGAGGATAGCTAATCGCTTCCCTTGTGCTTTCCCCGAGAAGCGGTGGTCGCATATTTTCATCCCTAATCTCAACCCCAGATTTAGCTTTCCACCTCCAAATGCATCAGTGTCCGCACCTTTGAGGAGGTTATCGAGAAAGGGATTAAAATAGAAAAGGCTCTCATTTCCAAAGGCACCTCAAAACTCCAATCTAAAGACAACCAAAGTGTTAAACCCGCTGAAAAGCCAAAGATCTTTAACAACAAAAACAAAAACATGGTGAGAGAGAATCACCGATTCCAACGTGTTCAAACAAAGTCAAACCAGTCAACCTTTTAAAGGCTCAACCAAGGGCCCAATTCAACCACCACTACCAGCAGCGAACATTCACCTCCTCAATGAGTCATTGTCCGTCATACTAAAAATAGTTGGATGCGGCCCACATGATGACTTATCCTACAACGCAACCATTTGATGACAATGCTCCTAAACCTTCATGGTATAAGGAGCATGAATACTAAATGCATCGCATTAGGAGGTCATAAAAGCAGAAAAATGTTGCGACTTTGCCACTATATTCAAGACCTCATCGACAATGATGGGAGATACAGGTGGATAACCCTAGCCACATGCAAACACCTAACGAGAAAATGGGGATTTATAAGCGAACCATTCCCAAGCATGATAAGCTCGGAAAGGCAAAACCGGATCGGGAGAGTCATCCCCAAACCTATAAAGCCACTTAATTGATTTGTATACCAAGAGAGATAAC